>NQII01004502.1:178165-197349 GCA_002778355.1 Clitarchus hookeri
TGCAGAGTGCCCTTTCCTGTCTCCTTTATCCTACTGCTCCTTTCTTTCTTATTTTTACCTGAAATTGTGAAGGCCATAAAATTAATGCCAGGGGTTTGGGTGAGTGGTGCCCCTCATTTATTTGCCTTCTCTTGAATGGTGGGCTGGGCTGCTTTCTATTTTTTCTTTCTTTTTTATGGATTGGCATGCTGGTATGTGACAATCCACTCATCCCCCAAAAAAGTAGTGTTGTATTTTCCCTACTTTTAACTGAGTCCAGATTTAAAATTAAACTTTTCTGGAGTTGCTTCTGCACCCGACTGACATTAGTTTCTGCCATGTCAAATTGTTTCTATTTTCTTTCATAAGCTCGTGTATTGCTGAAGCGCTAAAGGAAAACACTGGCAACAGGGATGTAGAAAAGGACAAAAATAGCGATCACTCACAGTGTGTGTTGTAGGGGTGGGGTGACCAGAAAGGGTCGTCGAAAGATAAAGAAGGGAGAGGAGTGATAACGAACGATAGAAAAATGAGAGGAATAACAGACAGTTCCCCTTCATTTCATCATCTTTCAAATATCTCCCGGCATCTCTCTGACTACTGTTAAAGCTTTCTTAGAATTTCTTTGCCAGTGTATAATGTACATCCCAGAATTCTGGAAAATCAAGCTTCAGTTATTGATGGGGGACTAACATGATGCGATAACATCTAGCCACAGGTTACTAATGTGTGGAGTGTGTGCCAGATGGTATCAGAGAAAAAATGGCTCAACAACTACTGCCAGTTGGGTTTTTGTGTAGTTGTTCCATGCACGTAATTGCATGCTGTGTTTTTTTTTTTTTTGTTCCACCATCTCTCTCTTTCAGGTCAGCTGACAAACAATAATGTAATGTCAGGAATTGGGCGACAAGGAAAAAGGGGAGAGAAGGCTGCTGTGGGAATGATTCATTTATCTATTTCGAAGACAGTGCAAACTTTGAGCAGAAATTTTTATAAACTGCTTTAATTATTTTTGTGGTGCCTGCTTACGAACGACCTTCACAAAATTTTTTACTATTAACGTAGCATTTCTCTAAATAATTTTTTTGTAACTTGGAAGTAATTTTAACTATTTCAATCATTAAGTAAATCAACACTTCTAAAGATTTATTTTTAAAGGCAATAACAAAAAATTGGGGTAAAAAACTTTTCTTAGTGCTTGCCATAAAATACGTTGCGTGCCAGTCAACAAGCAGAGCAGCTGCCCTGCCGCCGACTCACAAAACCTTCGGGGGAAAAAAAAGCAAGTGTCACAGGGCAAGCGCCTTTGGCATTGATCGCAGGGTGTCTCACACGCGTCATTCACACACAGACTTGCCTGCCTTGCCTGTTCCCGTCCTTGCACATGGCTGTCACGGCACGCGACTCCGAGAGAAGCACTTACCATGTCACATCGTCCATCCTCTTACACCCCAAATGTCATGGGAACCATGTAATGCAACTGTAATAATAAGGATTTCTTTTGTTAATAATATAATCGTTTCATAAATAATTCCTCTGAATTTCCTGCAAAAACTCATTGAAAATGGAATGTGAACTTGTTAAAAGCTACACTNGTTTCATAAATAATTCCTCTGAATTTCCTGCAAAAACTCATTGAAAATGGAATGTGAACTTGTTAAAAGCTACACTGCGACAAGGTAGCTCTTATATATGTGTCTGCGATACCACTTGGTTAGGAAAACGTCTGCCTATTAAAATAAATTAATGTTTTGTTAATGTAGCGTTTGCTTTTTTGGTTAAGAAGCCATTGTAAATTGACTTTGCAATCGTAAAAGTTGTGTGGCGTGCTGTGTTTAGACTTAATTTTGACGACATGGGGAGATCCTATGCACTTTTTAAGGGTATCATTTTTGTTGGCAGATGTCTGTTTATTGAACTAAATTAATAATTTTTAAAAACGATGAGTTGTTTTTACGTTAGAGACAACTGAACATAAATGTGAAAATTGCAGTTTTTGTGTTTTGGGAACTTAAAACAATTAAAGTTTAAACCAAGTCATTCTTACAAGTCCATAGAGCATACGAGCCCATTCCCGAGTAACTTACACAATTGAGATTTGACGCTTTAATTTTGCCATAAGAGCAGTTCAAAAGTGGCATAAGTATGACTTAAGCTGAATTGTAGAGAATAGGGGTTGGTCATAATCGGTCAAAATTTTAATAATGACCCTTTGAGGTAACTGCTTTTTTCCCAGGAACTGTGAAGGGTCGTAGAATCGAGTGTTGACTGCATTAATTATTTTCTACATACACAAATTGTAACGTTGGGCTTTCAGTTACAGCCGATGTTACGTTGCCACTGCTAGCTCAAAGGTGGAACACGAGACTCAGTAAAATTGACGCAGATTAATTAAGAAATAAGTTCAAGTTTCAGAGTATTTTGTTCTATACTTTATTTATCATTTGAGTGACACAGTTCACATAGTCAAGTATGCAGAGTACGAACTGTTCACCGATAAATATACAAGTGCAGAACAGTGCCACTGTCGTTTACAGATTATTCATGTCTCAAAATTTGCATCGCAAGACGAAGTTACGAAGGCAGGAGGGATGTTCGTTCCCTCCTGGCACCCTAATGACCTCCCACACCGNATCGCAAGACGAAGTTACGAAGGCAGGAGGGATGTTCGTTCCCTCCTGGCACCCTAATGACCTCCCACACCGACGAAAATAATTTGATAGAATTATTTAGGTTAAGCCAAAAAGAAATGTAGTTATAAAAGATTTAACAGTCGCGGGTGCTTGCCGGTGTTGGTGAAGTTCTTCATCCTCGATACGTCTTCTCCGACGGTTGGTTACTTTTTCTTTTTTAGGCTATAGACACCACTAGTATTTATTATGCAGGCCTATTGCCCCCTTCTGCTAAGATAAGGGCACGGCATCCGGCATCTGCCAGCAGTGCCATCCAAACTGCGTTGTAGGAACTAAGACTGCGTCGTCAACATACAGATAAACGAACTTCTCGTGTAAAATTTGTACGACGCAGCCTGAAAGTATCTAAATAATGGTGACGCTTCACAAAAACTGAAAACTACGATGTTCGAAACGTAACTGCAAACGTCCGCCCGATAAACGTCAAATAGCACACGTCTGCCGGATAAACATACTATCACGGAAATGTGTCACCACTGCTTTAATTTCAAACCCGATAAAAATATTACGAAGCTTAGCAAAGCTTAAGAAAAACGAACGAAATTGAAACACGTGTCCCAAATGTTAAGAATACTGCGTCATTACAAAATGCATACAGTACTGCAGTTGCAATTTTGATATGTCTGCATATATTGTCATCATCTTGATATCGTGGACAAATTTAATTTTTGCAATACTTTAGCAAAATGAAGTTATACATGCCACTTCAAAACATTTCTACAGGCAACATATTTTTTCCTTAGTTTTGTAGTATTGTATGCGATATATGTTATTGAAACAATGTGTTCTATAATTTATGTTGTTCACCATAACAGTGATTACGTAGTGCTTTTGTAGTTATTTAGTAAACACAGCAGACTTGTGTAGTTGATATACACAGTAAGTGAAATTACGTGACAATGTTTATATTGACATTAGGGGGAAGGATAAGCGAACTGAACACAAAAAGATATTACAAAGGTCTTTCAAAAGTGCTTTTTTTTTTGTTTTTTTTTTTTTTTACCATAAATAGGGCCCCTCTTTTATGGTAGGAAATAAAATGAGTTAATTTTCTCATTAAAATTTTACCATTTCGTCTAAAAAATATTTTCATTTCTTCAAATAAATTTTATAGCAAAAAAAATGTATGTGTTATTATTAGAACATGAATCTGTTGTTTTTGTAACAATTTCAACCAAACTAAATTGAATCAGTATATATTTAAGTGGAAAACATTCAAAAATATTTAACAATAAGGATGGAAGGATAACCTTATGAGAGCACACTTGTTGTCATGCCACAGTAATTTTTGTGCTATCAATCTTGTACTTTGGCAAGACACTTAAAACTGCCCAAGAACACTCACTACCATTTGAGATTTGAGTTTTAAAAGATTTTTACATCACCCACATACAGGTTTTGTACATTTGTAGATAACAATATTTTAATTAAATCCCGTTCAGTTCAATATTACTGCAACACAAATCCACCACAACGTAACTACATAATACTTATAAATATTTTATTATTCATAAAATAAAAATACTTACTCCTTACACGGTAAAAATGATTCTACAAAGAAGTGGCAGAAACCTGTTTATTTTTGGTTTTCTTGGCAATCTGAAAATTACACATTTACTTCCATTGTAATTGTCTTTTAATTTTTTATGCCCTACACTATCACTAAATCACTGTGCATACGGCACAACAGTATTTGAGCACATGTCTTTTCGCGTCTACTCAATGTTTACTTTGCAGTATTTGCACTTTGGTCAGTTTAATTGGTTTTACGATGTAAGCAGCTGCCTACGATGACCACCCTCAATAGTTACAAATGCCATATTTGCTAGTTTTCAAGAACATAACCCTAAAGCACAGAAGATTAGTAATGTCAGCAGTGTTTACAAATACCACGCAAATATTTAGTGCGTAATTATATTTGACAAAAAAAATATATTCGTGCGTGTTATATATACGTACTATTTACTTTCGTCATATCACCAACTTTTTTAGGTTAGAAATATTTGTTTATAAATAAAATTCACGTTTGACGGGATTCTACCCGTGAGTGAATGCTATAATGATTCAGATTGATGTAGATATATATTAAATCGTACGTGCAACGATAATCTTTTGACCTTACTACCAATCGATTTATGAATTGTTCTTATGGTGTAAAATTTTGTTTACGTTTTTATTGTCAACGACATAATCACCACATAAATATTTTTGTTATCCGTACATATGTGAATTAAATGAGAGATAATTCTGTGTAACAAATTGAAAATTGTAAAACTTCAGGTTTGTAAGAGTTTTCATTGTTAAAGCAGCTCACATTGTAGTTTTAGATACACTTACACAAGCAATTTCTTTAATGTTTGGCGAGTACGGAAATGATTACAGAATTTCACGAGTAAACATAATTTGTTAGTATTTCGCATTATTTCGCAGTTTGCGAAAATTTCTAGTCCCTAACCATAAGCAGTTTTTATATAGTGCGACAAGCCAGCTGTCTTTCCATTAATTTTAATGTAATTGTAATTACGTATAAAACAGTTGTTTACAGAATAAGGTCAAAAATGTTACCAAATGAGAGTTAAAAAAAAGCATAATAAATTAACAAACATTAATGAAAACCAAGAGAAATCCAAGTCGTATTAACATAAGTAGTGAGAAGATAAGAGAGTGAGAGCACAATGGCAGAACAAACTTGTAACCGTTGTCACGTCACTTGCGAAACATTCGGCTGCCTCGGGTTAGAAGGTGGGAAGTGTCAATAGATATAAGCTATCGCTGACGGCCTATGGAGGAGGTGGTATCTATACTCAAATCTCATTCATACGGTAACCATTTCATACAGACACCTCGTTCGTTCCAACAGATTTTCGAAAACTATACAAATAAAAATTAATTTAATAACAATATTTTAAATACCGAAAATTGCCGCCAAAATGTATTAAAACACATTTGAAAGTTGCAACATTAAAAAATAACACGCGTTGTTATTGACTCTATCCTCGTGCAATGCATCACATGGTGAAAATAAAAAAAAATTGAAAAAAAATTTGTTAAAATTTAGTCATTAGCGTGCAGCGCGCAATCGGGGTTGCTGACATGGCAGCTGTTTTACAGCACCACCTCTGCTGGTGCAGTTCTCTTTTCTGCGCTCTGGTGCAGTTTTCTTTTCTGCACCGTTCTTGTCTGCTGAGATTTACATGTGCAGCACGGCACATTCTACGCTCTGCCCTCTGCGAGTAGCGCCAGCAAACATCGACATCGTTGCATGCAACAAGTGGCAAAAAAAGAAACATAACTCTGCCTTTTACCCTCCTTTTTTTACCTAACATATNACATCGTTGCATGCAACAAGTGGCAAAAAAAGAAACATAACTCTGCCTTTTACCCTCCTTTTTTTACCTAACATATTCAACCCATCTTTGTCCTGTTATTCCTGAGAAGTTTGTCTGTTGTTACCTACATTTTTGACTGTCTAGTGTCCAATAAGTCAGATTTTTATCTTTTCTTCACTGACTATGATTTGGATTTCTATTTATTGATGACTTGATTGCACTATTTTACTTGGATTTCTGTTTTTGACACTTTTTTTTATTTATTATGCTACAGTTGTTGACCTATGCTACTTTTTGGACACTTTTTTTGGACTGCGATTATAACATGAGTGTAAGCAAGAGGCAAGTCATTTCACACTTATATAAATTTGACATTATACGGAGATGGATGCAGGTATGCGCTCGCAAGGTTTTTATAAACGTTTTCACTCTCCTTTTCTATATGTCATGAAAAGGAAAATGCTTGATGTAGTAATGCCACTGCTGTGTTTTAAAAAGCCAGCAAAGAAACTCTAAAGTTCACATGTTTTTCCAAGTGGCATATTTCCTTGTACATGTTATTATAGGTGGAAAATACTTAATGCCGCTGCTTTGTGTTAACCATATACAAAAGAAAAAAATTGCACACTCTTCTAATGGATTGCATTTTCCCATCNAATGCCGCTGCTTTGTGTTAACCATATACAAAAGAAAAAAATTGCACACTCTTCTAATGGATTGCATTTTCCCATCACAATACAACTTACTTCTCTATCACCACACTTTCATTATAGCCACCATTTTTACAAAAAAAATATTGTTCTGAGCCAGTCTGAGTGTATCACATTTTATTCACAACAAGTTTAATAATTAAAATAAATGCTTTTAAAATATGGATCTTTTATTTTTCTGGGATAAAATGTGTTTTAAAACATAATTTGCCACAGACGCGACAATTTATTCGTGATTGTAGCAGTATTGGCTTTTCTTATTAAATATATTTTGCATCTGTTAGATATATACACAGTTTTGAAGAGAAGATGTCTGTGTGTTAAACTATTATTATTTTATTAACGTAAAACATTTCATTTCCTCGCAGGAAACGTAAACACAGGCCATATCACTTTTTGTTTATTTCAGCTTACTCAGTTTTCTTTTCTGTGCAACTGGAATATTGCTTTGTGCACTACACATTTTCCTATCAAGTTAATTCATATTTAATCAATGAAAACAATAGAAAATGCTNTATGGTAGGAAATAAAATGAGTTAATTTTCTCATTAAAATTTTACCATTTCGTCTAAAAAATATTTTCATTTCTTGAAATAAATTTTATAGCAAAAAAAATGTATGTGTTGTTATTAGAACATGAATCTGTTGTTTTTGTAACAATTTCAACCAAACTAAATTGAATCAGTATATATTTAAGTGAAAAACATTCAAAAATATTTAACAATAAGGATGGAAGGATAACCTTATGAGAGCACACTTGTTGTCATGTCACAGTANAAAACATTCAAAAATATTTAACAATAAGGATGGAAGGATAACCTTATGAGAGCACACTTGTTGTCATGTCACAGTAATTTTTGTGCTATCAATCTTGTACTTTGGCAAGACACTTAAAACTGCCCAAGAACACTCACTACCATTTGAGATTTGAGTTTTAAAAGATTTTTACATCACCCACATACAGGTTTTGTACATTTGTAGATAACAATATTTTAATTAAATCCAGTTCAGTTCAATATTACTGCAACACAAATCCACCACAACGTAACTACATAATACTTATAAATATTTTATTATTCATAAAATAAAAATACTTACTCCTTACACGGTAAAAATGATTCTACAAAGAAGTGGCAGAAACCTGTTTATTTTTGGTTTTCTTGGCAATCTGAAAATTACACATTTACTTCCATTGTAATTGTCTTTTAATTTTTTATGCCCTACACTATCACTAAATCACTGTGCATACGGCACAACAGTATTTGAGCACATGTCTTTTCGNTTAATTTTTTATGCCCTACACTATCACTAAATCACTGTGCATACGGCACAACAGTATTTGAGCACATGTCTTTTCACGTCTACTCAATGTTTACTTTGCAGTATTTGCACTTTGGTCAGTTTAATTGGTTTTACGATGTAAGCAGCTGACTANCGTCTACTCAATGTTTACTTTGCAGTATTTGCACTTTGGTCAGTTTAATTGGTTTTACGATGTAAGCAGCTGACTACGATGACCACCCTCAATAGTTACAAATGCCATATTTGCTAGTTTTCAAGAACATAACCCTAAAGCACAGAAGATTAGTAATGTCAGCAGTGTTTACAAATACCACGCAAATATTTAGTGCGTAATTATATTTGACAAAAAAAATATATTNTTAGTAATGTCAGCAGTGTTTACAAATACCACGCAAATATTTAGTGCGTAATTATATTTGACAAAAAAAATATATTTGTGCGTGTTATATATACATACTATTTACTTTCGTCATATCACCAACTTTTTTAGGTTAGAAATATTTGTTTATAAATAATATTCACGTTTGACGGGATTCTACCCGTGAGTGAATGCTATAATGATTCAGATTGATGTAGATATATATTAAATCGTACGTGCAACGATAATCTTTTGACCTTACTACCAATCGATTTATGAATTGTTCTTATGGCGTAAAATTTTGTTTACGTTTTTATTGTCAACGACATAATCACCACATAAATATTTTTGTTATCCGTACATATGTGAATTAAATGAGAGATAATTCTGTGTAACAAATTGAAAATTGTAAAACTTCAGGTTTGTAAGAGTTTTCATTGTTAAAGCAGCTCACATTGTAGTTTTAGATACACTTACACAAGCAATTTCTTTAATGTTTGGCGAGTACGGAAATGATTACAGAATTTCACGAGTAAACATAATTTGTTAGTATTTCGCATTATTTCGCAGTTTGCGAAAATTTCTAGTCCCTAACCATAAGCAGTTTTTATATAGTGCGACAAGCCAGCTGTCTTTCCATTAATTTTAATGTAATTGTAATTACGTATAAAACAGTTGTTTACAGAATAAGGTCAAAAATGTTACCAAATGAGAGTTAAAAAAAAGCATAATAAATTAACAAACATTAATGAAAACCAAGAGAAATCCAAGTCGTATTAACATAAGTAGTGAGAAGATAAGAGAGTGAGAGCACAATGGCAGAACAAACTTGTAACCGTTGTCACGCCACTTGCGAAACATTCGGCTGCCTCGGGTTAGAAGGTGGGAAGTGTCAATAGATATAAGCTATCGCTGACGGCCTATGGAGGAGGTGGTATCTATACTCAAATCTCATTCATACGGTAACCATTTCATACAGACACCTCGTTCGTTCCAACAGATTTTCGAAAACTATACAAATAAAAATTAATTTAATAACAATATTTTAAATACCGAAAATTGCCGCCAAAATGTATTAAAACACATTTGAAAGTTGCAACATTAAAAAATAACACGCGTTGTTATTGACTCTATCCTCGTGCAATGCATCACATGGTGAAAATAAAAAAAAATTGAAAAAAATTTGTTAAAATTTAGTCATTAGCGTGCAGCGCGCAATCGGGGTTGCTGACATGGCAGCTGTTTTACAGCACCACCTCTGCTGGTGCAGTTCTCTTTTCTGCACCGTTCTTGTCTGCTGAGATTTACATGTGCAGCACGGCACATTCTACGCTCTGCCCCCTGCGAGTAGCGCCAGCCAACATCAACATCGTTGCATGCAACAAGTGGCAAAAAAAGAAACATAACTCTGCCTTTTACCCTCCTTTTTTTACCTAACATATTCAACCCATCTTTGTCCTGTTATTCCTGAGAAGTTTGTCTGTTGTTACCTACATTTTTGACTGTCTAGTGTCCAATAAGTCAGATTTTTATCTTTTCTTCACTGACTATGATTTGGATTTCTATTTATTGATGACTTGATTGCACTATTTTACTTGGATTTCTGTTTTTGACACTTTTTTTTATTTATTATGCTACAGTTGTTGACCTATGCTACTTTTTGGACACTTTTTTTGGACTGCGATTATAACATGAGTGTAAGCAAGAGGCAAGTCATTTCACACTTATATAAATTTGACATTATACGGAGATGGATGCAGGTATGCGCTCGCAAGGTTTTTATAAACGTTTTCACTCTCCTTTTCTATATGTCATGAAAAGGAAAATGCTTGATGTAGTAATGCCACTGCTGTGTTTTAAAAAGCCAGCAAAGAAACTCTAAAGTTCACATTTTTTTCCAAGTGGCATATTTCCTTGTACATGTTATTATAGGTGGAAAATACTTAATGCCGCTGCTTTGTGTTAACCATATACAAAAGAAAAAAATTGCACACTCTTCTAATGGATTGCATTTTCCCATGACAATACAACTTACTTCTCTATCACCACACTTTCATTATAGCCACCATTTTTACAAAAAAAATATTGTTCTGAGCCAGTCTGAGTGTATCACATTTTATTCACAACAAGTTTAATAATTAAAATAAATACTTTTAAAATATGGATCTTTTATTTTTCTGGGATAAAATGTGTTTTAAAACATAATTTGCCACAGACGCGACAATTTATACGTGATTGTAGCAGTATTGGCTTTTCTTATTAAATATATTTTGCATCTGTTAGGTATATANACGTGATTGTAGCAGTATTGGCTTTTCTTATTAAATATATTTTGCATCTGTTAGGTATATACACAGTTTTGAAGAGAAGATGTCTGTGTGTTAAACTATTATTATTTTATTAACGTAAACACAGGCCATATCACTTTTTGTTTATTTCAGCTTACTCAGTTTTCTTTTCTGTGTAACTAGAATATTGCTTTGTGCACTACACATTTTCCTATCAAGTTAATTCATATTTAATCAATGAAAACAATAGAAAATGCTNGAATATTGCTTTGTGCACTACACATTTTCCTATCAAGTTAATTCATATTTAATCAATGAAAACAATAGAAAATGCTTAATTTCTTCGCGGGAAATGTAAAACATAGGCAGTATCGCCGCTGTTGTGTTGAGGCATATGCACAATGTTGCTGTCTGCTTTTTTGTTAATTTTAACTTCCTCAGTTGTCTTTCTGCGTAACTGGTGTACTGTTTTATGCAGAATACAGCCCTTATTAAATTTTTTATATTCAATCAATGAAAACCATATAAAATGTATAATTTCCTTGCAGGAAATGTAAAACACGGGCTATATCACTGCTGTTGTGTTAAGCATATGCATGGCATAGCAGCCTGCTTTTTCATTAATTTTAAATAGCTTAATTTTAAAGTATTTTCTGCAAAACTGGGGTATCATTTCGTTCAGAGTACTATACTCAAATACTTAAATTTCCATTTCGTAAATAAAAATGTATAACTTTTCCATCAGAGATGTGTGAACATGACTTCATGTATCCAATTAGCAAAATGTGCTGATTGGATGCGATTTTCACATTTAGGGGGGCCATATGGGCCGAAATTCAGCCATTTCAGTTCATACAGACTTCTCTTTTGGGGAACTGTGAGTGTGTGTAAAAAAAGAGGTTTCACTGAATTTTTAAATATGTGCTATGTCTAGTTGTGTGTTTGCCAAGAGAAACGCAATGTGTAGTGACCAAAAAAAAGTGTAACAAATTGATTGTTCTGCTGATTTCCCTCAAAGTTTTGTCATATTTCACCCAAATTTTTCATGATTACTCAAAAACGAGTCATTATAAAAAAAACTCTATAAATGGGGTTAATGTAGAGAAATTCTACTGTACTCAGAATGGTAGTCTGTAATATAGCTCTTGATGAGTAATAATACTGTTTTCGTAAAAGATTTGTGTTTTTATGTGATAGTTCTTGATACCTGAATGACTATACAATTCAACACAGCAACTTTATTCGCTATTAGAAGGCTATTTATGTCTGCATCTTGTTGCTGCCAACCTGAATTTTGTTAAATTATTACAGTCTGTTCTTAGTACACATGATTTTTGAGCAAATATTTATTTCTGTAGTATTATTTGTTTTGATTCTACATCTATTAAAAGTGAGTACCGAGTATATTGACTTTTATGTTTAAACAGCAGGCTTCTAAATTAAAAAAAATATAAACAAGGTTTAAAACATTTAGAGATATTCTTGCTTTGGATTGTGTAAGAAAGTTAATATATGTTTTGCCACAAATAAAATTCTGCATGTCAAGTATCAAATTGAAAGAAAGAATGAAATGAATAGAAAGCATTTCCTTATTGCAGGATAAACGTTACGGTAAATGGGTAGCAAAGCCAGACAGAGGTGTGGTGAATGTAAATGATATCCTCCACATAGACGTCGCAGCTTGCGTGACAGACGTTGGAAACTTCTCTGCTAGACTGAACGTCCACATTGCAAATAGTGGTAGACTGATAGTTAGGATGCATGCACAGGGTGATGGAACCAGCATAGTAACTGATCCTCCCATAGTGCCAGAATTCAACTTGGGCACAATATTCAGGTATGGTATATGCTTCATTTATTCATGTGTGTATTCTGTTATGAGGATAATACATCATTTGGTGTTGTTTGTGTAGATTCCGTTTCAAGTAAAATGAGTCAACACATATTTGCCCAATATTTCAAGGGTATTACTTTAACTATATATTCTACGTGTATGCTCTTTATCTATACCATACTGCATCAGATCAGAGAGATAACTGTATTTTTGTGTAGAACTATGTAATTGCACTATAATGAGTATGGGCTATAATGACACATTTGTTATAGAAATAATTTTTTAATGCATTGTCTTGTTCTATATTCAATACAAGGTTAACACACTTTTAAAATGAGTGCATTTTTGTGTTCCTGCTTGCTGTAATGACTGCATCACTACTCTTCCAAAAGCTCAAATNCACTTTTAAAATGAGTGCATTTTTGTGTTCCTGCTTGCTGTAATGACTGCATCACTACTCTTCCAAAAGCTCAAACACATGTTAATTTTTTTTATTTCTGGTCTTCAAACAAGTAGCATAGATAGGTCAAAAGGAAGGGAATAGCAATGTTTCTTATCTCTTTCTTCCCCTTCAGTACCCTACTGCCTCTTCACTCCTCTCTTGTCTTTGTTGGCTATTGTCCTGTTGCCAGGCAGTCGCATCCATGGAAACAGAAGGGTGAATAAAAGTATTGATCGCAAGAGCAGCTAGGAGAGGGGAGGTAGCAGACNCACTTTTAAAATGAGTGCATTTTTGTGTTCCTGCTTGCTGTAATGACTGCATCACTACTCTTCCAAAAGCTCAAATACATGTTAATTTTTTTTATTTCTGGTCTTCAAACAAGTTGCATAGATAGGTCAAAAGGAAGGGAATAGCAATGTTTCTTATCTCTTTCTTCCCCTTCAGTACCCTACTGCCTCTTCACTCCTCTCTTGTCTTTGTTGGCTATTGTCCTGTTGCCAGGCAGAGTCGCATCCATGGAAACAGAAGGGTGAATAAAAGTATTGATCGCAAGAGCAGCTAGGAGAGGGGAGGTAGCAGACAAGAAGAGAGGGTACCCAAGCAAAATATAGACATAGATATGATCATACTCACAGGAAGAACATGAAGCTTATCAGTCTACATACATTTGTTGCAGTGGGGTACAGTTATTGGGTGTGCCAGCCTGTATAGGTGTAGATGAGACAGATTGATAATGTCAACTGAAGAAGCGTGAGCTTGATGTAATATGTAGTAGGGGTGTGCGAAGCCTTCTGTACCTTCGACTTCATCTTTGAACTAAAATATCTTTGAGTGAAAAGTCGAACATTTTCACCAAGTTTTTCCCCTCCCCTGGTCTTTATGAACTTTGAAAGTATTCCCATATAAGGGAGCACTTCTGGAAATGAAAGCCTCAGTAGAAAAGGTGCTAAACTTCAACTGGTTTTCAAACAAAGTTTGTAGTTTTTGTCCCAACCTCCACCCTGCTGAGATAACAATCTAAGACTGGACATTGCCTAGGGTCAAGAGTCAGTTGGAAGAGGGTGGGGAGGGGAAGGAGGGAGGTAATGTTTTTACAGCCCAGCTTTTTCCTTTGTCTCTTTCTTTCTCCCTCTGTCTCTTTTTTTGTTAGGCAAGCAAGGGAGCAAGACCTGGGCCTCACTTCACAGTTGGGGGTGCATATAAACAGCAGGCTGTGGAAACCCTTGTGTAGTGGTGTCAAGCCAATCCTAGCCAGTGTTCTGGTGATTAACGAGAGACACCCTTGGAAAGGCAGCTTAGGAGGGTGACCCCCATAACATAACACAAATACAATGTGGATTTTCTGTCTCAAAAATTTATGTTTCTTTGCCTTTCTAAGTCTGACATGGCTATTTTGTCTTTATGCTATTATTTTCCTGACATTTTGCACCCAGCCACACCCACAAACCAGACATTTAAGTGTGGATGATGATCATGTCTGTATGCATTGCTTGTCAAAATGCATTATCAGTTTTGTATTTTGGTCCCTTAAAAAACTATCCATACAGGTTCAGTTTGACTTACGTTTATATTTTTAAAAAATTTATTGTTTTTTTTAGTTAAATTGTTTTCCCCACAGGTTATTAAGAGATATTATTATATCATGTTTATTATAGTTTATTAAATATGTATTATATAAAGTACTCTGCATTTATAAATTTAATATATCAGTTTTGTATATTATTTGAAGATGTGTACACGTGAAGTTTCCCCAATATAGTTTGAACATAGAAAGTGTTCCCTTCATATTCTTTATAAAATTTTTTTGATTATATTTACTATTTCATTTGTTACATTTTCATGTTATAAATTTATTCTGTGACATACATTTATTTTGAATCTTCCTGTTCATAAACAAATATTTTATACTAACCCAAGTTTAAATCATCAATTAGTCTACATTTTGATTTTTGAAAATAACTCTCTTTTGAGAGCAGATATTTTGCAAATAACAATAACCTGGTGTGTTACTAAACCTATGCATATATAAAAAAAATACACCATTTTTGTTTTAAGCTTATTATTTGACTGTCAACAGCAACAAAACATGTAAACAGCCTTACGCATGCTTACTGTTTTCCGAGTTCAGAATTAAGTATTTATAAAAATATAGACCAAAATTTTTTTTTGTTTGTTTTTATTGCAACTTGCATGGTTTGTTGTATTCATCTAGTTACTTTTTAGACACTGTAAAATAAAATAAGTTAAAATTTCCTTTTTGGTTTTATATACCATATTAAACGGGGAAATTTTACGTAGTTTTAAGCAGACATGGGAAAATTATACTTCGGTTTTTAAAACTTTATATACACGTTTATTTCATACATATTCTTGGCAAGGATATCATCATTGTAGTTCCTGTAGTTTAGCAGTCACTTTTTGTCTCCTTTCAGGTCATAATGCGTCCCAGTCTCATTTGTATAAACTTCATATAGTCCCTAATCCCTCCTGCGGCGGCCCTAGTACAGATTTGACCCATCTCTTGTTTCTTTGTTCTACTGGCGGCAATCTAAGTTCGTTGTATGCCACCCTTCAACGGCTTCATGTGAGGTTTCCTGTTTCTTACCCTACGGTACTTTTTCATGACCCTCAGGTAGATTGTGACATTCTCGCTTGTTTTTTACTTGAGCACAATGATATTATCTGATTTTGGGAGTTTGGTGTCCTGTTAGTTGTCCAAGGTGACCGGCCCTCTCCTACCTTGCTATCCCTTGTTCCATGGCCTTTCTTTCCCTCCATGGTTGATGGACTTCTACCCAGAAGAATAGTATTTGTGCTCCCGTCTGGTTTTGTTCCTTGTTCATTTTTTCCGGTTGTTATTACAGCGTATTTTTCTTTGCTCCAATTTTTCTGTTTTGGCAGTGGGTTTTGCTGTTGGCCACATTACCACCAAAAAAAAAGTAATAGTAATAAATAGTTGTGAACACAACAGAAAATGTGGAGGAACCTCGAAATATTGTTCCCTTATCCACGTTTATTTTAAAGGTTTCCTAGAAACTTTCTTTCTAAATTTGTTATAAACGCCAGCCAGCATTTTTTTTCATATATATTTTTAATGGAATTTTTATGCGTTTTTTTTTTCTCCCGGATTGTTGTTGAAGACTGTTATCCTGTTTTCCAGAATTATGTTCTGTGGTGCCATAGCAGTTAACGTATTTATCACGCGCAGGAGTTCTGCGGCACCAAATGGGACTGGATATATGGAGTATGGTAGTTTTTTATAAAGTTTGTAGGTATCCAAATGTATAATGATTACTTTCTTGCAGATTTTGATATTTTAATATTTCAGTTTTCAGCAGTACAAGGTTAAGATATGTTTTATTCCATTGCTCATTGTCTAATAGGCATACATTTTTTTTGGCAGTATCATTACAAATGAGTTGAATAAACTTGAAAACTGTAGACCACTATAAATAAATAAATATATTTTTAAATCCTTCGACTTCCATTTTCTTTGAAAATCCTTCGCACAATGTAAGCTTCGCTTTGACTTCGCCTCACATTTAAAAAAAGACCTTCGCACATGCCTAATATGTAGTAACTTTGTAGTAAAATATAATTAATAAAACATATGTGAAATAGCCATGGAGTGTTATTTAATATTATAGTGAACCCTATGACTTGACAGTTGGTAGGATCACTGTTTGTGGTTAGCTCCTACGATAGTAAGTTAAGCGGATCTTGCATTGGAATAATAGGAAGCTGAACCAAATGAGTCGTTTGTGTGTTTGAGCAGAACATCTAGTTTGGTGTGCTGTTGTGGAAAAAAGCTAAATGCAGTGTAAATTGCAGAAAAAATCAACCCTTAACTTCCCACCTAAGCTTAGTTTGGAAGGAAATGTCCACATGAAATTCATCAGATTCAAGTGCCATTTCCTCGTGTACAATGGAGCTAGTGGGAAATATCCCAATATCTTGGCTAATGCATTGTCTGAAGAAAGAAGAAAAATCTTCAGAATGAATGCATAAATACTTTTGAATGTAGCAGGTGAAGATGCCATTGATCTTGCTACCACATTTGGGCTAAAGAAGAAATGGATGATTATGACAAGCTCATGAAAGCTTTTTTTGAAGTTATGCCACTCTGAAACAAAATGAAACTTATGAGCCCTATGTCTTCAACCAGTGCACCCAAAAGGAAGGTGAGAGCTTCAATCATTTCTTGATGGAAGCCAAAAAATTATTTAAAAGTTGTGATTATGGTGACCAGGAAGAGAGTATACTCAGAGATTGCATAGTTATTGGCATCCGAGATTGTAGACTCCGAGAAGTTCTTTATGGTTGGAAGACCTGAAGTTGGATACAGTAAAAATGGTGACAAATGTAGTGAAAGCTCAAGTGGTAGGTGCCCTACCAGTTACGTTGAAAATTCTATTGACAAAGTGTGTGGGAAGTGCGGCCGAGCGTACAGGTATGAAATGTGCCCAGTCTTTGGTAAGAACTGATTAAACTGTCAGGGATAAAGTCATTTTTTCAAGCAATGCCCTGAAGTGAAGTATCAGTCACATGTTTTAAACTACCTAGGATTGTAGGGTTTTAAACTAACCTAGGAGGTAATTATTAAGATTAGGGGCTTTTCTAAAAAACTCAAAAAAAAATTCGAAATTATGATATATTTCTACTCTACCCAAATCCTAGGTTAGTGTAAAACCCTAAACTCCTAGGTTAGTTTAAAACCCTACAATCCTATGTTAGTTTAAAAATGTAAAATAGTGATTCACCCATCGTGGGGTTAGGTTCTGTTAGGTTATATTCATGTTCTGCATCATTAGTAGAGTGGAAATATACCATTTTCTGTTAATTTTTTTTGTTTTTTTACAGAGAAGCCCCTAAACTTAAAAATTACCCTTTTGGAAATACTGAAAAGGAACATGATGCTGTGCAAGCAGTAATTGAACAAGCATGCCTTAAATATTTTAAGTTGAATGAACAAAAGCATCAGTATAAAGAAAGTAGTGTCAGCTATGTAGGCCAGATATTTTCAGCAACAGGGAAGCAAGCTGACTCAGACAGAGTCAGAGCACTGTTAGATGTAGCACAGCCCAAAGATATAGCAAAAGCAACATCATTTATAAATTTTACCCTTCACTGCCTTTAACCATCCAGGCCGATGCATCAAATGCAGGAATAGGACGATGCTTAATTCAGAATGACAATCCAATTGCTTTTGCATCACATAGCTTGACCAGTAGTAAAGGTAATCATGCCCAAATTGAGAATGAAATGTTGGTATTTGGATGCTAATTGAAAAATTTTATAATATATTGTACCGTTACCCAGTAGAGGTGTTACCTAGTGATGGATCGAATCTCGAAAACTCGAGGCAAGTCGAGTCGAACGAACAAAGATTGACTCATTATTTGAGTTGATTTTTTTCTCAGCGGGCATTGAGCTTCTGAACGTGCATGTTGAGTCATGGTGTTTTTAGGTTATAAACAAACAAATAGTTGCACCTAACAATCATTTTTAGTGACTCGCAAATCAATAATATTATGTCGCTAAACTGCAAAAATTGCATTGTGATAACAACTCTGCTACATGCATTGACACACTGTTGTTGTTTGCGTGATGTTCAGAAGTTATAAAAGCAGATGATTCATGATATGTTGCTTCCTGTTGCCACCTGAGTGGCGGTGACGCCTCCCACTCCTCCCCTCAGGAACAGATAAAGATCAAGGCTTACAGGTACAGTCTCAGCATGACACATATACATAAAACAATGAAACATATGTAAACATGAAAAGCCTCTTTATCTCATGGCACATCACACCTTCGGTAGAAGTATGCGTAGTTGGTACACTTGCCATAATGTTTTTATAATTACAGTTTTAAAATTTTGTGTATATATGAAAAAATTAACTATTAACAAACAAAACTTTAAATTTGAATTACTTGACTACTCACCCGTCAACATGCTAACAGACCAGCCTGCAAGCTACCGTCCCATTCCACCTCTGTAACTGTTATCTTATTTTTCTTTTTCTATTAACATCAGGTGGCTGACATTACCATTAATTTTTTACTAACTGTAGTCATTCTGTTGTCAGCAGGAGGGAAAATGCAGTGCTGTGAATCACTTGCCAATCAAATGATTATTCTTACTGCTGCGCCGATATAGATTGCGATCACACTAACCGGCTGATTTTCAATATATCTGCATCTGTAATGAATTCTCTGCCGATCACCACTGCCAATCTTCCCCCCCCCCCC
>NQII01004503.1:6231-58893 GCA_002778355.1 Clitarchus hookeri
TTTGTATTGCTGGTTTGACACGAAGTTACGTGACTGGAAGCACTCCAACCAGCGGAGTACACAGCTGCGCGCAATCCGCCGGTATTAAAAGTGTGTTCTATGGAGGAGTGAATGGGGAACACGCTCGCTGTTTACCTCAGTACGAACGTGCACACACGCGAGGATCGTGTTACCGGGCCGGCGGTGCTAGCTCGGTACACACGCAGCGCTGGACGGCGAGCTAATGTGTATGTGCATGTGCCGCGCCTGCAGCGCGCGAAAAAAAACAAAACAGTAGCTCGCGCACTGCCACAACTCCCTGCGATGGCCGGAACAACACGGTCGCACTGCTTCAGCTGCATTTGGCGTGGTTCCGGTCAGGCCACGTGCGTCACTATTTGTTTCCTGCAAGTGACGTGGGCTTGTATCAGGGCAGGGTACATGAACCCTTACAAGGTCATTCTGCGAAGCTACTGTAAGGTCTAGCATGTGATGCTCAGTTAACTCAAGTGAAACCATAGAGTAAGTAAGACATCTCAAGAGTGGACACTGCCATGTTAACCAACGAACCACTTAATAGGCGGGTCGAAGGCAGGTGATATCGCAATAACCAATCTGTGTATCGGAAGTAAAGGGTACTATGTCAGGAATATCTAACTTTATGATGAGACACAGTGACTTTTCCTACTGGCTAAATCGCCATAATTATAGCATTTTTCATCGCAGGACAGTGGTTTACACGGTGGTCCTAAACTACATCTACAAATGCTGTGAGGTGATTCTCTATGCAAAATGGGATAGAAACCATTATACAAAAAATGTCTTACACTAACTCGTAAGGGAGGTAGCCACTCTTTATAATCGATATTGCAAATTATTCAACCTGACATTAATGAAACCTACAAGAGATGAAATAGCCATTCTGTGGATAATGTTGTATTTATCCAAGACCTGAAACCAGCAAACAGATGTGGCGTGCTATCATCCCCGCACAGTGACAAAATATAAAAAAGGGGTGGGGGGGGTAGGTTACTATTCTACCAACGTGTGTGCAACATTTGGGAATGTCTTTAAGACATCATAATCATTCATAGAGTACTTTAATGCTCAAACAACGTTACCTTGATGTAACACTCGCAGGCGAACAGTTTGCGATAGAACAGAGTTTATAAGTGTGCACGTGGTTGCCTGCCAGGTACGCAACCCGCGTGGCAAGGCAGGACGTACAAAGTGAGGAGACAATAGCGCGCGCAGCTGTGAGTTAGCATAGCTAGTATGTGTGACAGGGTGGCATTGCACTGTTGGTTCGCAACATGGAGAGACAGTAGGCGTGTGC
Source organism: Clitarchus hookeri (assembly GCA_002778355.1). Taxonomy (NCBI): domain Eukaryota; kingdom Metazoa; phylum Arthropoda; class Insecta; order Phasmatodea; family Phasmatidae; genus Clitarchus; species Clitarchus hookeri. The sequence goes on from NQII01004503.1 coordinate 7,547, forward strand.
AGGTGTGCAGAAATGGCGGATATGCATCTCGTGCATGGTGCCGGGGGTGGTAGCGCAAGAGCAGAACCACGTCTGTATCAACAGACCTTTCCAAACAGACGCCATCCAGGTCATAGAATGTTCCTAGTCTGTGGACTGACGGTTGCGCCAGGCCGGAACATTTATAGCGAACAGGTATGACACCAGCGTGTTACGCNCAACAGACCTTTCCAAACAGACGCCATCCAGGTCATAGAATGTTCCTAGTCTGTGGACTGACGGTTGCGCCAGGCCGGAACATTTATAGCGAACAGGTATGACACCAGCGTGTTACGCAACGTCCGGGCAGTCAGGTTCGAGGAGGAAGTGTTGGAAACATCGCCAATTCGCCATCAAGAAGCACACGTGGAATCGCGCGCACAATGCACGCGAGCCACCACAGTGTGTTGAGGGTTCTACACGAACAACAGCTACACCCGTATCATCGTGAAATGGCGCAAGACTTACACCCAGCTGATTTCCAGCCACGTGTCGATTTCGCTCGCTGGTTTCTGCATCACTGCGCAGACGAACCTGGCTTTCCTCGCTACATTCTGTGGACTGACGAGACTGCTTTCACGCGTTATGGCAAACTCAACAGTCGAAACAGTCACGTTTGGAACGACGTAAACCCACATACAGTGGTTCAACGTCGCTATCAAGTGACATTTGCTGTTAACGTCTGGGCCGGAATTGTCAGCGACAACCTCATTGTACCGTACTTCTTGCCGCCACGTTTGACTGGCCACCTTTATCGAGAGATTTTAGAGGATNCAGCGACAACCTCATTGTACCGTACTTCTTGCCGCCACGTTTGACTGGCCACCTTTATCGAGAGATTTTAGAGGAAATACTGCCTGTTCTGTTGGAGGACGTGGATTTACACACACCAGTGCATATAGTACCAGCACGACGGAGCACCTGCATACTTCAGTTTGGAAGCTCCTCACCACCTTACCGCCTTATTTGGTGAGCGTTGGGTAGGCAGAGGTGGACAAGTGAGGTTGCCACCACGATCCCCAGACCTNTGGTGAGCGTTGGGTAGGCAGAGGTGGACAAGTGAGGTTGCCACCACGCTCCCCAGACTTGACGCCACCTGATTTATTTCCGTGGGGTCATCTCAAGATATTGGTATACAAGACCCCGGTAAACACGGTAGCTGAACTTCGCCCCCGGATTACTGATGCATGTGCTATCATTCGCAACATCCCACACATCTTTGCCCGCGTCAGACAGTTGAGTGTGCGTTGCTGTCGTTTGTGTATCAAAGCTGGTGGTCGACACTAGCAACAGTTACTGCAAAACACACACACGGATGATTTATAATGCACGTTGTCGTGCAGTTATCTTCTACGGTCTTCCCCTTTGAATTACAGCTACCCGCAGAGCCTGTACTGTACGAGCATGCCGTCCTGTCACTATTTCTTGCATTTACACACAGCAGTCTAGCAGTGTTCGTACGACCTGCCTTGCATAGCGGGTTGCCTACCTGCCAGGCAACCAAGTGAACCCTTAAAAACATTTTCCGTTGTCTCGAACACTGTCCGCCTGAGAGTGTTACATCAGGGTAACGTATTTCCGTGCAGTAACATATGATGATGCCATCTTTACAAAATACCCGAGGTATTGGTAGGATAATCTGACCACCCCCAGTATATCAATGTAGGGGATGATAGTACGCCACATCAGTTCGCATGTGTTAAGTCTTGGTTAAAGACAACATTATTCACAGAATGGCTCTTTCATCTCTTGTAGTTTTCATTATTATCCGGTAGAACCATTTGAAATATCGATTTTCAAGGGAGGCTACCTCCCTTATGAGTTACTGTACGACATTGTTCGTATAATGGTTTCTATCCCATTTTGTATATGGAATCACCTCACAGCGTTTGCACCTGTAGTTCAGGACCATTCTCTATACCTGATTAGCTAGTTACTGGAGCTAAATCCCGCTATTTATTCAATAAATAAAATCAGACGTTAAAAAACCAGGCCGGCCATTTTTTCAGATCGCTTTCCATCAGTGCCTACTACTTAACTTGTGTGTTATTAAAACTTTATATTAATAACTATTTGTTCATATTATTAAATATAATAGAGTAGGACAGCGTAAAGGTAAGCTCTTAAGGTTTAAAGTGATGATGTGACAAAAAAGAGGAGGAGGTTTTGCACTGCATGTCTGGAATGCACACACCTTAATTTACTTCTGTTAGCTTCACAATTGGGAGAAAAAAATCATTATTGCATAAATTGAAAATATGCGTTGAAGTGCAAAAAATGATCTTTGCCCTATTAGTGGGGCAATGATCCGAATGGGATGGGAAAAAAATCCGTACGTTATACCTTTTGAAATAACATCGATGGGCACTAAATGTATAAACAGCATAAGATGACTTTTATTTAAATCTGTGTTTTGTAAGATTTCAGCACTCTGGAAGCTGTAAAAATATTTTATAAATCGCGAATATAAGTCACAAAATCTACAGAAACAAGGCTAATGCAAATTTTTTTAAAAATAGTACTTAAAATTCCAAAAATTAAATGATATTTGTATTGACAATGAATACAAGAAACAATTCTAATTTACGTACTCAAAATATATAATAGATTAACAGTAACATTACAAGATGCCAGAAGGGCGTATTCGAGTTTGCAAAGGGTTGTAGGTCTTAATAAAAATATAATAACTAAATTTGATTTTAAAATATTCACACAGTTATTATTTACAAAATTAAAAATCTATCGCCACTATTAGTCTTTCTGTTTCTCAGTTAGCGGAATATTTAATGTACATTTCAACTCTAATTAAAGTCCTTCTCAACGTCTCTGTTTAGTTATAGTCAATTATCCCACCCTCATCATTAACACATGTGCAGTCGCAAATTTTACACTTGCTGGTCACTCCCATTGCCATTCGTTGCTTTTCTGGCTCGTCTATCGCTTAAGGTCACACAATCGCCGAAACTCCCAAATCTCATAAAATCTTCCATCTCGGAGGCCTCTCGCGCTTAAAATACAGTAATATCGCTGATGTTAATCTGGATGGTTCGCCGCATCCCGAGTCACGCTGAGAGGAATTCGGTTATTAAAACGGAACCTCAGTCTGTGAACAAGTCAGGATCGCTAGGCCAAATTCCGCATGCTCTAAATTCATTTCTCGCTTTTTCTAATGTTGGACATTTTCTATAAGCTTTCCTGGAAATTTCACAAAACTGGTAGGGAGTTATATTTTTTCCAGGATGTGTCCCTATCCATTTTTGCATTCACCGGCATAGAAAGCTTTCAAATGCCTGAAAAAGTTCCTGGCAAGTGGTTTGCATTTTGTGGAAGAGTCAGCAATGTATGCTATAGTTCTACTGCGAAAATGTCAGCACTAGATAGGCTAAGGTTTCGAGAGGAATACTGATTTTTAACATTTTATAATGGATGTGTTGGAAATCCACTAGTGAGGGGCAAAGGTCCACACATAACACGTAGCGCGGACTTTTACTCCGCTACTTACTGCGGATGCTTGCCCCAGAGCGCAGTCTTGCCTGTACGTGACTTGTGCTGCTACCTGTGGCGAGCAATTCCAGCTACAACCATAGCGCTCTAACCACAAAGGAACGCTGTTCTTGTGCTTGGTTACAGACATTCCACTCAATCATTGTTACCAACCACACACGCTATTTCGTATGGTAGTAAAATTACATCAGACTATGTGAAATAACTTCTTATCTCATTATATTTAGCAGATGTTACGCACTGGTGAGATATGTACGACGATAACTATCCCAATGCACAAATGTTTATTGACTTAATCAATGGTGACAACACTTTTCATTTCTACGGAATATTCCGAAATAGGACCTCTGCCCACGCGGATCTTAGTCCTATCTTACTTATACAACGTGTTTAGGAAACATGCGTACAAACGTGGGCACGTGATTCATGACCGGAAAAGAGGAAGAATGATATATGACACCCATGGTCCATCTCAAATAATAACGTCTGTAGAAGCCCTTAACGGCGGAGGGTGATAATCATATTATGTGGGATAGTATGCAAAGTACTTGCGTTAAAGGATCACAAATTGGTTTACGGATTAATGAAACCAAGATCTTGGAGAAAAGGAAGGTATAGTAAATCGTACACACCCTCAGTATGAAAATAATAGGGGTTGCCACACTTCGATTGCTTGCTACATTTTCACTGTGAGGTTGAGTTGATTGTTGATACCAATTGATGTTACAGGACGTTATAATTAGCAAATAAGGCCCCCTAGTTGCAAATCTCTAGGACCCACCGTTTCCGGTTAAATCGCCAACTATGTGTTCAGAGGTAGCAAAAGCAAGGTCTGGTGGGTGGGCAACCCTTCCTGCATCCAATAAATACAGCGGCGATTCCCTGCCAAATGAGTATGGCCAGGAACCTACACGAAGCAAACATATTAGCATTAGGAAATGTGCTACACCAAAGTGTAGCTGTGTAAGTGGCAGATTTTGCAGCACAGAGTAGAGACGAAGAAAACAGTATGTTGGTTGCCGCTACTAACTGTGACCGTATCCGTGATAAACACACGTTTGGTGCTCCTAGTGATGATAAGGGATGTACAATGCAGTCGGTGTTGCAATACGTTTAGAGTAGTAATAATGACTTAATGGTCCTAGTAGCATGACTCTGTACTAATGTGTGTTAACACATGTAAATTCCGTGATGTAGAAATGCGCAATCGGCACTGAAGGCACTACCTGGCAGCGCAACAGAACAGACACTGCAATAATTCGAGAGTATGCAGGTGGCGTATCACAACCAATTTTACAACAAATGTTCGAAATGTGCTCCTCCAATGTCAGTGCAGTAGTTAATACGGCTTATTAGAGACTGGCGGACGAGTTGAAAAACTCCTGGCGTGTATCGCTCTTGATGGCAGGCAGCCATTACCCTCGGCAACAGGTCCTCTTCAGATGCCATGAGTGTCTTGTACACACACGCCTTAAGAAATACCAACACCCAGGAGTCTAATTGCATAAGATCGAGAGAGCGTGGTGGCTAGCTGAAAACCCTCCAGTAACTGCGGCAATCAGAACTGCAGGAAATCATAATACTGAAATCCATACACACGAATTGGCAACAATAATGGGCCAATAACATTGTCCCTCACTGTGCCGGCCAAAATGTTGATGGAAAAGCGGTGCTGGTAGCCTCTCGTTATAGTTGCATGTGAGTTGGAGTCGTCCCACATGTGGACATTTCTAATGTTGCAAAAAAATGTCCTGTGTGAACGTGGTTTCGTCTGTAAACATTACAATCACTGGGGAATCTCACACTGCTGCATGAACCACCGGAAACATTCTAGCCGAGGGGCATGATCTGCTGGCCCCATTGCTTGCACCCTACGCGAATGTTATTGTTGCAGCAGCTGTTCACGGAGGACACACCTTACTGTGCAGTTCGATGCTTCCATTCTCCGCGCAACCGCGCGGATGCTCGTCGAAGCGTTGTCCGCTACGTTCTCTAAAACCTCCTGTTCAAAGTGCCGAGTGCGGATCAGATCCACACCGACGCTGAAACTTGCATGTTTCCCGTAGTCACTGTGTAAGGTGTGCGAATATCTGGTGGTTATTCTGACGTAGTGACGGTTATCTTTGGCCGTACACACGCGCAGCTACCCTTCCGTTGCCTCTCACTTCGCCATTCACCAACACCATGCCAGTCATTTCAGATTTTTAGTATTCACCCATGTTCACGTCTACAGTACCTAGTGAATCGAATCAGCGACAGGCTGCGAATAACAAACCGCTCGGGCAAATGGGGCGGGAAACTACGCTGCTCAGGAGGAAAAGGGAACAGGCTTTGACGTGTGACATCGTGTATCATACCACCAACATGTGTTTACCACCGGGTGCAGTACGTGTTGCCTGCCCTCCAGGCCATGGCCTTGCTAATGCTGTACCCTTCGTTTGCTATTTAATCGGGAACGGCGGGTCCTAGAGAGTTGCAACTAGGGGGCCTTATTTGCTAATTACGATGTCCTGCTTATTCCGTTGGTATCCACAATCAAGTTTATCTCACGGTGTAAATGTTGCATGCAATCAAGGGGTGCTAACCCCTATTATTTAAATAATGCGTGTGTGTATGACGTACTATATTTTCCTTTTATCCAGGATCTTGGTTTAACTAATCCGTATACCGATTTGTGTTCCTCTAACTTAAGTACTTTGCATACTATTCCACGCAATATGCTTGTCGATCTCTGCCTTTATGGGCTTCTAGAGACATTATTTGAGATGGACCATGGGTGTCCTATAACATTTTTCCACTTCACGGTCACGAATCACATTCCCGAGTTTGTTCACGTTTCCTAAACACGTTGTATTTTGTGTGTCCCATTAATTATATGCGATAAGAATAATGACATATCTTCAACATAAAATTTTTATTTATAATGTCGGCGAATGTTCGACCTCCCCACCCCGGCTCTCTCCCACCTAGTGGTCCAGTCAGTCCTATTCGGTGTCCACCCCCTGAGTGAAACCCTCTCACTCAATGACGAACTATTTTCTTATCGACGCACTAACTTCAAGGTCGTGCATAAAATTCGGACGATACGTGTACAAACAGGTGACATGCAAACTGGACATTCTTAACTACCTGTTGTCAGTAATACGGGTTAACATAAATAGCGAAACCACACATTACAATAGACACACCAGCGGAGTTAAGGAAATGGTGTGAAGTAAGAGAAAATGTGTTCAATTCTTCTTTGAGTGTTGGTGGTAGGAATACGTGCATGTTTTGAAACACACTACATAGTTCAACTCTCCGACCATCTCACCACGCCCTAGGCCTGGGAACTCTTTACATGTTACACTGAGGTCGACTACAGCGATCAAAATGTATGAAATAGAAGTGTTTATAATGTTAAATTCAGGTTATTTATAACATTTTTAACATGACACTTAAAACGTTATTTTATATACATCGCTGCCAACTTAAAAAAAATATGTTGCAGTTATGGACAGGGACATTTTTTTTAGGTTGGTTCAGATAGTGAACACTTCAAAGCAAACAATTTATAGCGAAAAATTTAGTACATACAAAAATATGGCTTATTTCGCATTTCAGTAGATGATGTAGCTTTTGGTGGAATCACTGAGGTACGCCGAATTAAACAATTCCGAGAAAAAAAAATTTTAACATTTGCTGTCATGAAATTATTTCAAAAACTTTACCGAACGACGAAGAACAGCATTAAATTTATTGTTTTACTAAAACCAAAAAATTGATATAAACGAACATAAATTTTCATCCTGCTACAATATCTATTTTTCCAGCTCTCCTCCTTGCGTCGAATAGGGATATCGACATCTGTCCATGTGAATATCATAGTAACGTTCTATTATTTATGTAGTACTTTATACAAATATGGCTTCCAGTTACATTTATTAAGCGTTGATGTTCGGACTCACACTCGGGTTTTGAAAACAACATATCACACTTGTGATGTCACAAATATTGTTTAACTGTCCCTAGGGAAGGGCATATAGTTATTCGATGGTAATATATTTCTGGTAGCAACGCACGGTAGACAGATATTGTAAATTGATAATGAGCAGCAAAATCGTGGACCTCGTGTGAATTTGCTGACATAATGGGCACCGCACAAGTCTGCGATTAAAAAGGACGCAGTTCCCGGCAACGACCGACAAGGTGGGTGGATTTTGGAGCTATGTGTACGGAATATTCCCGTATTCGTCATGTAATTTTTACAAACTTTCGTCAAAAAGCTTTTCCATTCTCATTTAAGGAATAATATTTTACTTTGTGACAATTTACTTTACATTTATACATTAATTTTCCTTTGTGTCTAGGGGTAACTTGATTCCCATAGGCCGGAAATTCAAGGATTACTCTTGAAATCGCAACTTTAGTGCACAGATGAGATTTTCGCAATTTTCTCATCATTACTATCAATGTTCTGCTCTGTGCTTACGTACGAATAATACGTGAAGTCACCGGTCACAATTATTTTAAAATTTTGATTTCAGATGTGTTTATCCAGCTATAAAATCTTCAGGTATTAAAAATAATTTGAAACAAGGAAATAAACAACAAACCTCGATATGCACTAAGTGAGTATTAACGTGGCATTGATTGGCTGGCTACAACGGACGTAAATCTCCAAACAAAAAAATGTAACGGACACGTAATTTTCGGTATGTTATTTTCGTCGCAGGTAAGGAAAAGTCCGGGCGCAACCTGTATTACAGTTCAACGGTGTTTTTATTATACAAAATAGGGTCAGCACCATAAATTACGAGGGGCGCCGTAAATTTTAAGACGTCTGCACCACGGGGTCGTAAAAGAGAATGTACATTCGATCCGCATGCGAAGCTCCGCCGTATCACTTCTCCTCACGCAGACAACAAACTACTCCAAGGCGGGACTCTCCGCGTTATCCCCCCNCACTTATCACCACTCCGTGAATGAGTGTTGCCCAACTCAGTGGATTTTCCACCATATTTGGCGGATTTTAACACTACTTTATAGTGAGCAAGTGTATAATTTAGGGTTTTTTTAAATTGTCATTGTAAAATGATCAACAATTTTTATAAATTTTTGTATTTAAATAAATATAAATATATATACATACACACACTGACTCAGAAGTCATAGCAACTATTGTTTATCAGCTGAAAAAGACCCAACTCAGGAAATGTACGATGCACAGTTGAAAGTGTAAGACAGTACGCTCTATAGGCGACACCACACGGGGTATGAATGCAGGAATGTCCTGGAAAGAACAAAGACAAACATGGCTGCTTCAAATCACCGTTTAATTGATATATTCTCGTACATTCTGTATATACTCATGTGAACGGGTACGTATCGTACGTGTACGAGCTGTTTAACATATTTCAAAGTAGTCTCCTGGGTTGTCCACGGTTAGTTTCCAGCGATGATGCAGACGGGAAATACACTGATAGAAATTTCTGTAGAATTACGGAAACTTGTACGGAGATGCAGNTTCCAGCGATGATGCAGACGGGAAATACACTGATAGAAATTTCTGTAGAATTACGGAAACTTGTACGGAGATGCACAGTTAATTTACAGAAAGGCACTCTGTAATGACGAGTAACGGAAATGAACTCCGTAAATAATATATACGGAAGCTCTTTGCATTATTATGGTTTAGGATTTAAGACATGAACGATGCAGATGATACCCGAAGCGTTAAAATCCCATCTTCACAATACTTCTTCGTGTAAAACAGTAGTAAGTGAGTGGCGAACCACCCATGGAGTGCCAATTATTTGATCCTTTTGAAATTCCGCTACAGGACATTACCTTTGTATACACAGTGAAATACGCACATAACGAAAATAAAACTATTTTCCACAACCTCGTTTTATAAACAGTAAATGAAAAAAATAGCTTGCGCTCTAACACGGAAACTAAGAGAGGCGAGTTCATCACTTTGGTGTAACATCCATATTTACGAAATACAGTACTTCGTGTAAAGGTGTGGTAGGTGAGTGGTTCGAGTTCCTGGCTGTTAATTTTTCTATTTGTGTTAAAATCCCACTACAGGAATATATATAAATTTCTCTGTTGTGCACAGTGAAATACATTACGAAAATAAACCTCTTTTTCTTAACTAAGAGAAGTACATACACAATTGTCTGAATAAATTATTTAAAACGCACAACTTTGTACCAGGATGGTAGGTGGGTGGAAAAGGTGTTGGATTACAAGTTTTTTTTCCCGAGTTCAAATCTCGCTAAAGGACAAAATTTTTTGAACTTTTCATAGTCATTTTTATACACAATAAAACACCCACATAACGAAAGTAATATTTTTTCTGTGATCACTTTGTTTAGGAGCAGATTTAAAAAACCGAANCAATAAAACACCCACATAACGAAAGTAATATTTTTTCTGTGATCACTTTGTTTAGGAGCAGATTTAAAAAACCGAACTTGGAAGTTTATGGACACGTTCTGTGAATCCACTGAGATTTGCGCGAAATTTACGGAGAGAACGTTATTATAAAAACGAAGAGAACGTAGTTTCAGGAAGATGGCTGGCTAATTTGCAAGCGGTGCTTTCCATAATATTACCGGCATTTTTTCGAACAGTGTACCATCGGCTGCATAAGATCCGTTAATGTGCGCTACCTGTCGTCGAAATGCTGTGAGAATGTCTTGTTTGTTGGCAAAGCGTTTACCAAACAGCTAGTACACGTACGATACGTACCCGTTCAAATGTGTGCATACAGAATGTACGAGATTAAATCAATTAAACTGTGATTTCAAGCAGCCATATCTGTCTTTGTTCCTTGCCGGACATTCAAGAATTCATAGTCCATACCCCATGTGGTGTCGCCTTTAAAGCGTACTTTCAACTGTACATAGCCCATTTCCTGAGTTGGATCATCTTCGGGAGATAAACAGTAGTTGCCATGACTTCTGAATCAGCCCTCGTGTGTGTATATATATATATATATATATATATATATATATATATGTCTGTGTGTGTGCGCGTATAAAATGTGCGACTAAATAGTGTATATGTGATCTATATGTCGTATATGTATTTTGTCTACATTATTTGCGAAAGCTTATGTAGCAGAACGAAAGGCGCTTATTGACAGGGACGTAGCGGCAACACATCTCCCCTGTAACACAAGTGACACGGATTTGGTTCCCAGGTATACACACTCTAAGCTAGAACAGTGATATCTATCAGTGAAATAACATTCACTGGAAGTCAGTTGATAGCTACTGCTGACCGGCGAATCAAGCAAATGAACTGGGAACAAGTGAATTATAGCAGTGGAATTCTTGACATTCAGTGGGAATCACAAACAAATCCGTGAAATTCAGTCATATTAATTAGTTATAAGGCGCTGAGTATCAGTAGCTCAACTCTCACTATTTTCACTGATTTGGCTCAATTATGACTGTTTCAGATTTATGGTCACAACGTTCTTTACCGAAGAATTAAGAATGTGAAAAAATAAAATAAAATAATTTAAATTTAAAGAAAGCATTCTATATAAGATAACACATTCTCAGTCCAAAACTTAATTTATATTATTTTATTATTTTACTCTACAATCTAAAGCTAGTCAAAGGCATTTTATCAGTTTTTTGTTTGGAATAAATTTTTTACATACATAGAGGAAAAAAATTGCAACAATCTTTTTAATTGCTCCAATAGTCCATATTTATGACTTGCCTAACATTCACTCCCAGATATGCAAAAAAATATTTTAACACGCGAAAAAAAAAAACTAATAAAAAAATACGAAATACTTGCATATTCCCGGTTCAGTCCCAGAATAGGGCGAATAAAAAAAAAATATGAAATATATATATACAGTACGTTTAACTAAACCAAATATCAGAAAAGAATAATTGTAAATAAAATATCAAATGAGTATAAGCAGAAAGGGAAGTCTGAGGCAACAGGATCTGGGATCTGAGCTCGTAGCTGTTCATGCTATGTCATTCTGGTCTCCCGGCGGCCATATTGTCCTCCATATTGGATGTCGGTGACCTTTGACCCTGGTAACCTTTAACGTTAAAAACCCAAAATCCAAAAAAACCTAAAAAATCCTAAATATTACTAAAGATTATTTATATTTAATTAAAAAATATTAAAAGTTATTGAAATAATTTTAAGAAATTAATAATGTATTAAAATTATTAAAAATGTATTACAAAATATTTATTTAAAAAAATTACATTTCCGGAGGTCCCCACTTCTTGCACTCCCTTCACAAACACCACAAATGTTTCTCATTCTGTCATATGCAGTCATCTTGGTTTTTCGTTCGTCATTTGTTTATACATTAATACATCTTGGATTTCATATGTTTTCATTACCTAGGTGGTGCTAAAGTATTAATTCACCAACCAGTCGAGTTGTCTATTTAGCCACTAGGCAGCAGCATTATTTGTTTGTGATTTTAAAGTATAGATTATGCTGTCGGCGCCCTTCATGTTGGATTCTATTTCCATCACAAAGGTGGCTTTAATTTCTCGATTATGCTGCCTGCTATCGTTCAGTACCGAATGGTGTAATTTGCCATTCTGCAAAGTACGTAAACTGTCATTTAATTTTTTTTCTTAAATGGAAGTACTTTTTTTGAAATAATTTTTATATAAAGCGGAGAAGATTTAAAATAAACAAAACACATAAAATTTTTTTTAATTACATTTTTTTATTTGGTAATGTACAAAATAAGAACAAAACACAGGGTTAAAAATTGCCATCTTCTGTGTTCACCGCTCGATGACCACTTCAGCAACCCAGGAACTGAAGCGGGCAGGGAAACCCCGCCACTCGATGTGCACCCTTCCGTTACATCGTTTCAGCACCTTTTCGACCAAATACACATCTTTAAACTTTGTAGGCTGTATATCCTCTGCGTAGAAACCACCATGCATGGGAAAATTATTCAGATCATCGAGAAAGTAGGTCCTCGGAGCATAGTGGTGTATATGTTTCGCACGAAAGAGTTCGGGGCTTCAATTCGCCATGGACGCTTACTCGAAAATGCCTTTCTGTTTCGAGATGCGCACCATGTTGCCAATCTTGGTTTTAGGCTTAAGTGGTTCCCACCTTTTCACGTCAGTTTACAATGTTCAAAGCAGGGAATCGTTTTTCACGTCTTCAGTCTTCATGCGAGTGGTAAAACAATGGTATACTTGTTCTCGCGAACGAGTTTCGGCAGTAGAGTAAGCCACTTGCAACTGCCATTCGCTGCGAAATGTCTCCACATTTTCCCCTTCAGTCCTGTTGAACCTCTTGTTGGTAGACATTTTGAGATTGCTCTACATGGGATAATGATTAATGTTATGTTTCTTCATCACAGCCTTGAACTTCGCATTGTAGAATTCCTAGCCCTGGTCGGGTTGTAGATCAGTTGGGATGCGTCCTTCGCGCAATACATTAGCCATGGCCTCAGGGACATTATGCATATTCTTCGACTTGACAGGTCTGGCCCAAGCGAATTTGCTATATTCATAGATGACTTTCAACATGTATTTATAGCACTTGTTGACCCGAGCATACGGTGTCATATCCACGAAGTCGGCTTGAAATAGATCGTTTATCCCACATATCACGACCTTTCGGCAGCGGTAGTTGCAACTTGCAGATGTGTGCAGTTCATTGGTGATTCCCAATCGACTCATTCTATATAGACTCCCTAATTAGGTTCTTCGACGAGGGACTAATTTAGAACACTTTGCGAAGCGAGCAGTAACTGCTACCTATCGACCAGCTCATGCGGGTCATCCCAGAATACGTAGTTGGTGTTCTTGTCATCATCGTTTATCTTCTATAAATTTTCGCCGCTTTTCAGTACTAGGACGCTAAAGATGTCTGCGAGAATGTCGATTTTTTTGTGATCTTTGTCCTTAAAAGTGTAGGTCTCGGGTCCATTACCTTGGGAAAGGGCATGTGTGAGTTCGAGCAAAGTCCTGTATTCCAACAGGTCAGATTCTGAAAACTCACTGGGCTCCTTGCGAAATAAAAGTCTATATAGCATGGAGGTTCCACATGTATTGTAATCGCCAACTCGGATGATCCCACCTGGTAGAAACTCTATTTCATCAGCAATGAGGAACCATTTATTATTATGTCTGTATACACCATATGTCGTATCAATATTTCGAGATGTGTACGATCGTAGGTACAAGCGAACCATACCATTAGGTATGAAGACTCTCTTCCGTGCTTTTTTCTTGTGTCGCAAATCCGCATCTGATCCATCGTCCTGATCTGTCTGTACATCATCATGTTTTCTCTTCTTCAAAGGCTCAGCAGTATCGTCGATTTCGGTCTCCATGGCTATGGGTGCTCCATCGCTCGAGCGAACAAACTGTATCATCCAAGGCAGGTAGCCGGCGGTGTCTGGCATAGCACTGAATAAAAATAGTTACTTTTGCTCCCTTTTATAGATTTAGTTTTGGATCTCGGCCAAAATACTTTCGATCTTGCCCAGGCATTCGCTGCAGACATACAATAAGTCCCTGCTGTAATTTTAATTATTCGTTTTCGTGGCGAAGCAGGAAATCAAGGTAGCGAATGTATGCTTTATGGATTCTTTAAGCACTTTGAGATTATCTTAATTTTGTGCTGATGCCACATTAAATATGTCAATAATATGGCTTTGAACACTCTTTACAAGCTCATCCATGGCCACCAAAATCGCAAAAGATCTCCGTTTTCACACGCTCCATCTTTGCCCCAAGCTCGGACAGGTAGTTCTGAAATAACGTGTTTTGTTCGGTCAACATAATGCGCAGTTCGGAGATGTTGCTATTACCAGTTTCGAGGACGAAATGTTTAGTAGCAGCATCCTCGGATCGTTCGGACATTTCGAATTATTCTTCTACCAGCATCTCATGTTCCATTGTTTCTTGGTACGAGACAGCCTCCATCTTCATCTTTGTAAATATGCCATTTGAGGCTACTTTGCCCGAAATTTGATATGTTGTAACTCATTTTCGATGGTCGGCGATGAACTGATCGAATCCCCGTTGGTACCTCCCATTATATAGGTGCCAGTCCTTAGCAATCGTTAAAAATTCGTATTNTTATATAGGTGCCAGTCCTTAGCAATCGTTAAAAATTCGTATTTCTCTTTCCAGCACAAGGCACACAGACTCTTGAAATCTGAAAGCATCATGTCCGTATTTACATGATCATCATAAGCATGATGCAAATTCATATAGTCCATGTGGAACAGCACCAACTTATTTGTGTTGTCGTGGAGCAGCTGTGTGGGAATGCGCGAATATGTCTCGCCGAGATACACACAGTCCCCCTTCAAGTGTTATCCCATGCCAAAATATTTTTGAGTGCACTTTTGTTTTTCGCATTCAATGCCATCGAAGAAATGTCGAATTTGGAANTTCTCTTTCCAGCACAAGGCACACAGACTCTTGAAATCTGAAAGCATCATGTCCGTATTTACATGATCATCATAAACATGATACAAATTCATATAGTCCATGTGGAACAGCACCAACATATTTGTGTTGTCGTGGAGCAGCTGTGTGGGAATGCGCGAATATGTCTCGCCGAGATACACACAGTTCCCCTTCAAGTGCCATCCCATGCCAAAATATTTTTGAGTGCACTTTTGTTTTTCGCATTCAATGCCATCGAAGAAATGTCGAATTTGGAANATCCCATGCCAAAATATTTTTGAGTGCACTTTTGTTTTTCGCATTCAATGCCATCGAAGAAATGTCGAATTTGGAATAGCTTCACTCGGAGGTACCACCTTCTCGTTTTCGCTGCTGGCGAAATAACTCACGCCTTCCGTGGCTTGCAATACCCGTGCCAATCTCTGGTATTTCGGCTTNCGTTTTCGCTGCTGGCGAAATAACTCACGCCTTCCGTGGCTTGCAATACCCGTGCCAATCTCTGGTATTTCGGCTGTTGGAGCGATTTTGATTATAAGTACATGTTCTCGAACGGAAGTCAGTTCGGTTCTGCCAGCATGCTCAGTAGCACTATTTTTTTCGCAATTTAATGTTCTGCAATGATGCATTTCACTGTATTCGGAAATAGGCTTCCATGTCGTGATTCGTATGAAATAGCTTCATCTTCAGCATGAATGCATATGGGTAGAGTAACATATNGCTTCCATGTCGTGATTCGTATGAAATAGCTTCATCTTCAGCATGAATGCATATGGGTAGAGTAACATATTTTATGATGATCTGAATGTTACCACTACAATATTGTGAATCAGGTGGAGCAGTTGTGGAGCATGTGGAGCGATTGTGGAACATGTGTAGTAGGTGGAGGAATTGTGGAGCATGTGGAGTGATTGTGGAGAGATTGTGGAGCATGTTAACCTTTTCGAACATGTTGAGCTATTGTATGTATGTGGAGCATGCAGAGATTGCACAGAATCAGAGTTGAAAATTTCAGAATGTCTCTTTAAAGCATCCCTCTGGGTAAACNTGGAGCATGCAGAGATTGCACAGAATCAGAGTTGAAAATTTCAGAATGTCTCTTTAAAGCATCCCTCTGGGTAAACTGACGACCAAGTTTGCACTAAAAATGTCATGCTTTAACTTTTCATTCTGCAGGTCGTTATTTCATGTCATTGTAAATTCCGCAAAGCTGTAAATGCTTTACCACAGAAGCGAAAAAGAAGATCCACCATTAACATTTTACATCCATACTGTTCCAAGTCTAGAATGATTCTGAAACGGAAATGTATAAAAGGATGATATTTATATTTTTCTCGCTCAGTTCACCATGATGTCTCGAAGAGGTAAGACTGTAGCTAGAAGCAGAACTACCGATACGCCGATCAACAATCTACCATTCGAGCTGCACACTCCAGGATACAGGTTCTGTGGGTCGGGAACCAAGCTAGCTAAAGGGCTGTCGTGTAATGATACATGCATAAACACCCTGGGCGAGGTAAGCAAGCAGCACGAAATCGCCTATTCCCAGCACAAGGATCTTCAATCTAGGTACCAGCAGACAACATACTTGTACAGAAGGCCGACGAGATAAGAAAACCAACAAACAGAGAAAAAATAGCAGTGCGGGGTGTATCCAACATGATGAAGGCCAATGTGAAGATGGGTATGGGCGATAAGAGCAAGAGAAAGGCATATGTTAAAATGGGAACATGTACAGTGAGAAAGAGAAAGGCACAAACGAAAATAAAAGCAGTGACAAAAGGAAGAAGAGCATCAAAGCTAAGGAAACATCTACCAGTGGATTTTTTCCATTGCTTTGGCCTGCATTCGGGGCTCTTGGGGGCTTAATCAGAGTCACGAGTGGTATCGTCCGAGCAATCAACACAGCATCGAACCGAAGAAATCACTCTCCGCCTGCATTTGAGACGATGGGAATAAGATTTGCATCAACCAGAAGCAATAAAATAAACTGTCGTACAAAACCTGTAATCAGTATGCCACAGGTCTCCAAAGAGTTAAAACATGCTAGCGAGATTTTCCTCCGCAGTCTCGGCTTCAAAGTCAACCATCATGGAATATTACCTTAACATCGAAGAGCCGGTTGTTTTTGAAGACAGCGGACGAAGGTGGAACTTCATGTGTACCAGCCTTTCCTGATCGGACCATACACACTACCATCGGAAGTTCGGATAGAGTTCCAACACCAAAATATCTGCTCTCTTCCTTGCCAGTCATTCCTGCGAATTAGGGGGAATATAACGAAAGATAATGGGTCCAACCTAGCATTGACGAAAATAATGAGCAATGGAATTCTTTACCTGATCGACCACATCACGTATTTTCCCAACGGTGTCGAGGTGGACCAGTAACGAGATGTGGGCATAACCTAAACGATCAAAAATTACCTTTCGCTCATGCCAAATGAGCTGTCTGCGACCAAGATGGCAGGCTGGGGAATCGAAGATGACTACATTGTTCCTATATACCCTGAAGGCAAGTTCTAAGTGTGCATGCCACGATCCATGGTATTAAGATGTGCCAAAAACTATAAACGAATTATCTTCAATTCGAAGCCGGAAGTGGTGCTGCTTCTAGCTAATACACATGCATCGTGGGTACAGGAGAATACCTGGTGACAGTGGAACTGAAACTACAGTCTATCGAATGAATGCTGCCTCATGTGAAGTTGTGCACTGAAGAATGCATAAAAATGTTGAAGAATGTGGAAGATGGCAAAAACATCGATATGTCTTTCAGTTCGTGGAGTCTCGAAACATACCTCGGATTGCCAGCAAGCCAGCACATCAACTGGATGGTGAAGTCCAGCTTTGCTTCTGAGAAACTGAGGTACATCATCGTTGGGCTACAGACCGGAAGACAGCACAATGTGAGAGTGAGCCGTTCGCAGTTCAACACATGCCAAATAGAAAATGTGAAAATATTTTTGAATAGCGAAAGCTATCATTACACTGCATGAACATGAACTTTGAAAATGGGTAGTACCTGCTGGCATATCAGATGTACACTCAATTCCAAAATGCATTTATTGGCGCACCCAATCCCCGATATTAAGCTCAGATACTTTCAAAATTTGGCCCTGCTCATGGTATTCGATGTGAGTAAACAGGACAAGAATATTTACTTCAATGTAATCGACTGCAAAATCGAATTCATGACACATGGAAATATTCCCACCAGCACATACGCATTATGCCTAATACTTCACGACCAGCTTCTATTGTACAGTTTCTGTGACAAGACCATCAAAATACCCTCGAGAGTGCAGCTGAAAATATATATAACTGTTGATGTACTATAACAGTTTAGTCGTCTTCGATCATCGTCAGCTTCAAGATGTATTGTAATCTGCAGGGTTTCCAGAGCCAAAATGTCTTCGTACCGATGTATATCGCAGTGACCTACGACGATGACGGTAAATTACGAACCCGCAACTTCCGACATACATACCCGTGGAAACTGTTGGATGAGAAGAGCAAGAAAACAAACACTTGGCTGAGTAAGTACAACCGTGGACTGGAATGGGCCGAAGGCAAGATTCCATACCATCAGATGGGAAATGTGCTGAGAGACTTGCTGATGCAGTACCCTAAGGCCCTGATTTACATAGCAAGACCTGAACAGAAAAAATGGCTTAACGACTTGTGTAAATTTGAAGTGGAGATAATCGATGTTCATGTTGTGTATAGATGTCCTTCGCTTCGAAAACTCTTGAGTCGCATCATCATGTCTGTGACAGGTCAGAACCTGACTGGGCCTGCACACTGAAGAACATGCAGTTGCTGCGCAAATGGTGAGTTTCATCATTGGACGCGTAATCGTCCAAATCAACCCAAAGTTTTTTTAACTACGTTCGAAGATTAATAAAAATTATTTATTTTGTGCTTATAATATATATTTTACTATGTGTATAATACATTTTGTGTAAAAAATTGTGTTGGGTTTTATTAATTTTAAAAGAACCTCTGCTAAAATAAAAATTATTTTAATAAAAATACTTGCATTTAAGAATAAAACAAAATATTAAATATGACAGTTTACATACTTTGCAAAATTGTCAATGTCCTCATTCTGTACAGGGCGATAACAGGCGGCATAATATAGAATTTAACGCCACCTATGTGTCGAAAATAGAACCCAACATTGAGGGTACCGACAGCACTACCTATACTTTAAAAACATAAACAAATATGGCTGCCAGCTCGTGGCTAAATCAACAACTCGCCAGGTGGGTGAATTAATACACTAGCGCCACCTAGGTGATGAAAACATTTGAAATCCAAGATGGCATCCTCCAGTAATGTATAAACAAACTGAAAACCAATATGGCGTCCTCCAGCAATGTATAAACAAATGACAAACGAAAAACCAAGATGGCAGCATACAATAGAATGAGAAACATTGATGGTGTGGGTGAGGGGAGTGAAGGGGGTGGTGGACGTGGTCCTGGGGGAACCTCCAGAAGAATAAGTTTTTAAAATAAATATTTCATTAATTAATTTTTAGTAATTACAAAAAATAAATATTTTTTTATAAGATTATAATAAATTTATTTATAAATTTGATTTTTGGGGTGATTTTTAAGATTTTTTTTTTTTTTTTGGGTTTCGATGTCAAAGGTCACCGGGTTCAAAGGTCACCGACATCCAACATGGCGGTTAAGATGGCCACTGTACAACCGAAATGACAGAGCATGAACACCTCCGCGCTCCTGAAACAATTCCATGGTTTTACTTGAATAACGCATGAATAAATTAAGGCGGTCTATGGTAATGATAAATTTACATAAAGCGGAATAATACAGTGTGAGAGGGTAAATAGAT
Source organism: Clitarchus hookeri (assembly GCA_002778355.1). NCBI lineage: Eukaryota > Metazoa > Arthropoda > Insecta > Phasmatodea > Phasmatidae > Clitarchus > Clitarchus hookeri. The sequence continues at coordinate 27,357 of NQII01004503.1, forward strand.
CACAAGCGCGTCTTTCAAAAGTGTTTAATTACGAGGGCGTGGTATATAAATTAACGCTGAACACGTTATTTGATGTTTACAGGTTTATAGACGAAAATCTAGGAAAACCAAGAAAGGGCAATACAAAAAACAGTTTCTGCCTAATTCGTGAGCAAATACTTTGGCGGAATGATACATTCCTTTAGGGAATAATCGTACGCTGCACTAACACGTATAAATTTACGGTGGAAGAGACAGCTCGACAGTAATGCATCACGTCAATAAACTTGTAGATATTTACCAGCGTATTTAGTTATTATTCCTAACCGTGAACATCTTATAATCTTGTTCGTGAGATCAAAATGTAACCTACTTTGGCATAAACGTATCGCTATACCACGAGTGAATAGGACATAGATGCAACCTCAGAAAGGACGGCGTTACTATAATTAGAAAATTTTCGTACCGCAAACCAGTTTTTCCAAGGCATGGAACTTAGAGAACGCAAATCAAGGTTGGGGAACGATGCTTTAAAGGCACGTTTAGAAGTAAATGCACACACTATTGTCAGCGAAATTACCGGGTGTTCATCTTTTCAAGTTCAAACACATCCGAGCGTGGCTAGCAAACAGGCAAAGTGAAAGAAAAAGTGAACAAATGGTTACCGCATTAAATTACTGAACATCAAAATAGCAGCTATGAGCATATGCAATAACATGCAGATTTATCGCCAGAATGATTTCCTACTCAGTCGTTGCGTGGCGTTTATTTCAGCTGAACGATATTTCGTTTGCACAACCAAACCTCTGTTCTTCCAAATGAAAGAAATTTGTTTAAAAAGCCAAATCATTTATTTAAAACAACTCTGTTTGTGCCGAAGTAATGTTTAGTTTTTTTTTTTCAGTATAATAAACAAATGTACAGTGTAAGCAAACATATAGTTACAATTTGACAAGAAAATAATATTTTTACACAGAGAACAACCAACAAAATATTTGTTTGTATACTGCCAAAAAAATATAATTAGTTCCCCAAAAAATTATTTATTCACTAAACAAAACTTGAAAATAACAAAATTAATTTTGTTCATCTAACAAACTAAACGCTTGAATTAACAAAACCTCTGTGTTGCATCAAAATAAATTGAACTGTCAAAATATTTTGTTGAACCGACAGTATATTTTATACTTGTATGGCCACTAATTTCATTACCTTCATTCTAAAATACAGCTCACTAGTANTCATTACCTTCATTCTAAAATACAGCTCACTAGTAATATTTTATATTTTTTAACAATTATGATAAAAACAGTGATTTTAAGTGAATTTATTGGTGCTTAATAATGGTTTTAACATCGTAATAAAACAAGTTCAATAGGTAACTTGAAAGTGAAGCTGTAAAACTTGAAATACATNTAATATTTTATATTTTTTAACAATTATGATAAAAACAGTGATTTTAAGTGAATTTATTGGTGCTTAATAATGGTTTAAACATCGTAATAAAACAAGTTCAATAGGAAACTTGAAAGTGAAGCTGTAAAACTTGAAATACATTTTTTCGCACGTTGTCCAGTAATTGTATGTATATATTTTAATACATTTCGACTTCGTCAGGGATCGCATTAGCTAAGGCTAATATGGCGTCGCGCATGTGTACTGTTGAGCTAGGCTCGAATCTCCGTCCGGTTTTCATTTTTTTTGTTTTATATTATCTGAAACTGTTTAATAATGCACGTAGACCCAAACAAATCTTTATTTGCGCCAAACAAATTTCTTAATTAGGGCAACCAAAGAAGAACAAAAATATTATTTGGTTTAAACAGGAAAATAGTTCATTGCCACTATACAAACAATTAATTCGGTTGCGCCCAACAAACTTTGTTTGAATCAGCAAAACGTTTTTCTTAGTGTGTTTTGCTCTGAGAACGAACTTGGTGTCTTATTGGCTACCGCGTGCTGCGAAAATTTCCCTATTGGCTAGGCAGCTTGTTGACGAGTATGTTACCAGGCGCTGATTGGCGACAGCGTTCCCCGACATGTTGCTGCCCAGAGCCGCCATGGCTGGAGTTATCATCAGTACTAGCGACAGTTTTACTTCTGTATTCCTAAGCATTCTGTAGTTGTAGTGAGAAGTGGAACATGTAACATAGTCGCCCGGGTAATGGGTGGTGGTTGGATATTGAGAAATCCAAGTATTTTTTAAAACCTAGATTAACGCCACCGAAGTTTCTTCTTTCACTTTGACGGACGACATTATCTGTTGTCAATTAAAAATACTTTTTTCCTAATGAAACTAATATTGTTGTCGCGCACAGCGCAGAAACTAATGGAATGAACCGGAAGATGTGTAAAAACTGACATCGTTGTTTAATGAGGCAAAAATGACTAAACAGGTGCTGTGTGACCTTTGGTATGAATAATTCCCACGTCCTTTATATTCCCCGTACTAAGTATCACCAGACTACCACGCGTCTATGAATTTAAGTCACTTCTTAAAGTGAGTGAATGAAGTGATTTGGGGGGGTTCCAAACATCGAGGTCTCGAGAGCAGATGATGGTGATGCGAGGTGAGTATGCAGCAGCACCGAAATGAAAGAACGCGGGAAATTGAAGATCCCCGAGAGAACCCGCCAACCAGCGTCGTCGTCCGACACGATTCTCACATGCGGGGAGTGACCCCGCCAAGAATCGAACCCGGTTTGTCATGGTAGGAGGCGAGCACTCTAACCACTACACCACCGCGATAAGTGCCACCTGGATACCTTTGCCTCCTGGGAGCTAATTTTCTACAGAGACGTTATTGATGGTCTTGTGCATCAGACAATTTCGAACAATATACATAAATATGTTTACACCGTTCCAAATCGGAGTATATTTGTGAATTTACGTAAATGGCAATTTATTAAAAAACAACCTGGAATAGAAATGCAACATTTCAGAAAGCATTTGGAATCACATTGCCGCAAAATGCCAAGAGAAAAATGTGGCGTGTCTAGAATGTGCTATCATTCTGCAACGACATTAACACACGTAGTGTCATAAGTACGTGAATAATTTTTCCCAAATGCTAAATAAAGTAACCTACTTGCGATAAAATGAACTTTCTGCGTGACCATTTCCTTATCTAATACAACGGTGTCTTGAAAAATAACACGCTGTTATAAGGAGCGCTTTGTTCACTCAGCAGTCAAGCTCTGCTGTAGTCCATTCTAGGTTACGTCAAACTTTTCTGAAGCACTAATAAAGTTCTACTTTCAGGGTATTCCTCCGCTTCATGCAAACAAAGCTTAAGTAAGTATTGAAAATTACACGAAAGCGACCACGCACCTTATTTGTGCGCATCTAGTTTAATGATATTTTACATGCGAACTATTTCTTACCAGACATTACCAACACACTTGTTTCTAACTTTATTAATTACAAACGTAGATATAATTTACAAATACAATGCAAGTAAAAGTTCAATTTAATCAAAAATATGCCATCTTATGTACACAGAAGTATAAAACGCTTGTGATATATTACGTACTTAGGAAACAACCAATCACCTCATGCATAGGGCTTTTTCCAAAGGTTGGATTCAAAAAGTGCGTATAACCCGTGAATAGACCTCATTACACTTGCGGCCTTCAGCGGCATATCAATTCTCAAATTCTATGGTTGGTTCGCAATTTGCTGTGCGCTTTTGAGAGTACTAATGAGTATATGTTTAAAATGAACAATAATTGAGGCTATTTCTCGTGCAGGGAGTCGTCCCACCCCATGCCAAGGACAGCTCAACGGAAGTAACTGTCCTTTCTTGGAGTATACTCTGCTTGAGGGCCCGAATACAAAGGACTGAGATACACTCGATCAACAGAGTCACTTCCAGCTAGCACGACAGTTGACCAGACTTCCCACACATCACTGTTATCCCTGCTTTCTTACAGTTTCTGCCAAAAGTTTCACACCACCAGCCGTTTTTAAATTATGTTTCGTTTGTCTTAAACTTTTGAGGTAATGAACTTACTTGAACTAATTATTTATTATTGTTTCTGCAAAATAACACATTTTTATAAAAAAAATACTTTAAATACCCCCGTTCTTTATTACGTTATCTATAAAATAAGTTATAAAAATTTCATTTTCTACTAAACAGAACTGTACAGTAAATGCTGTACATGTACTGTACATGTTTAGACCTGTTCCACGATGCACAGGCGCGTAAGAAAAACGGACACGGGACCTCTAAATGTCTCCTCCTGCTCTAAAGCGCTCAATTGTTCGTAAACAGAATATATTTACTTTTTGCCACCTGATAAATGTATTCAGCTGACACAACGTCCACATGATTGAATACGAATTCCCCATCTCACATACGTGAAAATTCGACAAAATAATCACAAATAATTTATATGTTTTGTCTACCGAATACTTTTTCAACAATTGAAAAAAAAACAACATTAAACTTCCCATTAAGAATACATATTTATATTATATTACTAAATAGTTTGTTAATTAATTCATGCAAGTATTAAGGGACAGCTGGCAGTTTGCAAGAACCTCCGCCAGGGGTGTCCTTTGTTAGAAAGCATATCGAGTCTTCACCCCCTCGCACCACCAAAACTTTCTACGTTCCATAATGGGTGCTGGTGGTCTCCATGTAAACGTAACAACTCGCTAAATCGATTAAGGCGAAAGTTGGATTCTCCCTTCCTACATAATCTAAAGCCACTCGCCCCTCTTTAATGACAGATTTTTTAATTCCACATACACTTGGTGACACAAAACAATGACTACAAAGCTAACTTGATGCCTACTTACCATATTCGACTTCTTAATTGTCTCGACATATTATGACAAAATGTTTTACCTAGAGGTTTAATTTATATGTTAACTTAAAATAAATAACAAAATTTTGCATAACAAAATTGCGAATACGGTCATCAAGTGGGCGTTCTATTAAAACACCACTGCCTTTGTTCCTTTTACTAATATAATGTTTCGTACAGAGTTGTATTCCAAGCTCTGGAAAACATTTCAAACAAAGATGAAGATATTTAATTAAGCGTTTCTACGAACCGTGTTTCAGAAGTTCTTTCTTAATGAGAACATAATTCACTCTTAATTAATGAAATACTTACCCCTTTGCCGCAAACAAGGATGAACAAAAAAATGCTTTCTTTCGGTCGAAATGCTTTCTTCCGAGAGAGAAATGTTTTCCTGCCGAAATAATTTCCATAACAGTTTAGCGCATTGATTTCATCTCTTTGTAACAAACGTGCACAGAAGGAAATTACACTGTCGTCCATTAACTCCTTTTTCAATGTGTTAAGAGAGGACGAGAGAAAGAGAGAGAGAAATCTACACTCGTTTAAGGGTTCAAATGTCGCTCCAGAAAACAAATTGTTCAGCGGAAACTAAACCAACAAATTATGAAATTATTAAAGTGCGATGAAAAATTAGTATATATATATTGTATGTATAGTATGTAAAATAATAAAATCTAAGCATTTTACACGATGTCAACTATTTTATTCCACACCCATGTTTGTTTTTGTAAAGCGTGGTTATGCAGCCACGTTGCATTGCAAGAGACTATATNTATATATTGTATGTATAGTATGTAAAATAATAAAATCTAAGCATTTTACACGATGTCAACTATTTTATTCCACACCAATGTTTGTTTTTGTAAAGCGTGGTTATGCAGCCACGTTGCATTGCAAGAGACTATTGCATGCCAACGAAGGGAACTATCATTACGGTAGAAATTAGGAACGCCATGGCATATCATCATTTGGAAGCGCTGTNTGCATGCCAACGAAGGGAACTATCATTACGGTAGAAATTAGGAACGCCATGGCATATCATCATTTGGAAGCGCTGTGATTTATTATGGAAGTCTTAAAGAACCAATCCTAAAATAAAATTGAATCGAGCAACATGCAACTATAGATGTCTTCACAGACACGAACGTGATCGTTAAGCAGTTGATAATTATAACCCAAGTTTTCCGGATAAAGGCACTTATATTCAGAGACAGCTTCTATCTATCATATACTAAAGACCTCTAACACGGTATTTTCTCTAAGCTTTAAACGTTTAGAAAGTTTACATTTAGTTCCTGACACTATGTTCGTATACTCAGGCAAGTAATACGGTAATAAAATTTAACAAACATAGTCATCGCTCTCGTCAAACAAGAACTATCAGAAATTTTTAAAATGTTGGGTTTAAACTGATTTTACGGAGGCTATGGTTACTTGTTTAGAAATCCACGTTCCTAACTGGACTTATGGCGGTCACAGAACTTTTTAAATAACTATGTCATACTGATAACGCAATTCCTTGACAATATGTAAATTTAAAGTCCCCGTCAACACACACCAACCTTGTAATTAAATGTGGTTTTTGTACCCTGAAACGATTGCGTTGAATAAAATTCAGAACTTTTTCTCTTGATTCAATACTTACGGATAAATCCATACTGACATTTGACACTTTCAATAATTTCTGAACTTAATAATTTCTTCAGACATACAGTCTACAGTTGCAAAAACAGTTTTTTTTGGGAGTTATGTGTTAATACCGCGGTTGTTTATTTTCCTTGGGTTACTTTACGCTTTCAGAAAAACAGTAAGGTAATTGCCAGATTTTCGGACTTATTTTGTTAATAACTAGGAATATATGCCTTTTTATATGTTACTTGGAGTGAGTAAAACAGCGCTCCAGTGGGTTTGAGCACGGCCGTCTTTACTGGGAGGCCGGGCAGTTGAAATGTGGCAACGCCGCGCCCGCGGCCGGGCTCGCATCCCCATTGGTAGNACTAGGAATATATGCCTTTTTATATGTTACTTGGAGTGAGTAAAACAGCGCTCCAGTGGGTTTGAGCACGGCCGTCTTTACTGGGAGGCCGGGCAGTTGAAATGTGGCAACGCCGCGCCCGCGGCCGGGCTCGCATCCCCATTGGTAGACCCGGTCAGGCGCGCGCTTGCGAAACACGTGTGTTTCCTTCGCTTCCCCGGGTATTGTTTGTTGTGGTGCCTCCAACATCTTTAACAGATGCGAGCTTCAGGCAAAAAATTTCCCACGATTATATATATTTACTTCGCTAAGAAAATTCAGAGGAAGATTTGTGTACCTGGCTGCCATAGCAAGTTACGTAACTGTATTTTCGTTTCCGCAAGCCAAAGAGAAAAAGCTAAAGTAGATTAGAAGCATTCCTAGGTGTGAATTGGTGCCTTCGGCGAATTCCGTCGCGTGTATAAACATTTCATTGCGCGTGACGTATCAATGATTGAGATTTATAGAGGTAAGAACGGTTTTCCGCAGGAATATCCTATAAATCGTCTCATTTAGAAACAAAATGTGATACGTAGTATTTTACCATCTTTACCGTATTAGCTTACTTAATNCCTATAAATCGTCTCATTTAGAAACAAAATGTGATACGTAGTATTTTACCATCTTTACCGTATTAGCTTACTTAATTAAGCCACACATCTCACCGAAGTGACCTTCAAGAAATATTGCGACGCTTTGATTCATACGATGAGATCAACAGACAAAGTATTTTGCACAAGGATTTAAAGGTCTTTTACGCTTGAAAACATTTTGTTCAAGTATTTAAGTAATTACACGTATTCCTTCATTACAGACTGTCGTTCAGAATACATGTATAAGTTTTTACTTCATTACGAGAAGTTATTCATTTTAGTTAGGGTGTCATAACTACAGTGCAGTTAGAATTTCTGCAAGAAAAACTAGAGCATTGCAGTAAAAGAAAGAAATATTCTGTAAGCACAGTATTTGGTGCATTTCTGATAAACAACAGGTCACGTGCGTGCTACAGCACTATCAGACCCAGTCAGTATAACCAGGTTGTTTCAAACCAAATGCTACAAACGTCGTCAGGTGATTCTTTATGCAAAATGGGACTAAAAACATTACACGTCTTATAGCCGAAAGTGATTATTACGGGATATACGTACCCGTAATATAAATAAGGAAATACGCGGTATTAAATAGCAAATTTTGGTATAACGTTTATGGGAACGAAGTTCTTAAATGTGTGAATTTTTTTTGGTAAATGAAGCCTTGTAATATTAGTAAAGTTGGGAGCGGAATTACTGTAATGTTCGAAAATTTATAACCATACATTTTAATCGATATTTTTTGTAAGATTAAATGCTACCATGTTGAAATCAACCAAAAAAGTATTCTTTGTGCAACGCTCTTCGACCATCGGGTCTCTTTGTAATTACTTTTTTTTTGGTCAACTGTTGAGTTATAACTTTTCTCAACTATGCGGCCTGTGCTACGTAAGCGAGTGGTTTATCTACCGCGTGGGTTCTGTACAAAATACACTAATCCAGTGCACTGTTGTTGAATCGACATTTAAGTCCTGGATTCCATTTCAATCACACATTTACCTAGTCACAACTGCCAAATAACATCAACAATAATGACAACAAATCAGTAGTAGAAATAACAAAATATAATTATACTTCACATATGTTTATTATAATTACTAATCTCACAACAGTTACGGCTATTGCGTTCACTTAATAGAATGTGTTAGAATAATTATTCTCAGTAGTGACCTTGGACTTCGGCACAAAACTGGCAACGACTCAACAAGTCTTGCCGGGTGCTTCCCAACATGCCTCGTGCGTTTTGAATTAAGGCTGTATCCCAATTTTCTTCAAGTATATGCATGTCCATACTTCGCTTCACTTGCGACGTCACTTAGTATATACTAGCGCCTATCCAATTTATAGTATAGTACACACAGCGTATGTACTTGCCAAGTACACGAAATTGTTTACTTGTTGGGCGAATTTGTGTTTCTTTTCAAACGTCACGTACAAAACCTATGATGGGAACTTTTTGTGGTTCTACTAATCCGCCGTCTTATTGCTCTACGAAGCGACCAATGTGCAACATTAATTCTGCGTTTATAATAACCTACCTTTTACACANCCGCCGTCTTATTGCTCTACGAAGCGACCAATGTGCAACATTAATTCTGCGTTTATAATAACCTACCTTTTACACATGACAAATGCATTATTGTTATCTTTTTGCTACATCTCTATAGATATAAACGCAACCAAAGACACCCAACATAGAACCCAAAATGTTAATTACAGCAAAAACCGTAGAATTGTTAGCTCAGAATGACTAAACACGTGTTTACTTTTTAGTANACCCAAAATGTTAATTACAGCAAAAACCGTAGAATTGTTAGCTCAGAATGACTAAACACGTGTTTACTTTTTAGTGGTTCGTATTATTTACGCCAAGTTGTGCGTTGAGTCAAGTACAGCCAGACAAAACCCGTCCCAATAGTCAGTGTACGCACACACAACGGCAAGTACGAACATGTATATACTTGACAAATATGTATTAACAATTGCGAAACAGCGTAAGTTGCAGGCGTCCACGACCCGCGACAAAAGGCCCTCATATCGTTTGTACCATCTGGTATAAAACAAGCTGTATTTTAACGGCATGCGTCAAGTGAGATGAGTACAGAAGTAGAGGAAGTAGTTCCACATTTGAACTTTGAATTAAAGCTGTTAGTCAAATGTTATTGAATATGAAATGCCTTTTTATATTCTTTCACGTGCACGTAAGAGTAAGAATTAGCAAAATTGTATGATATTAATGTTTTTATTGTTTTACTTGACTGACGAATGACTTAAGTGCTCAGTGTACACATTACCATACAAGTAGATCCTAAGCAGGGCTTTCAAAAGTGCTCAGTTTACCGTACGCGGTCCATACTAATTCTGGAAATTAATTCGGGAAATTCTTACTGGCATCCAATTCATTACTTTATTTTCACTACCCTAACCCAAAGAAAGTATTACCCTCTAAAGGCAGACTTATTTACATAAATCCCGATATATTTTTGTTTTTTTATACATGATGATTAATAATCATTCTGGTAATTCTAGCAAGTATTGAAGGCTATAACAGTTACTACGATGTGAGTGTAGCTACTGCTACTTGTTTCTGACGGGATATTATTTAAAATTACTTTTTCTCGACGTTGATGTTCTTTGTTTGCACATACATAGTGNTACTTGTTTCTGACGGGATATTATTTAAAATTACTTTTTCTCGACGTTGATGTTCTTTGTTTGCACATACATAGTGGGAACTTATTTTCTTTCATCTCTTAATGTTTCCGGCATGCCAAATGGAATACTCGTTGTTTTTAGTTTTCGAGGATGAATAATACAACTAATAACAACTTTAGTGCACACAAGATTTACATATCTATTCTAACTATCAATCATTGTAACACAGATGGGCATACCGTATAACAATATATCTGTATTCCTAATTAAAGTGAGCCCTTTTGAAATCAACTTATGAAATAAATCACTGCCCTTAATGATACGTGTACTGCAGTTTACACTGGCATGCACTCTGCTAGTTAAGTTTGCAAAAAAGTATTGAAAATACGGAGCTCTGAGACCTNACTGCAGTTTACACTGGCATGCACTCTGCTAGTTAAGTTTGCAAAAAAGTATTGAAAATACGGAGCTCTGAGACCTAATATTTTATCGCGATTATAATTTGTAAATTTATGGCTACTTAAGTCTAGGTTTTTTTTAAATGTGTTATACTCATAAGTTTACAAATCTGCATACTGTTCACACATTTACTACCATAAAAAATGTTTGGTTTACACTCTCACAATTCACCATTAATGTGAGACGGTACAAAATGATACAAAATTAGAGAGAAAGTACTAGATTTTAAGCAGAGCTTTCAAATTGCTCAATTATTTGTGAACAGCTTATACCTAATGATTAGCTGAGAAAGGGATTGGACTATATTTAAATAAATAAGCCTACTATAGAATATTCCTGGCTTGCGTGCTCTGGAATAGCAGTATTTTCACACTTTTTGAATCAAACCTTTGAAAAGTCGCCTCATGTACGATGTACTTCGTTGTTTCCTAAATATGTCGTGCATCACAAGCGTTTATCCATTCTGCCAACATAAAACTATCTTATATTTGGTTAAGTTGAAATGTTACTTATTATAGTTGATCTACAAATTATAATATTTTAATTTAGAAACAGAGAGAAATAGGTGTGTTGGTAATAGCTAGAAATAAATAGTTCTCATGCAAAATATCATTAAACTAAGTGCGCATAATTGCGGCGCGTTATCTCTTTGGTATCATTTTCTAGATTCGGCTAAGATTTATTTGCATGAAGTGGAAGAATATCCTGTATGTTGAACTTTAGCAGGGATTCAGAAACGTTGGAATTACGCATGACANCCTATAAATCGTCTCATTTAGAAACAAAATGTGATACGTAGTATTTTACCATCTTTACCGTATTAGCTTACTTAAGTAAGCCACACATCTCACCGAAGTGACCTTCAAGAAATATTGCGACGCTTTGATTCATACGATGAGATCCACAGACAAAGTATTTTGCACAAGGATTTAAAGGTCTTTTACGCTTGAAAACATTTTGTTCAAGTATTTAAGTAATTACACGTATTCCTTCATTGTCGTTCAGAATACATGTATAAGTTTTTACTTCATTACGAGAAGTTATTCATTTTAGTTAGGGTGTCATAACTACAGTGCAGTTAGAATTTCTGCAAGAAAAACTAGAGCATTGCAGTAAAAGAAAGAAATATTCTGTAAGCACAGTAGTTGGTGCATTTCTGATAAACAACAGGTCACGTGCGTGCTACAGCACTATCAGACCCAGTCAGTATAACCAGGTTGTTTCAAACCAAATGCTACAAACGTCGTCAGGTGATTCTTTATGCAAAATGGGACTAAAAACATTACACGTCTTATAGCCGAAAGTGATTATTACGGGATATACGTACCCGTAATATAAATAAGGAAATACGCGGTATTAAATAGCTAATTTTGGTATAAAGTTTATGGGAACGAAGTTCATAAATGTGTGAATTTTTTTTGGTAAATGAAGCCTTGTAATATTAGTAAAGTTAGGAGCGGAATTACTGTAATGTTCGAAAATTTATAACCATACATTTTAATCGATATTTTTTGTAAGATTAAATACTACCATGTTGAAATCAACCAAAAAAGTATTCTTTGTGTAACGCTCTTCGACCATCGGGTCTCTTTGTAATTACTTTTTTTTTGGGCAACTGTTGAGTTATAACTTTTCTCAACTATGCGGCCTGTGCTAAGTAAGCGAGTGGTTTATCTACCGCGTGGGTTCTGTACAAAATACACTAATCCAGTGCACTGTTGTTGAATCGGCATTTAAGTCCTGGATTCCATTTCAATCACACATCTACCGAGTCACAACTGCCAAATAACATCAACAATAATGACAACAAATCAGTAGTAGAAATAACAAAATATAATTATACTTCACATATGTTTATTATAATTACTAATCTCACAACAGTTACGGCTATTGCGTTCACTTAATAGAATGTGTTAGAATAATTATTCTCAGTAGTGACCTTGGACTTCGGCACAAAACTGGCAACGACTCAACAAGTCTTGCCGGGTGCTTCCCAACATGCCTGGTGCGTTTTGAATTAAGGCTGTATCCCAATTTTCTTCAAGTATATGCATGTCCATACTTCGCTTCACTTGCGACGTCACTTAGTATATACTAGCGCCTATCCAATTTATAGTATAGTACACACAGCGTATGTACTTGCCAAGTACACGACATTGTTTACTTGTTGGGCGAATTTGTGTTTCTTTTCAAACGTCACGTACATAACCTATGATGGGAACTTTTTGTGGTTCTACTAACCCGCCGTCTTATTGCTCTACGAAGCGACCAATGTGCAACATTAATTCTGCGTTTATAATAACCTACCTTTTACACATGACAAATGCATTATTGTTATCTTTTTGCTACATCTCTATAGATATAAACGCAACCAAAGACACCCAACATAGAACCCAAAATGTTAATTACAGCAAAAACCGTAGAATTGTTAGCTCAGAATGACTAAACACGTGTTTACTTTTTAGTGGTTCGTATTATTTACGCCAAGTTGTGCGTTGAGTCAAGTACAGCCAGACAAAACCCGTCCCAATAGTCAGTGTACGCACACACAACGGCAAGTACGAACATGTATATACTTGACAAATATGTATTAACAATTGCGAAACAGCGTAAGTTGCAGGCGTTCACAACGCGCGACAAAAGGCCCTCATAACATTTGTACCACCTGGTATAAAACAAGCTGTATTTTAACGGCATGCGTCCAGTGAGATGAGTACAGAAGTAGAGGAAGTAGTTCCACATTTGAACTTTGAATTAAAGCTGTTAGTCAAATGTTATTGAATATGAAATGCCTTTTTATATTCTTTCACGTGCACGTAAGAGTAAGAATTAGCAAAATTGTATGATATTAATGTTTTTATTGTTTTACTTGACTGACGAATGACTTAAGTGCTCAGTGTACACATTACCATACAAGTAGATCCTAAGCAGGGCTTTCAAAAGTGCTCAGTTTACCGTACGCGGTCCATACTAATTCTGGAAATTAATTCGGGAAATTCTTACTGGCATCCAATTCATTACTTTATTTTCACCACCCTAACCCAAAGAAAGTATTACCCTCTAAAGGCAGACTTATTTACATAAATCCCGATATATTTTTGTTTTTTTATACATGATGATTAATAATCATTCTTGTAATTCTAGCAAGTATTAAAGGCTATAACAGTTACTACGATGTGAGTGTAGCTACTGGTACTTGTTTCTGACGGGATATTATTTAAAATTACTTTTTCTCGACGTTGATGTTCTTTGTTTGCACATACATAGTGGGAACTTATTTTCTTTCATCTCTTAATGTTTCCGGCATGCCAAATGGAATACTCGTTGTTTTTAGTTTTCGAGGATGAATAATACAACTAATAACAACTTTAGTGCACACAAGATTTACATATCTATTCTAACTATCAATCATTGTAACACAGATGGGCATACCGTATAACAATATATCTGTATTCCTAATTAAAGTGAGCCCTTTTGAAATCAACTTATGAAATAAATCACTGCCCTTAATGATACGTGTACTGCAGTTTACACTGGCATGCACTCTGCTAGTTAAGTTTGCAAAAAAGTATTGAAAATACGGAGCTCTGAGACCTGATATTTTATAGCGATTATAATTTGTAAATTTATGGCTACTTAAGTCTAGGTTTTTTTTAAATGTGTTATACTCATAAGTTTACAAATCTGCATACTGTTCACACATTTACTACCATAAAAAATGTTTGGCTTACACTCTCACAATTCACCATTAATGTGAGACGGTACAAAATGATACAAAATTAGAGAGAAAGTACTAGATTTTAAGCAGAGCTTTCAAATTGCTCAATTATTTGTGAACAGCTTATACCTAATGATTAGCTGAGAAAGGGATTGGACTATATTTAAATAAATAAGCCTACTATAGAATATTCCTGGCTTGCGTGCTCTGGAATAGCAGTATTTTCACACTTTTTGAATCAAACCTTTGAAAAGTCACCTCATCTACGATGTGCTTAGTTGTTTCCTAAATATGTCGTGCATCACAAGCGTTTATCCATTCTGCCAACATAAAACTATCTTATATTTGGTTAAGTTGAAATGTTACTTATTATAGTTGATCTACAAATTATAATATTTTAATTTAGAAACAGAGAGAAATAGGTGTGTGGGTAATGGCTAGAAATAAATAGTTATCATGCAAAATCTCATTAAACTAAGTGCGCATAATTGCGGCGCGTTACCTCTTTGGTATCATTTTCTATATTCGGCTAAGATTGATTTGCATGAAGTGGAAGAATATCCTGTATGTTGAACTTTAGCAGGGATTCAGAAACGTTGGAATTACGCATGACATCGGCATTATGCTTTCGGAGCTGCGTCCGGCCACCGTGAATGAAAGACTCGCATTTACACGGAGCCTTGTCGAATCCGTGCACATCGTCCACGTGCTGGCCGGCGGGGAATATGGAGTAGCTCGCATTTATGCGGGGGGAGGGGGGAAGGCGGTGACATGTGGCCGCCATTTGTAGCTCTACAAGAGCGACAGTAGCTTTGTTAGCCGGCAATGGACCGTCGCGCGCCTTCTCACCACGGCGACATCTTCACGTGGTGTGAGAGAGCTTCGCCACAGAGTAGGAAGCTAACACTTCCACCATTCCCCTTTTTTCCTCTTCACTCCTCCTCACACCGCCCACAATTTCAGTCGCTTGTCTCCTGCATTTATGTCGTTTGTCATCCAAGTTTCACAGTTTTCGACGCATCTTTTTCCATTTGAGGCAGAACCGACTCTCGCCCCGGTTGAGTGCGGACTGCCGCGATTTCCAACGCTTTGTCNCCTCTTCACTCCTCCTCACACCGCCCACAATTTCAGTCGCTTGTCTCCTGCATTTATGTCGTTTGTCATCCAAGTTTCACAGTTTTCGACGCATCTTTTTCCATTTGAGGCAGAACCGACTCTCGCCCCGGTTGAGTGCGGACTGCCGCGATTTCCAACGCTTTGTCATCACGTTCCTCCGTCTCTTCTGCAGAACGCTAAGTGGCTTCACTTTCCCTGCTTTGATCAAAGTTGCTTNGGCGACATCTTCACGTGGTGTGAGAGAGCTTCGCCACAGAGTAGGAAGCTAACACTTCCACCATTCCCCTTTTTTTCTCTTCACTCCTCCTCACACCGCCCACAATTTCAGTCGCTTGTCTCCTGCATTTATGTCGTTTGTCATCACGTTCCTCCGTCTCTTCTGCAGAACGCTAAGTGGCTTCACTTTCCCTGCTTTGATCAAAGTTGCTTNTTTGTCATCACGTTCCTCCGTCTCTTCTGCAGAACGCTAAGTGGCTTCACTTTCCCTGCTTTGATCAAAGTTGCTTTACAGTACACAGATCTTACAGTGCACACATGTCTATTTTTTTCAGTCTTGAGCAATTGTGCAGAGAAACCCAAATATTGCATCAAAAATTATAGTTTAGAAAAATGGTGATATGTAATGATAAAATGTAATTTTTTTTTAAATTTCATATTCTCCCCCCCCCCTTTCCACTGCCATGGTTACAGATCGTAGCTTTTTAGAATGAGATTTACCTGATTTTAACACGCGATTGAAATATTTTAGTACTTTATTGCCTGATATACACCACCGCAATGAATTTTAAAGCCAGATTGCACTTTTATTCAGGAAGAATGGAGGACAAAATCTTTGTATTTTCGGAATACAGCTGCATATAAATAATATAAAATTACAAAATTTAATTTTCCAATAATTATGATTAAATTACATATATTATAATCNCAGCTGCATATAAATAATATAAAATTACAAAATTTAATTTTCCAATAATTATGATTAAATTACATATATTATAATCCAAACTGTATAAACTACATTTTAATATAATAAATTGAGAAAATCTATATTTATTTTTTGTTTAATTGTTTTAATTTTGTCTCTGTATAACACGTTTCCTAGTTATAGTACTAATTGAATGAGACACAAAAAAAAACNTTAATTGTTTTAATTTTGTCTCTGTATAACACGTTTCCTAGTTATAGTACTAATTGAATGAGACACAAAAAAAAACACCGCTAGTCCTATAACAGCAAGAGGTTTAAATTGTTTATTTAATCCGCTTCCACATAGCTGGGATNCAGCTGCATATAAATAATATAAAATTACAAAATTTAATTTTCCAATAATTATGATTAAATTACATATATTATAATACAAACTGTATAAACTACATTTTAATATAATAAATTGAGAAAATCTATATTTATTTTTTGTTTAATTGTTTTAATTTTGTCTCTATAACACGTTTCCTAGTTATAGTACTAATTGAATGAGACACAAAAAAAAAACACCGCTAGTCCTATAACAGCAAGAGGTTTAAATTGTTTATTTAATCCGCTTCCACATAGCTGGGATAATAGTTATGGTGTCAGTGACAAAGGTTGTCCTCTGTACCATTCCGAGAATGGCGTTAATTATCACATAAAAATTTACCTATGCTAAGAGTTTCTAAATTTTGTAAAGACAATACATACGCATATGCTAAACGGCAATATTTTTTAAAATCATTAATGACTCTTAAGGAAAAATCCTGTTCTGATAAAACTGGTTCTATTAAAGCGGTAAACTTTTATAAATTTTCTATAATTAATTAACGGTATTATAACACCTATATGTTTATCAGCTTCACAGAAAATATTTTAACCTATTGAAATATTTAGACGCTTCGAACTACGTGAGTTAAAGAGAAAACAGATTTTTGTGGCTCATCGCAATATAAGTTTACAAATGTGGCAGCTTTAAGTGAAATGAAGCCTGCNCTAACCTATTGAAATATTTAGACGCTTCGAACTACGTGAGTTAAAGGGAAAACAGATTTTTGTGGCTCATCGCAATATAAGTTTACAAATGTGGCAGCTTTAAGTGAAATGAAGCCTGCGCAACGAAAAGCACGCGGAATATTGGGCCCGTTGAAAGAGTAAGCAACCAGAGGAATACANGTGAAATGAAGCCTGCGCAACGAAAAGCACGCGGAATATTGGGCCCGTTGAAAGAGTAAGCAACCAGAGGAATACAGGAGTATGGACTTGAAACCATTGGAAAACGCGCTGAGGACAGAGTATTTTCTGATTTCATCCTGTGTTTTCTTTGGTGGCATTGTTAACGCTTAAGCAGTGTTTGTGGCTGCTTGCTTAACGGAGTACAAGAGGCTCTGATGCCGCTGATATCCGCCGGGGAGCGCGGCAGTAGCGAGCGTGGGCTGCTCGTCTCAGGCGACTCGCTATCTCCGTGCAGCGTTGCCAACTCGCCAGTCCGCCTGGTCAGAGCCTTGTCTGCGTGGTAGGCACGCCCTCCCGCAGTCCACCAGCCAGTTCATTTACACCCAGCGCTAGTTCCAAAATACACCACAAACTGTGCCAGGTGTTAGTATACAAACTATATTTTATGCATTTATTGTAGTTTAAATTTTCAAATAGTTAGTAACGACAAACAGGCATTTCGGTAGTTTTTAATGTAATGTATTAAGCATAACTGGCCAAGCCACTTATCTAATCATTGTTAGCATCGCGAAGAAACAGTAATTATTCATTCGTGTGTAACTACCAACGTGTTGGCAGCTCTTCTGATTTAGTTCGTTCCTATCGGAATCTTCGATAGTCCAAGCTTTATCACACAGTAAGAATACTTAAAATGTCTTTTGGGGGCGTTTCTCGGCTCGAATGAATATGATTGAATCCANGCTTTATCACACAGTAAGAATACTTAAAATGTCTTTTGGGGGCGTTTCTCGGCTCGAATGAATATGATTGAATCCACTATAATTGTTCATCACTTTAATCACAATTTAATTTACGATCTGTTAATGTGTTAGAAAATTGCGTAGTATAGTTAATAAATTCCATATAAATCTCTTTTTATTTAGACTGAAATCCCCACAAAAAGTAAACTATTATAAAAAATTTATTGTAATTGGTTATTTACAGGAAGTTCACAGATATGCACAACATTTTCAGCCGTAATTTCCGAGGAACATTCCAACTATTGGTGAAAAATTAAATGATGACACAGTTTTATCAGAATAAAACGCAAAACGAAAATACAATATGGGCAGTCACCGCCTGTAAATATAAACCAACAGACTTATCACATAACTGAATATTTATGTTATGGAGTACAATTCTCTACATTGTAATACAGCACAGTTTACCCAATATTTAAATAGCAATCCAAGATATATGTTTAATTAACATACATTTACACTATATACGTTTTTTCTTTTGGCTATTGAAAACTGTTGTGTGTATGGTTAAAAAAAAAAAAATATATATATATATACACATACTGCAAACAAACACAGCTGTACATTGTCTTGACTTTAATAATTCTTAACTCAACTGAATTAATAACATGAAAGTCTCGAAAACAACTTAATGAAAGTTATTTTGCCTGTGTTTTTATTCGCTGTTCTTGAGCTTCTCTTATGCAGTTGGGATCACGTGCCTTCAAACATCGTGTAATGAGGAGATATGCTATTTCTGGAAGCATGCATTCCTCATAAAATTGTTTCAGTTTCGGAAGCATGCAGTTCTTCCACATTTCTGTAACCCAAATCCGTTCAATGTGAGAATCATTGTTTGCATAAACAACAAAGTCACAGTATTATTTGTTGCAGATATTTAGTTGCCCCTGTACCTAAAAAAATTAATTGTGATTTATTTTTAGTTACAGAGTTCCATCATTTTCCTTTAAACATGCTCTTTATTTTTGGCGATGAATTCTTTCAGTTTGTAGTCTCCAGCTGAAAATAAACATTTAATTTCCAGCAATCCGTCTTCGCNATGTTTAATTAACATACATTTACACTATATACGTTTTTTCTTTTGGCTATTGAAAACTGTTGTGTGTATGGTTAATATATATATATATACACATACTGCAAACAAACACAGCTGTGCATTGTCTTGACTTTAATAATTCTCTACTCAACTGAATTAATAACATGAAAGTCTCGAAAACAACTTAATGAAAGTTATTTTTCCTGTGTTTTTATTCGCTGTTCTTGAGCTTCTCTTATGCAGTTGGGATCACGTGCCTTCAAACCTCGTGTAATGAGGAGATATGCTATTTCTGGAAGCATGCATTCCTCATAAAATTGTTTCAGTTTCGGAAGCATGCAGTTCTTCCACATTTCTGTAACCCAAATCCGTTCAATGTGAGAATCATTGTTTGCATAAACAACAAAGTCACAGTATTATTTGTTGCAGATATTTAGTTGCCCCTGTACCTAAAAAAATTAATTGTGATTTATTTTTAGTTACAGAGTTCCATCATTTTCCTTTAAACATGCTCTTTATTTTTGGCGATGAATTCTTTCAGTTTGTAGTCCTCAGCTGAAAATAAACATTTAATTTCCAGCAATCCGTCTTCGCCCACTAATCCGTCGGGAGACGCTCCGAGAAACGGGTATCGTGGATGTACAAAAAAACCGCATTCATCTACATGTACATTTTTCATCATGGAATACAGTTCTTTTGCCACTTTTTCGTTCGTTCTTCCAAAATGCATGGCATTTGAATTTATCTCTCTGTGATACAAAATTGACTTCAATAATCCATGGCAGGAAGTGTGTGCTTTCCGTTTACACACAGGGCCGAAATTTGATGCTGTGAGCCTGTTTAAACGCGCATCCCTCCATCTGATGTTCTCATGTCGACCAACGGAATTTCTTTCCAGTTCACGGATCGTTTGAGGAGTTAATGTATCAAGTCTTCTAAAATTAATTTCATTTTCTTATCCAGTTCTTCAGGACTTAGCGCCTCTTCCTCTGCAGCACTAGGACCATACTCCATATCAGCGCCAGCATTGTCAACTCTTCTGCTTTTCTTTGAAGGCCCTTCTCCATACTGAAGACAACGAGCTGAACGGCATTTTTCTCGTCTTTCAAAAGCACACTTGAAATGCTTTCCTGGACTTAGACCAAATTTGTACTTCCGCGGACCAAAATGCCAGCTAGGACCACAAACGTGCGCCAACCCAGCACCCATGCAGCGTGCATAGTAAGAGCCTCCTTTAGCAAAGTTTACTATTTTTCCACCTGTAAATTTAGCTACCATACTCATATACCGTTCAGCCTGATTTGTAGTTCTTTTCATGACGAGCCTTTCAGTTTTCATGACCATTAGATCGAGTGCCTTCTGAATAGCTTCCATTATCCCCGACTCTTTCATTAATGGCACGACATTTTCGTCAGTTGTACCTTTCTTTTTACAGTACTGTTAACGGCAGTTTTCGTGGCAGCCGAGTACATAAGGGCCATTTCTAATGTCCTGCTTCAATTAAACAACCGCTCCACTTTCAGTTGACTTCCCAGCACTTTCAATTGCTTTTCTGGCACTAGATTTCAGCCTTACTATCCGATTCAAGCAAACGTCATGCAAGAAGTGGAAATGACACTTTTTTTGAGATCTTGTGTAAAAGGTTTCGATAGTTTTTAACAGTATGATTTGCACACTCAACTTAGAAGACTTGTCTTCCGTATGGAACTCTCAGCTTGATCTTCGAATAATTACTTGAGTCCCCATCACCAATATAGAATTTGTATTTCAACCCATACTGTGCGATGTTCATGCAGAAGCCTTCTACGATTATGAGCTGTTCCATGCCAGTACTGGGTCCACTGTAGTTCTTAAAACAAACATGTTCCTTGGCTTTTGTATTATTAGTTCTTGCAAATTCACACTTGGAACAAAATTTTCCTTTCACTCCCAAGTACAGCAGTTGGTTCGTCTTAGTTCCAATGATACAAGCCTTCAGAAGAAAGTACAGTTATTGTAATTTATATATACACATATATGAAACACGTGTAAATTAACAAACATTTGATGAACTTATCTGAATTTTCGATATATTTCATAGTAAAACTTATGTAAGACAATTAATAGAGATATGATTTTTAAAGCAAAATTACCTAAGTGCTTGTTATATTTCAAATGTGCATCTTCACATTTAAAACTTTACTGTAGTTAATGGCTGTCAAATGTGTCTGTGAAATGTTTATCGTGCAATCATGGGAATGTTGAGTACTGACATAAGTTTCTCAACTTGTGAGCATCCAATACCCACAGAAACAGAACCCCACACCACAGCATCATTTACTTCTTGCGAGCTGTCAGATGTCACGTACTTACGTGAGTCACAGTTGCCACAAAAGAAAACTAAAGTAAAGGATAATCCACAGTGTGTTTTCCAGCTTATATGAGCCCAACATGCAAAATCGAGGATGTTCTCCCAATTTTATTAACTGCTTAGTTAAACGTGCAGTATCAACAATTCGACGACCGTTAATAAAGCTTTCAGTTTTTTCTGTTTCCACATTTAAAGGAGGAAGATCAGTAGCATCGACACCAGAAGGTAATTACTACATTTTCTTCTAAATTTCGGGGGGAACAACGAAAAAAAATTGTACTAATAGAACATCTGATTACACCACTCTATAATTTAGAAGTAGTATTATTTTTCACTATATAATTTATTTATCAAAATGTGTTCTGGTATGTTGTTTAAGCCTGTAAATAGTATTGCATGCTAGCAACTAAATGTAGCTAAACTACCAGTAAATTCGTTACCCAGGGTTGAAAACCGGTATGACCGAATGCTTGGAAAACGAATAATTTACGTATCTGTTTATTAGCAGGAGAATAACTAAAATGGTCAGAACGTAGGAATGCTGGTATTTCAACAAGTTGTTCCATTTTGCATAGCGGAACGGGGTCGCCTCCTCGTTTTTCTGTTTTAACGTTTTAAATATCTGATACATGCGCCTCACGACTTCTCAATTTTATGAACTGGATTTATGTTATCTTTCATAATATCAGTTTCACCAAACACGGCNTGAACTGGATTTATGTTATCTTTCATAATATCAGTTTCACCAAACACGGCGGGACCGTCAAAAAGAAAATTTCAAATATGAAAGAAATTTGCCTATTGTTTTAGCATGTAGTTTTGTAGGAAATCCGTAAATATATGAACTATTTGCCACACGGACCACTATGCGTAGCCCTTTCGCGTGTCACGCCAAACAGAAATCTTTTTGTACTGGCGGTCGGATGCAAAACGATTAATGTTGTATAGAAAGACATTTTCTAAACTATTATCATATAGTATTGTTATATTAGTGATGTATGAATGTGGATAAAGCGAAGGAGGTAGATATATCAGGATCGTTGTAAGTGGTGGTNTTAGTGATGTATGAATGTGGATAAAGCGAAGGAGGTAGATATATCAGGATCGTTGTAAGTGGTGGTCCATAATCTTGGTTTAACCCCCTGGGAGACAGGCGTGACAAGTATGTATATAGTTTACGATATGATAGCAGTTTACTAATTTATTGTCATATTATTGTAATTGTCTTTTCCCAATTTATTTATAAGTGTATCGCTGTAAAAACTAAATAGTACCCGGGCGAAGCTGGGAAGGTACCTAGTACGCAATACAATACAATTTACTTTAGGCTCTTTGAAGTATCACTTTCGTGTGTGTTACGGCGGTTAGCAGCATGCGAGATAACTGCTGATAAACGGTGCGACTGTATACATATACAGCATTGTGCTGACCGCGAAAAATAAGGCGTGAGGAGTGAAGGTCGTAGGACGTGGGCGGGAAGCTAAGACAGTAGCACAAAGTGACATCCTGGCCATCGAAATTGAGACTTTACCGGTGAGTTATTTCATCTGTAAGGTATTCCAACAATCTTGCAAGGTATGAGTGACTNCGACTGTATACAGCATTGTGCTGACCGCGAAAAATAAGGCGCGAGGAGTGATGGTCGGAGGACGTGGGCGGGAAGCTAAGACAGTAGCACAAAGTGACATCCTGGGCATCGAAATTGAGACTTTACCGGTGAGTTATTTCATCTGTAAGGTATTCCAACAATCTTGCAAGGTATGAGTGACTNCATCGAAATTGAGACTTTACCGGTGAGTTATTTCATCTGTAAGGTATTCCAACAATCTTGCAAGGTATGAGTGACTATCTGTAGCAGAAAACAACATACCTCCGGCTGTAACCACTCTTTATACACGAGGAGGAAGTAATATGGCTATACTCGTTTACAACGGGACAAAATTATGGATAATATATAAAATACATACATTGCACGTGTATGTTTTGTATCGAATGGAAAGACGGTGTTAAAAAGCTCTTCGTACCTTAGCCATGCGTCTCAGCATGGACTTTCTTCGTCCCAGAAATGACGCATTGGTATTTTTCTACCTGGGCATTTCTATGCCTGGAGCTCATACTTTGCACCGCAAGAAGAATAAAAACACTGAACAGAGCGACAATATCGACCCTGTTCTGTCTGGCGGAAAACTAGCAACACTGTGCCCAAAGGCGCGCTTTCGCCTGCAAGATCGGCGTATTTGAGCCATCTCGGAGCCGGGAACAATAGTTAAAAATGTTTCATGCAATTTAGCTCTTTTTGTAGTAAAGTTATGTCTATGGCACCGCGGACTTTTTTAATCTTCATAAATTAACTTACACGACAGTAAGAATTAAACGTTGGTATGTCTTATGACCTGTACTACAGAACCGTTCGTAAATTTTACTAAATTTTAAAATGATTAAAAAAGTATGTTGTTTACAAAAAAAATTGCATTTTACTCCTGTACAAATATTTCTGTTGTAAAACTGAAGCGAATGAGACCTCTGCGAACATTGCAGGTTGAAAACCGTGGAAGATGGAGGAAGTTATTTTTAACCTTTGTATATCTTAGTCGCATGACCGGGTACGGCCTTAAGTGACCTGTGTCTGACCAATAGAATCCAGGCTATATTCACAGCAAAGTCTCTTCAAATTTTATGTCAGATAGAAGTAGTGTTTGTTACAGAAACTAGTTCGGATATAGTAGATCTGGTCAAGAAGCTAGGAGCATCATATCAACGCAGCCATAATATTAATGGTGACATACGCAAGATCGAGCAAGTGCTAGGACTTGCAGAAGCTGGGAACTTTATAATTATGTGATCCAGGGTAGCATCCAGTACTCACACCTCATTCTCGGGCTTTCCAAATGGCTGAATGGCAACAGGAACTACATTTGGTGCGCTGTGGTGTCTATTGCAGTTCAGTTGAGCCCACACTTATTCAGAATGGTTAGGCAACGAGTTATGTAGTTGCGTGAGCCATCGTTTAAGCCCGAGGGTAGTTAATACTGGGACAAAGGGGACAGGAATAGCACTTGCAAAGGACGCGTTCGGGCGGTGGGTCGTAAGAACAAATCAATCGTAAACTCACGTTTTGATCTGAGGTAGTCAGCAGATTGGTGAATAATTTTCACTGTGCCACTGATTTGTTGTGAATACTTGTGTTTTTGATCCATTGCAAGAACACTTCCAAATACCATTCCATCCCTCCGCAGTGATCCATAATTTNTGAATACTTGTGTTTTTGATCCATTGCAAGAACACTTCCAAATACCATTCCATCCCTCCGCAGTGATCCATAATTGTGATGACAGGGATATATATTGATTTTCTTCTGTAACAAAATTCTAACAGTAAATAACACTTATTCACGTTTAAAAAATAAGTAAATGATTNATAATTATGTGATCCAGGGTAGCATCCAGTACTCACACCTCATTCTCGGGCTTTCCAAATGGCTGAATGGCAACAGGAACTACATTTGGTGCGCTGTGGTGTCTATTGCAGTTCAGTTGAGCCCACACTTATTCAGAATGGTTAGGCAACGAGTTATGTAGTTGCGTGAGCCATCGTTTAAGCCCGAGGGTAGTTAATACTGGGACAAAGGGGACAGGAATAGCACTTGCAAAGGACGCGTTCGGGCGGTGGGTCGTAAGAACAAATCAATCGTAAACTCACGTTTTGATCTGAGGTAGTCAGCAGATTGGTGAATAATTTTCACTGTGCCACTGATTTGTTGTGAATACTTGTGTTTTTGATCCATTGCAAGAACACTTCCAAATACCATTCCATCCCTCCGCAGTGATCCATAATTTTGATGACAGGGATATATATTGATTTTCTTCTGTAACAAAATTCTAACAGTAAATAACACTTATTCACGTTTAAAAAATAAGTGAATGAGTNAAATTCTAACAGTAAATAACACTTATTCACGTTTAAAAAATAAGTAAATGATTTTCGGCATTTTGTTATTTCTGAACAGCCCTCTAACGGATACATAAGTAAAGGTATTTCTTAAAATTGCATCGTAGAGTCTAGCATTCGATATCTCGTGAGCAATGCCAATGCACAGGTACGCAAGTCGAAACACTCGCCCCTCATTGACGAGTCGACTGAATCTTTCAGCTTCACAACAAGGTCGTATTTTGTTGTTATTTAATATTTTTTGCTTTTAATTAATGCTTTAAATTAAAAAAAAAGTAATACTTGTTTTAAATGTATTTCTCACAGTTTTGGACGTATACAAACATGTGATTATATCTACAATATATTGCACAGCATTATAACAACAATCATCTGCATTTCAATTGTAAAAAATCACATTTATAAATATTTTATTATTTTTGAAGTAAATTTTAATATGCTTTTTAATACACTCGTAAATCAGGATCCTACTCATTTCGATTGTATTTGAATACTTTTCATATAATA
Organism: Clitarchus hookeri; assembly: GCA_002778355.1. Lineage (NCBI taxonomy): Eukaryota > Metazoa > Arthropoda > Insecta > Phasmatodea > Phasmatidae > Clitarchus > Clitarchus hookeri. Next base: position 53,485 of record NQII01004503.1, read on the forward strand.
TAGATTGAAACACATGAAAAGTAAAAATACCAGCCTTTTTTATAACTAACAAATTGTGCTGTATTGCTTAAGTACCAAAATAATTCTGATAACTTCAATACCTCTAATGCTATCATTTAGGTCGTGTTTCATTGAATTGATAATGCGGGGAAGCGAGATTAATGGGTGAGCATAATCAATTTAATTTGATAACTGGCACAGATTGGGCGTGTTAATGGTTATTTTACTAGCCGAACCGCAAATGTCGTAATTATTGCGCACGCACCTTTGAAACATGGGACGCTATGTAATAAAATATTAAAACAAATATTTTTTTTTGCCAGTGGTGTAAATTTGTCTGCCAGTGCAACATTCGATATAAATTTTTAATTACTCGAATGACGCATGTGTAAATATTAATTAAAGTTTTATTTTTCGTAGTTAGAAAATTACTCCAAGCCCAACAGAGTGAAATTATTTTAATGTGTTCCATGTTGGCGGCCACAAATGAATGATGAATTCGCGAGAGCTGTTTTGTTGCCACTCAACTTTTTGCACACCGCGTTTTGTCACATAACTGCCTCTTTCTTTCCATCACCGCGGCGCCCTTTAATTTACACTCGAAGCTGGTCAAGGTTACGTAATAAGAACTATAGGCTGTTCACGGCAAACTAAGCACTTATAAAAGCCCTGCTTAAGATCCACTTGTATGCACATTGTGCATTCCTCCGCCATATATATAATTATCATTGTCATGGGTTTCATCCCCTCGTTGCATGCATCACTCAAGTAAAGTTGTAAAATGATTTTTAAACAAAAAATTTGAAAAATTTGAAAATTAAAACACTTATATGCATTAAAAAAACAGAAAACAAAATAAATAATTTACTATTTGCACATGTTAACCTGACACTTTTAATTCAACGTTGATACATGGAGTCCCTTTTCTTCCTTTGTTACCCACTTTGCTTGGGGCATGGCAGTCGATTTGCCAGTTGAAATATATGCAGGTAGGGACTGTGGCATTTTCCGAAGGTTGATTTCAAAAGTGCTCAGTTAACCGTGATATGCCTGTAAATAACAAAAATGCTATACTTCTGTAATCATTCTACAAACTAGCCATGATTTTGGCATAATGGAACGGGAAATGGGAAGGTTCCTAGTTCAAAACTATAACAGTTGACGCCTCCGGCGTCCCTATATTTTATTCGTCAGATCACACGCTCTGGCGAAGCTCGCAGGCGGACAACGACAATAAAGATTAAGGGTTAGTGGACATGCCGGAAGAGTGACGCCAGGAGGGCGCGACTGCGCCTCGCAGCTGCAAAGGCGTGCTACCAAAGGTTTCTGCACGCTCAACTGTTCCTGCACGTGCAGACGACATCCGGAGACAACGGAAGGCACCAGGGCGCGGACACAGCTGCATTTTGCAGCTGCCCAAGGGACACCGAGATCCCACCACCAGCTGCGTCTGTCCCGGGCTTGTACCGCAATAAACCATGAGAGCTTTTAGCGGGCGTGGGGGAAGAAGAGTGGCCATATCCGAGGACAGCAGAAGGACCACGTGCGCACCCACGCCGGACCCACGTGCGCCAGAGTACCACACACGTGTTTTATAACCCAGGGGGACGACAAGCAGCCCGGGCCACGTGCACAGACGGGGCAAGTTGAATATGGCGATGGAGCCTACATAACCATGAGGAGGACGACCAAGCGGGGCAGTTGGCCGACGGAAACCGAGGAGGACGGAGCGAATCCGCGAGCAGACGACAACGGCAGCTGGCCATCGTCAGACGCAGAGTACTGTGTGGACCCGATAAGGAGGAACTTCGAGGCCAGGCGCCGAGACGCCCACCAAGTGCGAGAGCAGTTCCAAGTCGCCAGCCGAGGGAAGAAAGCACCGCAGTGTCAGAGAAGTAGTTCTACACCAAGTGTGAAGAATCTCCCCCCGCCCCCACGAAGCAAAATCGCCGCGCCAAGTATCACGTAATCTATGTACAGAAAAGGGAGGGCGTTGACTCGTGAGTTCATGTACCAGTTAACCTGTTCAAGCAACAATAAAACTCGAGTATGTGAACTGACAACTAAAGTGTAATTTATTAGTAAATTGGACCTAGAGACAATAGTGTCGACGTATTCCTCCGCCCTATCACTGAGGGCTAGCATAAAGTGCTGGCGCATCACGCCGAGGAACAGATTCAATACCTATTTGCAAACTTCAGCACTGACAGGTATCACAGTATTACTCTAAAGTTGGTAAATAAATCTTCTCACAGAAAACATTCTGAAGTGTTGTTGGCCGGAATTGACCCATGGCCTCTGAAACACGTGTCAGGCTTATTGCTTTTATACCAGGCTCATTCTAACACACGATGAGAATACTGCGTTTGTTAATGAGATAAATCTTTAAAAACTTACTGTCAACTGGAGTCCTACTATATCCCGGTTATTTTACGGCAGCACGTTAGACTATACAGTTCTTAGCACACTAGCGTCGGTGTCGTTTGCTTATTGGCTTCTAGTTCAGGAAGGATCCAGTTTATCCTGTCACTTGGCTGTACCTGATTCGATCGTTCCATAGTAAAATGTTTCTTAATGGCCAAGAGTTGAACGGGATGTGACGTGTAGCCTGTGGTCCAATGACAGAAGCGTAGTCTGTCGCCAAACAAAAACGTAACATTTACATGTCCCTATCAATAACATTCTTTTAAAAATACTTACGCCTTTCTGTTGTTTTTGAGGTGTAATTTATGCGGGAAGATGTTACTTCTATCTTTTTTGACAACTTTGTACGTCAAGATATAGACACCTTTATGCGCAAGTTATTATTTTCTTGTGTCTCAACCCCAATTCTCGTATATTTTATTGTGTCTCGTTAGTTGTGTCAAAATAATCCTATATGTCTTTCTGTCTGCATAGTTATGACGTTACTTAAAAATGGACAATTATTGAAATAGAATACACCAGGCTGAATGCCATTCATTCCGTCGACATGCACACATGTGAAATGGGATCTCGTCGTTATACTTGGCTTGTTTATAAGCCTGAGCCTCTGTGGTAGAGATCGGGTTACTGAACAGACCTCTCCTACAAAAAAACTGTGCATTAGTTTCACTTATGCTTCAGGACTACCGTCAAAATGACAGAAATCGTGTGGCTAAATATCGTACTGTCGAGTCAGTCACGTCGAAGTGATGCCAACAGGAAGAGAGGGGCGATGAACAAACGGCTGCTCGCCCAGAGATTGATGCTAATCCACCCTTGTGATCAAACATTATGCGCATAAGTGTTCACTGATTGCCTTTACCATGCTAAGCCATCCTGGACAAAGCTAGTGGAAAGAAACCACATGGTGGTGGTCTGTTATGCTGTGTGCACCCCTTAACATAGAGAGAGGCCTTAAAACCATAAACCAAACCTCACCGGCAAGTACCGTTAACTGGACAGGCGCTATTTCCTTCCAAACAGTCAGTGTAACACAACTATGGAGTTCAGAACAACAAAGTAGCAATGCAGTGTAATTTATTCGCGTAGCCTGAAAAGACACCACTAGCGAAATATAAATGTAGTACATATTTTTGCTCTGTCCGTAATTCATATTTCTGACTAATGTTCTTGCATTTAGTAATCGCATCTTCTTAAATAGTTACAAATAAATATTCGTAAATTATAATGAACATTCCATGGTTCCAGATATATAGCATTTTTCAAATATTTGGTGTTAATTTGAGCCAATTCTGGTTTATTTCTGATTTTCGTAAGTAGCTTGAAAAATAACAGTTGGTCCCACAGCTGTTTGTGGCAAAAATTTTCAGCGGATTTCTTCAGTATCCAGACACATTAAATTTATTTTGTAGGTGTTTGCTTTGTCGTGTTAAACTTTTCTTTGAAATTCTTCAAAGAAACTTAGTAACTACGCGTTTACCTATTTAGGATAAGTCTAAAATTTCTTACATTAACAGTACAATATCTTCGAATTTTTTATATGCCTTTTGTTATCTGCACCTAATAATGACGAATCAAATTTTTTCGCCCGAAGTTTTAACATCGAAAATGTATAGTTTTTCGTGTAATTTATTAAAATCATAAATTGTGTTGTAATTCAGCGATGTTTTTGTTTTTATCCATACATCCAGTGCCTCGTGTTTAGTATTGTGTCTTTCGACGTATCGAGCTTGCACGGGGAATAAAAACAAAGTTAATTGAATACCTTATTTTTGCTTTAACAATTGAATTTTTGGGTTTATTCCATAAGCAGCTTAAAGAGTGCGTGTAATTTCCTTGCATGAGTTTAGCATTCCAACATAACACTTAAGAATTATGCACTGACCACTGATTCTGCAAACTGAACCCCGTTTTCCGTATTTACGAATCGCAATTCACATTATAATTTTGAGTAATATCCAATGAACATTCGTAAAAAGTGCGCTGCCTTTACATTTTGTTAATAACTATTAACCACATATAATCTCATAACAAAACTAAATTTCAATCACAACGTTATTCAAGACAGATGTTGTCTGGCAGAGTAGAGTATCTTCTCATTGTTTATTTAATTAAAAATTGTTATCAAAAAATTTACCACAAATATGCCTCTGTAGTATTTTAATGCATGCTTATAACTGTAAATACCTCTTTATACAAACAACACAAACTGCCATGCTCTAGTTAATCACAGCCACAGAATATTAACTTCAGATTTAAAAAAAGCAATTACACTACAATCTTAGGGAAAACCCAAAAACGCACACTATGTTTCTGGCAAATTTTTATAATGGAGCCTATCAACTTAAATTTCAATGTTACTAATATATAATATTATTCATTGAATTAGATTTACAATCTGCTTACTATATACTATTCACGGTAAAGTGAGCACATTTGAAAGCTCTTATTTGGAAAAATAATCAATAAATAAATTTTATTATATTCTCAGACGTTAACTTCCAAGTATGGTGGAATATACAGACTGTGTTTATTATAAGCTGTTCATGGTAAAGTGGGTACTTTATAAGGCCCCCCCCAGCAGTCATCGACCACTAATAAATATATTTTTTTGCAGCATCAGACGTTAACATTTGAGAGTGTTGGAATGTAAACACGGTGTTTATTAGTCGCATGTGTTTACACTAAAAAGTGGTGGCCTGATAGAAATAGGCTGAAAGGAAAAAATTAGCAGTCTTTTAAAAAGTGCTCACTTTACCGTGAACAGACTATACTTACATGGCAATATTTATTTGAAATGTTGGTAAAAGGTTAAAAAATGGCTGAAAGGAAAAAGTAACTAGGGCCTCAAAATTGCTCACTTTATCGTGAAAATCCTATAGAAACATGTAACTGAAAACACATATAATTGAAATGTATAATACGTACAATTATTTTATGCATATATATATATATATATATATATATATATATATATATATATAT
>NQII01004503.1:58900-114344 GCA_002778355.1 Clitarchus hookeri
TATATATCACGCATGCGGCCGTATTACCTTAAATTTCTTCCACATTTGACTTCGGCAAAGTTAATTATCACTCCTCCGAAATCCAGTTTCCTAGCCACGGACAGCTCAATAGAAATAAGCTCGAATCTTTTCAGTGGTTTTTCGCCCATAGCGCTTAAATATAACCTGTTCAAGGTTATTTAAGCACTTTTGAAAGACCTGCTGAAGGTCTACTTTTTTTCCCCCTTTTTATATTCTTCTGCTGTAGGTAAAATTTTTATTTCCATAGGTCACATTCATGCATTACTATGTTAGGTTGGTAGGGCTTATTGTCTCGTCGACAGCGAGGTCATTAAAGACGGAGCAAGTTGGTACAGACATGGAGGAATGGGCAGGAATCGGCCGTTACCTGTAGTAAGGAACCATCCCAGCCTTCGCCTGGAGTAATTTCGAGAAACCATGAAAAACCGAAAACAGGATAGCCGGACCCGGGTTCTAACCCAGGTCCTACCGAATGCGAGTCCAAAGTTTAATCACTGCACCACCTCACTCGGTGTGAAATTGTTAGGAACATAGATATGTTAACAATATAACAGAACGTATTATAAGGTGTACAAAGTAAAAAACAGCAACTCAGTTTACCGTAAATTTATTTACCGCATATATAACACAACGAAAAATATAAAACTACTTTACTTGATTCACAGCTAATTGACAGGGAGCCTGCAGGCAATTAATTTTTTTTNACAACGAAAAATATAAAACTACTTTACTTGATTCACAGCTAATTGACAGGGAGCCTGCAGGCAATTAATTTTTTTTTATGTCGATATAAAACAACATCTACCGTGAACATCCTGTATTTGATCACTTATTTTTGTAAAATGAACCCTGTACACTGAATGGAATATTTAAATATTGTAGAGTTAAGCTCTNGTATTTGATCACTTATTTTTGTAAAATGAACCCTGTACACTGAATGGAATATTTAAATATTGTAGAGTTAAGCTCTAGCACACCAAAGTTTAATACCACTTCATTAAAACCTATGAAACGAGATCATATTTGACATTTTATCACATCGAAACGCGAAAAAAAATATATTTATCCGAAAGAACCTTTTAGGATCACTTAACCACTCGTCTTGTGAGAATTCGTCGTATACTGACGCCCCTGTCTAGTACGAAGAAATTCAACTTGAATGGACCAACTATTTGGTATTTTGTTTGCAAAGTGCAAGAATAAATTAATACACAGGTGGGAAGGCGTAGCCGCAGATAGAATTTTATACAAAATGTTGACGTTCTTTATCATGGCGCTCGTTGGCCCTGACCGCAGTCACACCAGGATGCATAAACAGCGACGTTCCGGCATAGCAATACGAAGCTTTAACGCACTCTCGCCATTACCGCGGCACGCCACTAATATGATCATCGTAGGCCTATTATTTCATTATTACAACTTATCAGCCAAGGAATTTATGGTAAAAACTTGGCATTACATTGATATAATTATAGAAATAAATACCTTCGTGTCTAATACCTCTAATGTTAGTGTTTTCTTGAAGAAAAGGAAAAGTTCACCATGTCCTGGTGGGCCCCTGGACATTTGCTAGTTCAACCATCCTGTAGTTACACCTCTAAACACACACGGCAACTAAGGCATATGTGAATCAGCCATTGAGTAAACCAGTCTAGGTTATTCTTTACACGCCATAACCTACCCATACCCGAGACTGTGAGCACAATCCTATGCACTACTCTCTACGCACTACCCACTGTCACATGAGCTCCTGTTAAGGCAATATTTGAAAATTTACGCAAACTTCCCTATGTTAATTTCTGACCGAAATTACGACACTGAAGTACTGAATGTTTATTTTTATTTTAAGATACAAGACACTTTTACATAGTTAGTCATATGTGTAAAAAATTATGATTTTCTCTAATATTTCTCTGCTCACAGCAGTTCTAAATAAAACATTTGAAGTAATATTATTCACACAACAATCTCCTGTGGAATAAAAATATTTTACAGGCCGTATCTTGTGAACTGCTTTAACCCCAGTGGTATTGAAATAAGCAAGTATGTAAAAATTGTTATTGAAATGTTNGGCCGTATCTTGTGAACTGCTTTAACCCCAGTGGTATTGAAATAAGCAAGTATGTAAAAATTGTTATTGAAATGTTAACATTATAAAGTGTTTACAACATATTGCATTACATTTCAGGTGGAAACAGATGGAATAGAAGTAGTATAACACATTNACATTATAAAGTGTTTACAACATATTGCATTACATTTCAGGTGGAAACAGATGGAATAGAAGTAGTATAACACATTTTCGATTCGTTTTTATCACGTTTGATATTAATTATGCCTAAAAAGTGCACTATAGATAAAGAGTGTCAAATAAAGAAAAATGTGTCATAAATTTTTTACAGAAGTGGACTCCCCTAATGCATGCAATTGTGTCATGTTGAATGACAGATTAATTGTGTATACTGATGCATGCCTCATATTGTTAGTATTTTGAAGCACTGCTGTCACACCCTCCCGCCATCTTAGCACCCGCTAGGACCACCAGTGGACACGTGCCGCGAAGCCNCTAGAATATAGCAGATACACCCTGAAGGTGAGATCAGAAGGAGGAAAGGGCTGACAGTGTCTGGCAGTATTGCTACGTACCCCTCTTTCCCCGAGCAAAACGCATGAGAACATGGAAACATGTCGAGGTAATGCAGAGGCTCTCGCCCCCCCCCCTCCCCGAGGAGACCCGTAGAAAAATGCTGATGGGGTTGACATATGGAGGACCAGGGCATGGGGTCAGTTTTGGAAGTTCGCGCCGAGAGGCAGCAGTCGGGTGGGGACTCGCCAGGAGCACCATGTCGGGACGAGGGAGTCAATCAGTCGGATCGTTAGGTCGCTGGAATGAGTCGTATCGTGAAAGTCGCTGAGAATAGAACCCGGAATAGTCAGTTGTGGAGAGCTGTGATCGAGGCCGATGAGTCAGCCCCAGAAGAAGGAAGAAGCCAGCTGTGTCCACAACTCCAAGAACGAGCCGAGGCCTGTGAAGGGCTGTCCAGCTTACCGGACCTCAACCTACCGCTGGAACAACCAGAACTGCAAAAACCGCTAAGTACGACCGTCGTTGTTCAATGAACATTCCCCGATGCCTAGCGTTCCACAACTACATAAGAAGCAGTTAGCACAAGTACTTTAAAGCCGCCCTTTAGGCTCACACTCTGCAGGGAACCGTCTCGGAGGTGTCTATGTTTGTATTGTTCTTTAAAGCCAAATATAAACTTCGTAATCTGAGACACTGAGAGACACCCAAGGCGCCCGTAGTCTGCGCCAGAGAGGTAACTTGTATCTTACGAACCAACCTGCATACCGCAGGTGGCGAGTAGCATCAAGTTATTTTTGGCACCCAATGTGGGGCAAAGTGGACTCTGTGTAGACAGAAAAAAGGACTATACTATACCCGAGAGAAGGGGTCTCGCCCCTACCGAGCTAGTCAGGATGAACACGACTTTGGGAAGTCTTAAACCCAGTGGCGCCCGTAACCCATTAGTTTGAGACTAGTCAAAATTAACAAGGCTGGCAGACTAGTAATTAACGAGTACGAGAGCGAGAGAGATCGAGAGAGTATGTGCGAGAAGGATAAGAGAGCATGGCAGCAAAGGGAACTTAGCTAGGAGCTGAAGGGAGGCCGAAAGCGAACGAGGAGAGAACGAGGAAAATAAGGGAGATTAGCGAGCACCAAAAGAGAGAGATAGAACAGAAGTGGGCTAGAGGACGAGATGGAAGTGAACAGGGAAGAGAAAGTAGGAGAAGTAGGCCACTAGACCACCTGATGGTGGACAATGGCGTGACGAAAGAGGGAAAAAGCGATAAAGCCGACCCAGCACCATTACTCCAAAGTGCTATCTCAGCCAGAGGCAGATAACGAAGCCCAGAGTGCCAGTGAGACCCACTTACCAGGTCAAAAATACACAGGAATGGGAGGGAGAGAGCAATATAGTAGAAGCGAGCGAGTGAGACATAGCGAGGGAAGGAGAAGTAGCAAGCGAAGGAGAACAGCCGAGCGGGAGAGGGAGAGAGGGTGAGAACGGATGAGGAAAAAGAGAACGAGGAGGCGAATGGAGCCCAATAGCAAACGAGAAAGGGAAAGTTGGTGAAAGGGAAGAAGCGAAGGAAAATACACCGACAGAGAACCGAAACCGAGCAAATATCAGAGAGGCGAGGATGTACCAGGGGACCACAGCAACCCGAGGACGAGAGCCCGCAGCAGTACAGAGATGGTCCCAGGACACCGGAACGAGAGGAAGACGACACAGCCTTTCCCCCTTCCGTATGCTGTCCAGATCTGCACTGCGAGGCGAGGCGCTCCCTAATCCGATGGAAACAGATTCTGTGTGGCATGAGGTAAGTCAGTTTACTTCATGTCACCCGCTGAGAGAACTAGGGTGGGGTGGCCGACCTGATGCCGAACCACAAGTGCAACTGCAAAGGGTCGGACGTCCCAGTGCCTCGAACGGCCAGATGGTACTTGTTTAATAAGTGTAAAGTTAGGAATATAGGCCATCAGTCTAGTTATAGTGTTTTTATTTTTTTACAAATGTTGTTGTGAGTTTGCTTCCGCATACAGTAAGACCACCTGTATAAGTGGCAGAGAGAGTCCAGAAAATTAGTTTGAATCCAGGAACAGGATTTTCCATTCTAGTAAGATAAGAGTGTTTTTTTATTTATACGGCCAGCGAGCCGCCGTAACAGTAAACCCATGTCACTACACGTAACAGCTGCCAGACAGCCTTGCTCGATTACCGGCCATCTGCGACCCTAACTTGTTTACCACTGTTCAAGAAAGCCCCCGATTTACCAGGGAAGCAGAAGCAGAGAAGATAAAATAAGTTTAAAATTACGGTGATCTCGACGGATCACTTAGAGCATGTTGTGCAAAAAAGGTTCAAATATGTTTATAATTAATGCAAGGAAGTTCGAGATGTGTGTTACCCTGTTTTTTTTTTTTTTTAGCAAGTTCAAATTTGTAACATACCAGCATGAAGTCTAAAAATGTCAAGTTACATGCTGTCCACAGCAGAAGTAGGCCCTATGATAGTCCGTCAGCTTTTGTGCCAACCCCCAAACACTGTGGACTAAGTGAATTACATTTTTAACCACCCAGTAGACTTCCCAAGGGTTTGCACGGCCTGCGATGTTGTTTGAGAAAATGTAACTTGTAAATAACCAGCCTTCAGAAGTATGTTTGTTTACTGCAGAGCCCCAGGTTAAAACATCGCTTAACAGCCAGGCCAGCACACCTGATAACTAACTAGCAGAGGTGTGCGACCTTGAGCGAAGACCAGTTGGGTGACCGGTCTATGAAAATGAAGGAAGAGAGAGAGGGAGAAGTAGGTCACAGCTTGCTGAGCGGTGGGCACGAGAGACGTGCCGCACTAGCAAGCAAAGGCCACATGCAGGGAAAACCCGCAGAAGAGAGGCATGAGAGAAGTGCAACCAAGAGCATCGCACAGGCTGGGGGAAATTGATGCGTGCCACATATTGTTAGTATTCTGAAGCGCCGATGTCACACCCCCGCCATCTTACCTTCTGCTAATACCCCCAGTGGACACATGCCGAAGGACATGTGCCAAGAAGCCTGGCCATCTCTGAGGGGGAGGGGGCAGGCAGTTAATACGTGCCGAGGAAATGACGAGGTAAGCTAGCAATTCGCCCACAAGGGAATTAAGACATGTGGCAAGGCGGGCAAAGGCTAGAATATCGCTGACCCACCCTGACGGTGAGATACGTGGGAGAAAAGGGCTGACAGTGTTTGGCAGTATTGCTGCGTCCCCCCCTTTCCCCAAGCAAAACACATGAGAACATGGACACATTACGAGGTAATTCAGTGGCTCTAGCCCCCCCCCCCGAGGAGACCCGTAGAAAAATGCTGATGAAGTTGACACATAGACGACGCCGATGGGGAGTTAAGAGTCCTGGCAAATGGAGGAAGTAGTTAGTTGTTCAGTGGCATCGCTGCGAGGCGGAGGTACACAGTTGCACCACGCCAAGACGCAAAGTGAGTCAGTCGAGGAGTGGGTCGTGTAGAACCATCAGTCGAGGCCGGGGAGCGGACCCCGGCAGGATCGGTCAGTGATATAGAGTCAGTCGTATCACCACACCAGGAATGTAAGAAGCAGTTAGCACGAGTACTTTAAAGTAGCCTTTCAGGCTCACAACTTGCAGGGAACCGTCTCGGAGGTGTCTATGTTTGTATTGTTCGTTTAAGCCAAATATAAACTGAAACATTGAGAGACGTTATTGTTTACCCCCTATTCAACACCCAAGGTGCCCATAGTCTGCACTAGAGAGGTAACTCGTACCTTACGAACCAACCTGTATACAGCATGTGGCGAGTAGCGTCAATACTGTATATTTGTGTACTGTTGAAGTAAATTGTAGAGCAAATGAAAAAAAAAATTTTAATCCTAGGAGCAATAATGAATACTGGTCTAAATAACTGAAACTGCTGAGTCTTATTGGAAGGTGGTCGATACTTGTCACTAAACATCTAGGTTCGATACACTGTGCCTCACCTCTTCAAGCTGCTTACAATATTTCGTTATTATGTAGTGAGCTGGTGCGGCAGTTTCCCCTCTCTCATCTAAATATTCTCTGCATTCTGCATCATTTTCGTAGTATAAAACCAGTCATCTGGATTTGAGGCTATTTGCAAGTAGAAGCATACTTGATATAAAAGACCAAACGCCATCCGCAGGGACCGAAGTGTGTTATGTTCTTATATAGGCTACACATTCATACTCTCTGCCCACATATTAACGACTTATTTATAGTATTTTGCCTATCATATTATTTGCCAACAAATGTATCTGTACTGCATCATATATACATATATATATATACATATATATATATATATAAATTTAAATTACAACTCCCATGGGAAATTGTTGAATTCCCTGGTTTGAGGAGAAAGGAGGTAAGGGGGCTCAAACATTGTTCTTTGCCCCAGGCCCCAAGGAACCTCTGGGCGGACCGTTATGACAAGTCAACTCCGCCCTTAAAACGGGACTGGTCCTCTCGTCAGGTTCAAAGTTCCTGAAGGATAATTAGCGTGTTCCTCTCCGAGGTAGTAGACTGCCTAGATATTGGAATTTCCCGTATAGATAACCGTATTTCTGCTCTGAGCATAAATACGCTCAGTAATGTGAAGATTGAATATAGTTGGGAAATCAAGTGCAGGGAAGGCCCTTGATGATGGTACCGGAACAATGGCATTGTCCAATTTTTTGTTAAATGGGCTCTGAAATTTGTCTTCTGTCAAACCTATGGGATCAGGTACAGGAAGAGGGCGGTAGTGCGGAATGAACGAAGAGTTTTGGGCGGCTCTTAACATCGAGGTCTTGAGGGCCGATGAGGGTGAAGTGAAGTGAGTATAGAGCAGCGCAGGAATTCAAGGGTGGTGGAAACGGGAGGCCCCCGAGAAAACCCGCCGACCAGCAGCATCGTCCGGCACGATTTTTACAGCGAAAATCCGGGAGTGACCCCGACGGAAATCAAACGCGGTTCGCCTTAGTGGGAGGCGAGTAGTCTGACCACTACACCACCGCGGCTCCAGGGTGGTGCGGAGAGCCCGAGATGTTTCGAAAAACACATTCATGGAGAATCATTCTCCTGCACTGACTGGAGAACGATGTTCCGTCATGTTTTGAGGACATATTGTTTGCTCTTGGAGTCCGTGTTAGCTGCTGCTCTTTCGCTTCTCTGTTTTTAAAATTCTGTGCTCACCCTGAGCCGTTAGGAAACAAGAATACGACCACTCTACATAGGCTTCTATGTATACTCATTGCTACTGAGCTGTTAACAAAGTAGATATGCAACACCGGATACGTTATAGATATGCAACACCGGATACGTTATTGTTATACGTGACGGAAGCATATTGACTGGAAACAGCTTATTTCACATTTTTTATATTTTTGTTTCTTTGTCGCAAGGAAATTGCACTGGTAAATGGTAAGAATTTGTTTTATTATTTTCGTTTTACTTTTATTATTTCCTAATTTATATATTAGGAAAAAATTTAATGAGGCAGCCAGCAATAAATCATTTTCAACTATACTGAACAAACAAATCTCCATAACAAATTGATTTGCTGAGACACGAGTGTGCTTTAATATAAACTGTTAGAATATTGGAACACGTCCAGAGACACTGACGTGTTGACAGAAACCCAAAAACGATCTCTTAAACTGTCAAAAAGTCAAGTTTTTTTATTGTTATTATTTTTAACAAGTACAGGTTCCAAAAGTATTCTTTAATGGTGATTATTTGTAAATTTTGCCAAATTGCTGTTGCCAGATACTTTTTTCTGCCAAATAAATATGTCAAATACTTGCTACGTTGAGTGAATTTGTGGCAGATAAATATTTATTTGCAAAATAAAATGTATCACCATTAACCGAATCGCGAGAGTATAACGAAGGTTACCACACAGTATCGCCATAGCCCAATATGTGTCCCGATTGCAATTAATGCGGTTTGCTTGCACGGATGCGCCAATGGGGCGCGTACATATCCCTCCATCATTCATAGCTGCGAGACACCGAGACAGCCTTAGTAGCAGCTTGAGCTACAGAGCCAAGTGGAGTGAATACGCAGCATGTCCCGACGGCGTATTCGACAAGACTTTCACCAACAGCATGAGTTTGAGANTTGCTTGCACGGATGCGCCAATGGGGCGCGTACATATCCCTCCATCATTCATAGCTGCGAGACACCGAGACAGCCTCAGTAGCAGCTTGAGCTACAGAGCCAAGTGGAGTGAATACGCAGCATGTCCCGACGGCGTATTCGACAAGACTTTCACCAACAGCATGAGTTTGAAAGAGGCCGCATCGTCTGCTTCCGAGAGGCAAGTTGGACGTTTCGGTGTGTTGCTCTCTCCGCTTGAACAGTTTTCCAGGGGCAAGTCATGACCGCTGGGGATACGCCTGTGTCCACCAGTACCACATCGAGGTGGCTAGCAGAGCGGGATCTGTCATCGCGGCGTCCCTTACGACCCTGCCGGGAACGGGCAGCAGTGTAGCTTGCGGATTGGTGACGAGTGGTGGGTGTTCAGCCGTTGGTCTGCTGTTTTGCACTGCCCGAGATCTTCTCCTCCTGCGAGTATGTGACGTCAGTGTGTGTTATTGGGCGAGTTACACTCCGGTTAAGAAGATTTGCTTACACTGACTCTGCGACATGATTGTGGTTGGACAAAATAACAATTTTAAAGAAATTCTGATTTTTTAGACTTGGAAGATGGAACTGGAACAGGGGTAGAAGGGGATTGTTTTCCGACGAACGGTTGGCTTGGCTTGTGGAGAATTTACCTTCGGGGATGCAAGTAAAAGTCAAGTATTTAACTCTACGTGTCATCAAGCTGACATGCAATTGTTTAAAATTATGTTAAAAATAATATTCCGTAGTTCTGAGCAGATTTTTTAAGAAATGTTGAAAATCATGTTCGGCACTGTGCCCTGTTGCGTTTTGTATGTTGTTTAAAATACTTATTGTATACATTTGTACATGACATATCCAATAGTTACCGTTATTTTCTGGGCTTGTATTCAATTATGTTTTCTATCATGGAGTATAATTTCTGCAATATGCCATTTGTGATAAAATATTTTTATAACCGTTGTTGTGACATTTCTTGGCAAATAAGCAAAAATTATCTTGTGTAGTAGAAAATATACCAAATTTATAACCATTCTGTTAGTATTTGTTAAATTGATATCAGATGCTATAAAATTATTTTCATAACTATTCTGTCACGAGAGTTTTCGGAAAAGTTGAAACTTTGTTGTAAGTTAGATAGATGCAGTAAAACTGAAAATGCTCTATCCAATTGCGGAAAATGTTAATAATTTTAATTTTATTGCAGTTACATATGTGCTATACATACTGTTGTGTCTAACTTTCTTGAATTATCTTATTTATTATTTTAATATGTTTACATTTGTGTTGATATGTAAATAAGATAAACACAATTTCTAAAGGCCTTGCATGTGCCAAAAGGTTGAATAAGAATTTCATACGTTTATATTTCAGAAATAATTTGTACCACAAAATTACACGAGAGATCTAATCAAATATACGGTGTAGTAGACTGGAAATATTTCGATGGTTCTCATTGGTAAACAAAATACGCGCATAACTTAGAAAATTACGTATTTCGGCATTTGCGTGGTTGTTTGTTTCCATTAATTTTTTTCAACAGACTCATTATATTACAACAAATATTTAAGCAACTGGATTACATCTCTATTGTGTTATAACTCTATGGAAGGAATTGTACTAACATTACAAAACTGTTATTCACGTAGAGTATACTTAGATTCGTTCAAGCCACGTTGTTTTGAAATTTGTAGTGGCATAAAAGCGGTTCAGTGTTGTAACATGGAAATTTACGACAACAAAGCTAGCGCACGCCTAATAGTTCTCGTATTAAAAGCAAATAACGTATCGCCAGTAAAATAATATTTAAATATAAAAAAATTAATTACTGATTTAATTCGAAAACGGTGTAAAAAGAGTCGTCTATCACGGCATTGTATTCAATCCATTTCACAGAAACAAAGCCATTGTTACAATTAGATTACACAATGCTTTATAAGATGAATACACTTCATACACATTTTTTCAATAAATATGATATTCTCTTCTCAACAGTATTTTACTAGAGGTGCGATGTGCATGCCTATTACTCACTGCTGAACGTGTAACATAGTCCGCTATCTTCATTGCTCATATTTCTACTGCTTTGGTTTCATTTTCTCTTACTCACATTCAACGCGGTCGGTTCGTTAAGATTCTGTTTTATTATTTGGAAAAAAATACAGAAATAATGTACGCTTATAATTTAAATCTTACCTTAACATGTTTTTATTTTTTTTTTACAGGTGAGTCCTGAAATTATCCTGCTTTTATTCGGAGCCAGAAACTTTGAAGAACATTCCTTAGTGAGGTAAGACATTTGCTGATCTCGATTATTAGTACTTTTATCGGATCATGTGGAGAATTTGTAAGAATATTTTCATTCCAGTTATTGAACATTTCTGAATAATATTCGGTTTCGATTGCTTCGATTTTTCAAGAGAAATGATTTATCGGATGCTTTAATTAATAACTGCTTAATTAATAACTGCGTGATTAGGTACGAATATTACGCATATTTTCATGGCTGAAGATCATAAGTTAATTATAAGGTATTTGTCAACTTAGTCATACCACCTGTCATACTATTCACATTGTGAAAAAAGTAATATTTTATACGCCAATTCAATAAAATTTTATGACTGATAAAATTAATTGATTTACAAGTTTACGACGTTCTACGCTAAGAAGCAGGATTTTAGGAGATTTATTTACTGTAGGATGTTTTATTTTTTTTTTTCGGCTGCTGGCTTTAAAATAAATAATTTTCTCCTTCGTGAAAGAGAAACAGGCAATATTTTTTTGTAATTTTTAGAAGAAGAATAAATAAAACGTGAAAATTGTTAGTTTCCGCCAGTTGGTAATAGTTTACTTGAACTTGGCCGGTTATTTATTGTTATAGTAACGACTGAAAGTCTCTCGGGTGCATGTTATTAGAGACCCGGAAATTTTCTCGGATTCATTAGAAGACAAGTTAAACTTGAACCACATGCACAGGGTAGTATCCAATGAAGAACCTACCTGCTACCTGATCTGTAGTTAAACTGGAGTAACTGCCAATGAACAACTAAATAAGCTCGAATACACAAAGGGTTGTGGAGTCTAGCCAGTTGCAGAATGAAGTCGTGACATTTACGGCTCTCAAGATACAATTATTGCAACGTACAACAATGCAAGGTACCGCCTGAATGTGCAGTGTTTCCAAGGTCGTCTGCTGGATGGGTTCACGTATCGGACAAAGTATGCTCACAGCAGGATTATTATACGTTGTTCACGGTAAACTGACAACTTTTGAAATCAAACTTCGAGAAATGTCACTGGCCCTCCTGCATATATTTTAACGGGTACACTGACTGGTATGCGCCCACAAAAGTTGGCAAGGACGGAGTCAAAGTAGTTTCATGTCATAACGTTGAATTTAAAGTGTTATTTAAACATTTCTGAATACTTAAATGATTTATTTTGCTTTCTGTTTTTTTAATTCNTGTCATAACGTTGAATTTAAAGTGTTATTTAAACATTTCTGAATACTTAAATGATTTATTTTGCTTTCTGTTTTTTAATGCNTTAATTCATACAAGTGTAAGAATTAGGGAATTAGTAAAATATTAATTTTTTTAATAATTTCTCTGTTTCACTTGACCGACGCTAGAATAAAGTGACCAGGGTTATGGCAATGGTAATTCTATATATGGCGTAAGAATACACAATGTGCACAAGTAGGTCTTAAGCAGGGCTTTAAAAAGTGCTCACTTTATCGCGAACAGAGTAAAATTACTTGTCATTTCAGAAAAAATTTCAATTTGCTTCTGCTTTACAGAACGCAAGTCTAGGTTAGTTTGTCGAAACTATTTCAGATCTGTGACACAATATACATAGCTATTTTACGACAAGACCGAGTGTTAGATAATGATCGTAGTGTACATGGCGTATTGGACACCCCTTACTTGTGTTGACCCGGGAAATGAGTTGATTTCGAGTGGTCCACAGCGTTGATTGTGGCTG
The DNA here is from genome assembly GCA_002778355.1 of Clitarchus hookeri. Classification (NCBI taxonomy): domain Eukaryota; kingdom Metazoa; phylum Arthropoda; class Insecta; order Phasmatodea; family Phasmatidae; genus Clitarchus; species Clitarchus hookeri. The sequence continues at coordinate 71,609 of NQII01004503.1, forward strand.
ATGTAGCGTGCATAACCAAAGTTTCAGTAGAGAGATTACAGCATCTATATCTGGGGAAGCACTCTCAGCAAAATCCTCCGCATAACTGCTTCATTAACGAGGATGATCATATTCCATTAACAGACATAAAGTTTCGGAGTATGCGGTGCCCTCACCACAGCCTCCCTCGCTTCCTTGAGGGCCACGCAACAGAAACTGTCGATACTTATATTTGCAAATCTCAAACTGTTGACCTATTTTTATTTTGGCCGGATGTCTATAAATGTCATGCTGTAATTTTTGTGAGAGGTATTTTTTGATGCTCCTTATTACCGTTCCATTGAATCAAGAACATTTTCCGTTTTGCATTCTGATATGAAATTAAACATCCATTTCATAGAGCATGCATGACACTATAAGGCACAGACGCTTCCTTCAAAAACTATACGTAAATACAGTAGTAATTATATACTTAAAACGATAGTGTCTCATGTAAGATATGATTCACAATCATCGTAAAACGAAATGTGACGCTGTTCATAATTATACAAATATAAAATAAAACAAAAATTGATGTAAATACGTCTGGTGCGTTGAAGCAGAAAGAAGGAAAAAGGGAAATGCATTCTGTTTATATTTAACTTTCTTAAAATAACTCTTTCGCACACTTGGTTAACGACTAGCACGAGAGCATGTTATAAAGTATGTCTGAGAGAAGGAACAGAGTAATTAAGAAAACAGAAGTGAAATAGCCACTTATACCGCGAGCTCCAACCACACATGCCAGAAAAATGGCGTCTCTAGCAAGCGACATGTCGGAACGCCATTCGCCTGTCACCGCGCCGCAGCCCGACAAATAATAAATGTTTCGCAGCTCGCAGTAGCCAATAAGATAGAAGGTGTATTTCCAGGACCTTGAGCAGTCGATCAGTGACTGGGTACACGCACACCAAAGGAACTGCTACGATATTTTGNTATCTGGGTAAAGATAAAATACCCTAATTGCGTCTGTCGTAGTAGAATAAATGACTTAACGAATAGGAATTTTGCGTTATTACTTGGGATTAACGATTAAAAACTACCGATTAAACTTAATCGTTAAAATAGCCAGTAGTTTTTAACTTATTGGTTAATACTAAAAAAGACAAGCTTTAAACTTTTAATCGTTACAATTCCTAGTTTACGATTAAAAATAAAGTCTCATAACTTCATAATTGGCTGGAGGCCGAAAATGACAACGAAAGACATGTAAATGCCAATTACGACTGACGAGTTGTGTTGCATGGTATAAAAATTTACACACTGACGCCATCGGTTAACTACGTACTGAGTCGCAGATCATCGTCTGTCAGGGGCGATTGTGAGGTAAGCGAGGTGCTACTGTCGCAATCTATCGATACAATCAATCTCTCAATGCAAATAGCACAGCTGATGGTCCTTGTGGGGCGTGGGCAGTTCGATTGTTTGTTTGTAATCACCCAACTGATCTGGTTTCATGCTAAGTTGTGTTATAAGAGTTTATTTTAAAACTTTTATTTAAACTGGTTTTCGTAGAATATTATTAATTCGTAATTTTGGTTGAAATTATCATGTCTTCCCTGTGATCCGGCATTGCATAATTTTTTAACAGGCGGAAATTGAAAGGAACACAAGCAATTTCAGTTTTAAATATATATTATATGCACTAAAATATAAATACATTACAGTATCTGTTACGTCTGCAACCAATTGAAGAATCTCCAAGATATGTTAAATTTCCTATTTTATATTTTTGACCACACTTTAATCTTGCACTGCTTACACAATTATTTTTTTTACTGTAAATTGTAATTTTTTTAATGTTTTGAATAAATATTTGAATAAACCTTTTTGAGAATTTATTTTAACTGTAACCATTTTTGTGGTTCATTAACTTTNGTTTTGAATAAATATTTGAATAAACCTTTTTGAGAATTTATTTTAACTGTAACCATTTTTGTGGTTCATTAACTTTGAACTTTAATCACTTAGTTATCAGTTAATTTTTTTTCACTTTAACTTTAATCAATTAATTTGTGTGGATTTTAACTTTTAACTATAATCAGTTAATATTACTAATTAGGGGCACCTGTTTTTCGCTAAAATATTTCAGGACATTTGTTTCAAAACACTTTAGAACGAAACCACCTTCGTGATTGAATCATTTCAATTGTTAGGCATATTATCTTTCTGCCTGCGAATCACGGACGGTTANGTTTTGAATAAATATTTGAATAAACCTTTTTGAGAATTTATTTTAACTGTAACCATTTTTGTGGTTCATTAACTTGGAACTTTAATCACTTAGTTATCAGTTAATTTTTTTTCACTTTAACTTTAATCAATTAATTTGTGTGGATTTTAACTTTTAACTATAATCAGTTAATATTACTAATTAGGGGCACCTGTTTTTCGCTAAAATATTTCAGGACATTTGTTTCAAAACACTTTAGTACGAAACCACCTTCGTGATTGAATCATTTCAATTGTTAGGCATATTATCTTTCTGCCTGCGAATCACGGACGGTTAGTACTGGAGAAACATAATTCTGATTGTCTCACGTAACNACGAAACCACCTTCGTGATTGAATCATTTCAATTGTTAGGCATATTATCTTTCTGCCTGCGAATCACGGACGGTTAGTACTGGAGAAACATAATTCTGATTGTCTCACGTAACACACTTTCGTCACACAAAGACGAGCGGCCAATATCCAAATGAAGACTGCAAGTGTGCACCTAGAATATTGAAGTCCAGCCTCTGCGCAAATGTTTTCGCGAAAACCAGGTGACCATATTTATGACTTTAACAGCAACTTTAATCAGTTAAATTATTTCAATAACTTTCCCAAGTATGGACGGAAATAACACGTTAATATTTTGTGACATACCTGGTTTTAAACACGTGTACATTTGCACTGCTTCTGCTATTGGACCACGTGTTATATTACACATCCTGTAGAACTCTGGGTTTATAAGAAACAATCGATTATGATACAGTCGAACTAAGTACAACCAAGAGACGAGAAAAACTGTGTTTACCTTTGAGACAGCAGTCAATAAGCAAACGACATCGACGCGAGTGTACAAAGAACTGCGGAGTCCAACCAGATGTCTGAAAATCACGCCAATGTTGCACGTGTCTAAAAATTAGTGTTTAGAAAAACTGTTACCAGGCTACTAAAACTTTACTGTTTAGACGTGCTCCCACAAGGGTTTTAATTCTACACTGAGAATAAGACGTAATTCCACAAGTGTTTTTATTCTACACTGAGAATAAGACGTAATTCCACAAGTGTTTTTATTCTACACTGAGAATAAGACGTAATTCCAAAAGTGTTTTTATTCTACACTGAGAATTAGACGTCCTCTCACAAGTGTTTTTATTCTACACTGAGAATTAGACGTCCTCTCACAAGTGTTTTTATTCTACACTGAGAATTAGACGTTCTCTGACAAGTGATTTTATTCTACACTGAGAAGACCGCCTTCTTCCTGTAGCGTTTCTGTTCCTCAGCCTTTTGTATGTGGGTTCCATTCGTGGTGCTTTTACATCTTCAAGTTGTTCGTAGGCCGGTTTTGTTTGCATTATGCTTTGGGAAAACACAGCAGAATCGCCTTGCGTAATCGCCTCGGGTGCAGTAGAGCTTTCAAGAATTCCATCACCAAGCGAGGTGGCGCAGTGGTTAACCGCTTGTCTCGCACTAAGGAGGACGTGGGTTCAGTTTCCGGTCCGGTCATCCTGATTTCGGTTTTCCAGGGTTTCCCGAAATCACTCCGAGTTCCGTATTAAAGGTCATGACGGATTTTTTCCCCGTTCGTGAATGAATAGTGTTATTCTTCTAAGGTATTGTCGCTGTTCGGGGACAATAGAAACACCAAATAAATAAATATATCTCTGCACTTTTGCCTATGGTCTCTACCAACCTAAGGACTTTCAACTTACTAACTAAAACTATTGAGAAATAAATATGTATTTTTGTTGAATAATGAGTGTAATCATTACGTTGTACGTCCGATGATCTGCTGTAGGTGAAATACGATTTGTCTAGCAAAACGAAATAAGTTTATTAGTTTCATATCTTGTAGCAGATCTTGGATATTCCTGAAATTAATTTTGAAATGTACGTCATCAAACTTGGAAGTTTTCCACATATGTGTGTTCCTTAAACCAAACATTGCTTTGTAACAATATTTGCATATTTATATATTTAAACTGCTCTCTGACAATTTTGTAGGGTCTCCGATATTTCAATACGTGTTTGTATTTGTTGTTCGAGGAACTTTATTTGCAACTGTATTCACATGGTTATAGAAACAATATAAGTGCTCAGTTTATAATTTATCAGGGAGATGATCGGGGGAAACATTCTTGGAATGGTTTTTGTCCCTGGAAAAGCAGATTTTAATACTATTTATAATTTTTGTAACTTTGTTTTTATTGATTTGAAATCATTGCCTGATTACAACACACTATTAGGTATGACTACTAATCATTTCTAAAACACTTGACAGATTAATAGTTATACTGGAAGTGTATCTTCGAATAATAATCCTTTCGAAACACTTTCGAATTATGTACGCCTTAAACATAATTTAATGAACTATTAAAACCCAATTTTCCTCATAAGATAAAACTGAAATTAGGTGCGCCAACTGTTCAAGTAAAACAAAGATTTCACATGTATAATAATTTTGTTCTAATTTTCATAGTGATGCATGTGTCAGTCTGCAATTACTATAATCTTAATATTTTAGAAACCAACATTCGAAAATATTCAATGCTTTTATTTAGACGCAAACCCTTAGCTAACAAATGACGTAAACGTTGGCAAACTTGTAGAAAAGAATAGTTCTCTGACGTAATGCCTTATGAAAGGGTTACGTTTAAGTAATGGCAGCCGAATGTATTTCTTTTTGTTCTATACACACAGTGGGGTAACTGATTTAAGGGCATTTAAAGGCTTTGCCTACGTAGGCTTCAGTCACGAAATTTAAACGGATAAAAGGTGTTAAAAAAATTCTTTCTCGATGTATCAAATTTAAAGATATATTTCAAACTGCCACGTAAATACATTTTCAAACAGTTTATTCATTCATCACTTGTTTGTTAAATATAAATTATAGTGGTAAACTTTGGAAAAGCAGTGTTATAAAAATTGGTNTTATTCATTCATCACTTGTTTGTTAAATATAAATTATAGTGGTAAACTTTGGAAAAGCAGTGTTATAAAAATTGGTAAGATATCCTAATGTGTCAGTATTCCTTTAGAAATCACACGTAGAATACTATTTGTATGAGACAGTTGTTTTTAAATTGATGCATCGAGAAGGTATTTCTTTAACAGTGATTTCCCATTTAATTTAGGTGGTTGGAGNTTATTCATTCATCACTTGTTTGTTAAATATAAATTATAGTGGTAAACTTTGGAAAAGCAGTGTTATAAAAATTGGCAAGATATCCTAATGTGTCAGTATTCCTTTAGAAATCACACGTAGAATACTATTTGTATGAAACAGTTGTTTTTAAATTGATGCATCGAGAAGGTATTNAAGATATCCTAATGTGTCAGTATTCCTTTAGAAATCACACGTAGAATACTATTTGTATGAAACAGTTGTTTTTAAATTGATGCATCGAGAAGGTATTTCTTTAACAGTGATTTCCCATTTAATTTAGGTGGTTGGAGGCGTCGTAGGCAAGCACCCTTAAAGTACCACGATGACATTCGACAGAAGCGTACGCGTTATTTCCTTGATCTTTTAACTATCTGCATTGGCAAGAAGACGGAAACATTTTTACATTTTTACTGCTTCTGGCATTGAATCTTGGTTTATATGACAGAACTCTGTGTCAATAGTAAACAGCTGATTATGAAACAGGTAGAACTCTGTGTCAATGAAATCAACTAATGGTGAAACAGGTAGAACTATGAGTGAATAAGGAAAAACTCATTATGAAACAGTCGGCCGCCGTCGTTTCACAGGCTCAGTCTCCTTGTCGCAAGTTCCTGCGAGTCGACGGGCGCTCGGCGACGCGAGCGAATTCTCCGGATGCGTACGGATGCTGGCTGCGATCTGCGCCGACGTCTGTGCACCAAGGGGAAGAGGAATGTTGCTGCGTATCTCTGGCACGACGCCGGCATATGTGGGATCAATCACGGCTCCGCTCCAGTGGCGGCGAAGGAAGATCTTTGCCTCACCACGCGTGGCGTATCACACCATACCGTCCAATAAATATCCACCGTGAAAAAAGTAACCTATACGTAGTATAGGAAATTTATCATCCAACACGCTGCCAATCCAGAAATGCAGGAAATTTGCAATTTGAAACCGCATTGGAATGTTTGATATGAACAAATGCAGCAGTGGAGTGGAGATGTTTAAGCGGCATTAACATCGTGGTCTTGAGAAGTGAGAATAGAGTAATGCCGGAATGCAAGAGCGGGGGAAACGGGGAGATCCCCGTCTGGCAGGATTCCCACGTATGAAAATCCGGGAGCGTCCTCGCTGGGAATCGAATCCGGTTCACCTTGGTGAGAGACGAATGGAAATGTGGAAATATCTGTTAGTACAAGAATTTTTGGAACATAAAATAAATTAAATAATTTGAAATGCTGAATTTATTTTAATGGTGTTTCTTTTGTTGACTGTACATTCGAATAAGTAAAACTACAACATGTATAAAAAGTTTATAAAATGCATAGTTTTAGAATAAGTAACTTTTGGCTGTTTTTCCAGAAACAACATATATAAACCACAAATCAGTACTTTTAAACAATAATTGTTCGACAATATATTAAATTATATAATGTAAAATTGCATGATAATTTTATTTTATCTTTATTTTATTATAAAAAGCTAATGATAAAAAATTTAAAATAATGAAAATATATTAATACCATAGAGTCGTGGATAGCATTATTTTGTTAATATTAAGAACATTATTTTGGCATATTTTCTAATATTTTGGCACAGTTTAAATTGAAAACTTTACACTATTAGTTATTGCTGTATAGCTACCAGCATTCAAATATATTGTCAATAAATATAACCTAATAAAACTTCAAAATACTTTACCTAGTTCATATTCTGTTCTTGATTTTGTATTTTGAGACCTTTCCGTAGCCCTTTGTATTATTCATCGCTCGCAGATAAGTTGTACGTACACTCGACGGCAACCGTGAACAGGTTGACTCACATCTGAAAATGGCATATTATATAACACCAACAGCAAATAGAAGCTATCGGCCTCTCTTTCTCTCCTTTTTTTTTCTCCACATCATCTTCCCCTCGCATTAGAGACTGTTCCAATACTAGTCCAATAACATGTGCATTGAATGTATTAGAATCGCTTGTTTCAAATATATCGGGATGACAATGGCATAAAAAATGTGAAAGATATTAAAATTACAGAAAAGCTAATAATAAAGAAATAGTTATGCTGAACGGTGATTGTACAGTTATTGCCAAATATGTCCAAAATATTGATATCCATTCCGAACTTAGGTCTATATATATATATCAGACACATAATTAAGATGATAGTTAACAATGGACTCGTTAACTGAAACATTTTTTTCTGAAAGTGAGTGAAGAGTGAATTAAGAGATTTAGGTGACTCTTAACACGGAGGCCTTGTGAGCCGGTAAGGGTGAAGTGAGGTGAGTATGGAGCAGTGCCGGAATAAAGGGACGGGAGAAACTGGAGATCTCCGAGATAACCCGCCGACCAGCGTCATCGTCCGGCACGAGTCCCACTTGCAAAAATCCGGATTGAAGAAGTGGTGTTGAACCGTCTTAAAGATAAATAAAGATGACTTCATTAAACCTCATTCATGAGTTTCAAAATGGCGCCGGTTAATTTAGGAAAGAATGTTATTTCTACGTTATTAAATTATAGCCACTGTGGCAAATGGTATGGGGTTAATTATTCGAAGCGTGATTATTTCACATTAATTTAAGTTCCTTAAAATATCAGTAAAGACAGGTAAGCAAATTTTCAGACACTTTAAATGTTCTTATTAGTATAATACGATACCTTATATTAAAATGTCTTTTAATGGATCTCTTATTTATCTTGTACGCACGCATGTATTAGGAATGGGTGTTTCGTTCAGTTAGTTACAAACTTGCTACGTTAAGGTATTAATTAATTAATTATTGACATAAGTAAATAAATCAATTCTTCCAGCGCGTGTTAACCTAGTAAACTCCTATATCATTTCGTTTATCTAATTTCAAAAAGGTAATCCACTTCTCCAACGTTAGTGGTAGAATCAGCGCCGACCACCATGGATCCTCTATTTCCGTCGATCAAGTCATGGACGCTCGTAATAGAGAAACCCGTGCTTATTAGTTTGAGGTTGTATTTGTAACATTTATATATACTGGCTGAGTTCCCCATTGTAAAGTTCTCTATTAGGACAATTAAGCTACAAACATCTCTGTTAAACGCGGTAGCCAGCCACACCTTGAAACAGGCATGACAGTCGTAGAAGACAAAAATGTAACAAATTATCTTTATTAGTAACATTTTGATTGGTAGTATAGAAATGCTGTGAATCTTCATTCATATGACCAAAATGTCTTAGCTTTTGTTAAGGCACTGAAAATAGCGGGAGATGTTCAGACCAGTTTCTTGGTTATCGGTAGACCACCTTAGCATACTAAGCCCTTTCAGTCCTGCTTTAATGTATGTTTTCAAGTTTTGCAATCAAATAATATTTTGATTCGTGCCGACCTCCCGTGGCACAGTTGGTTGGTATGCGGGAGGTTCTGGGCTCGAATCCCGGATGATGCGTGGGTGTTAGTTTAAGATAGGTCATAAGTTAGTATTTAAGCCGTCGCCTTATAAGCTTTCAGGCTTAATAGTGGGGGACGTTAATAAGCCCTATACAATACAATTTGATTCGTGCTGTACTTCTCCTGGTTCAATACTTCCTTCACTCACGGAACCAATGAAATACTTGTTTGGTGCTTGATAAACCTTTAGGAAACCACTCAGAGACCAGAGTTGTAGAAAGGTCCACAAACAAAGGGAAGGCACCACTGCACTGGGCAATGAGCCTAGCTGTGTACAGCTCTGGCCATACATTTCCTTCATCTGCAACATGCCCACTGTAGTGAGCACCGCGACTGAAAGGGTTAATTTCCTCTGGCTGCATATCTGTATAAAGCGTCATAGGTACGAAGGCGCAGTAGCTTGCAGCGATGCGCACGAGGAATGTAATCGGTATGTCGGCGTGGCGCAAGTCTATGCACGGCTCGATAATGAAACATAAATCCAACCAAGCGGCGAGAGGGCAATCTTTGTTAGCGGGCAGAATAGCGAGCTAAGTAAACAACAGATTGTACTGGCGCCGGGCTATTGTGTGCCCTCCCCGCGAATAGCTCTTTTTTTTCCTCTCTCCTTATTGTTTTGTCCCGGGGTTGTGAGAGGGTTTAGGTGGGACGGGCGTAGTGAGGGGTCGGGCGAAATCAAATATTGACTCCACCCTCGACGTGGAAGCCGTATTGATTGGTCCCAGCCCTGTATGAAGGCAGTACTAGTTGGTTGCGTGAGGGTGTAGGGGCCCGGCGGGATGGTGGGTGCTATGTGCTGGGTCCAGCTTACCGCATCCGCCGGCGGGGGACGGGGNAAAAAAACGTATTGAGGCCGTTTGTTGACTCTGCCGTCCCACAGAATTGTGCGGAATGCACAAAAAAAACTAGATACTAGATAATCTCAAAGATTTTGTTTTACAAACGAGTGGTTAAAGATGCAGTCACCATATTACGGTATTTAACTTGAACAGAATCATAAATATAAATGGTAGGAAATCAAATTGTTTCCGACACCAATAATATTGTAGGGTATCAGGACTAAACATAACGAGTATAATTTCTATCTAGATGTCATGGCGATATGTGGATCACTGATTCCTTAAGTGCACAGTTAGTAGTCAGGTTAAGTAGAACACTGAATTTGCAGCAGAACAGGTAATTTTTAACAATGTTCTTTCGTACAAGGTGACGAGATATACAGATTTTTTTTTTCATTTAATTTTTTTTCTGTTTGTATATATATATATATTAATTGAGGATGCTTACCTTCTAACTGNTCGATATGTGGATCACTGATTCCTTAAGTGCACAGTTAGTAGTCAGGTTAAGTAGAACACTGAATTTGCAGCAGAACAGGTAATTTTTAACAATGTTCTTTCGTACAAGGTGACGAGATATAAAGATTTTTTTTTTCATTTAATTTTTTTTCTGTTTGTATATATATATATATTAATTGAGGATGCTTACCTTCTAACTGGCATTCCGTATGATGCATATTCTGCAATAATAAGGTTATATAAAACAACTACTGGGTTTGTTAAAAAGTAGAGGCAGTGTTGTTATAACTTGTACCTGACTTCATTGGGGGAGGATATGTAAATTACATTCCTTCAATTCAAACGTATCCCATGTCTACCACTTGCTTCCACGTGTGTGGGTGGCGTCGTTCACTGTCATAAGGTCCATATCTGTTAATGACGAGTAGTGACCATCCTTTGTCACGGATGGCGCTTTGTCTCTCGCGAAGTGGTTCCTTCATTTTGGGTGAAGAGATCGTAATCGCACGGACTCATCGGGCGAAGACGACGGAAGTTCCAGAACCTCCTATTGCCAGTTACGCAGGAGGATCTTCGTTCGTAGTGTGACACCGTGAATTGTCATGGAGGATGGTTAGATTTCTTGGTAGAAGAGCCATCGTTTTCTCCGTAGTGTGGGACGAAGGAGTTGTCCCAAGAAGTTTTAGTATCAGGCTGCATTTACATCTACTTGTGAGGTACCGCTTGGTGCAGTAGATGTCATAGGCCACAATGAACTTGACCTTCACACCTTGTGTAGGGCGCACTTTCTTTGGACGAGGTGATTCAGGATGCTTCCAGCATGGTTCTTACGACCGACCCTATAGGATTCGTCCATAGTAAAGATGCTTCTAAGGAAATCTTTACCCTCCTCTGGTAGTGGTTCAGTAATTCCTTTACAAATTTATAGCGATTAAATTGTTGAACTTCGTGATTTTATGGGGTATTCAACACTCTGCAATTTTGTGGAACCCAAGAATGTCGGGTAGCAAGTAGATCACGATTTTGTGGCATACGCCTAACTCCGCAGCTAAGTTACGCGCAGTTCATCGGCAACCGACATCAACATGGAAGCTAGGAGCTGAATTTGTTTGTCATTTAGGTATCATCCTAAACGGGGACGATACTGAACCCACGTAACGCTTTCACCCATTCCATCACTGCACGATACGGCAACGCTGTACCACCACATGCTTCTTCACACAATACCTGAAAACAATATTGTCCACTCCGACCACGAGTCAGTTCAATTTTGGTTCAAGCACGTTGCACTTCTTTTGTAAACATATTAAGCTTCAACTCTCAACCATTATATTTCATGACACTGCAGTATTTTATAATACATAGCCGTTCCGATTTGCTGCAGTTCATCTCCTGACCTTCCATTATCAGTAACGGAAACCTCTTGTCTCTGTAACTCACGCTCCTGACGTATCATCAGTGTTGCCACTACTTTTCATCGAACTGAAGTAGTATTAATGACGAGTTTGAAGATAAGCTCCTACGTCGCAGGTTCTAAAACGTCATGTTAAAGGTACCCGATACCATTGTTTACGAAATTGTAAGCTATTCACGCACATATTCATGTTTGTTCTCATACTACCAGTTGCTGTGAGTGGAGGTCTCAGAAGATGAAGCATACTGAAGCTACTATATCTCACCAAAATTCATAGAGATAAATGAGAGTGAGATAGTGTTGTAATATCGTAACTATTTGTTCTGCTGAATGCCAGAAATTCTGCATCAGATATAGAGTATTCCCTACAGAGGCTTGGAAATGAGAGTCAAACAGTGCCATTAATATATTAATTATTGAAGTGTTTTATTCTTATTTAAATTATTAGTTTAGGTTACCGAGTCCCAAAATTATGTAAATGATATATACAGCAAAAAATTCTTGCAGGTTGCAGCAGTCGTTATTCCGTTATACGAACTTTTTCAGAGAGATAAAAGTTTTTTTCGAGTACAGAGAACATTCATAAATACAGAAATTGTCAGTTTAACTATAAGCTTAAACACACATATTTTGCAGTTGTTAGAATAAAAAAAATTTCTTCAAAAGAATGTTGTTTTAACTGTAATTTGTTTCATGGTTAAAATATTAAATTAGTTAAGATGCTTGATTATACCCGTGTTAAATAAAAACTAGACCCCGATAAAAAAATCGGCGCTGACGAATCAACTTCTATGTACTAATACAATTCTACATTAACCAATTTTGTTTCAGAAAACTACTACGCTATCGCAAACTGTTGGGTTAGTTAAAAATTCCATTTTTATATTACGCTGCTCTCAGATACCATCTGTATACACCCGTGTAGGGGTACTTTAATTATTAAACGATCTCCTTTAGGATTCATTGGTGTATTGCATCCGTGATGGTTGTGAAGAGGGAGAGGGAAATCGAATTCTACCCCCTATAACTCCTTATTACGTCTCGCGTGCTACCCACATTTTCTTTTGAGGTTAAAACGCCTAGAAATAGGGTGAAAACTTGCATCGCTTGTTGGATTTGCAACATGATCGCCGATATATGCAGCGTTCAGCATAAATAGCATATCTAAGCTAGTATGACGCACGTTCATGTCTTGGGATCTATCGGCTATCATATCGTCTAGAATTTAAAATGTATCCGCGACAGAGGCAAAGGTGTTGTATAAACTGTGATGACGCACTTAAATTTCACTAATGATCATGTTACAAAAGCTGTTTGTAATGGTCTGTTATTTGTTTCACATGTTTTTTGGAAATACATTTCGAAAATCCTTTTTTAAGGTACTGGACTGCTAATGTTAAATTATGACTCATTAAATAAATACAATGCGTGTGAATTGTCGTTTTATATAATATTATTTTTCAATAATGTATATATTTTGTCATTACTGAAGTTAGCTTGTAATATGTAACTTAATTTTGTTTACGTCTGAAGTAACTCATGTAAATTGTTGTAACGCTTATGTAAAGACACGGAATCAGTAAAATCCAAACTCGTGACATTTTAATTTTCTCTGAGCCACCAGTATCGCTCGTGAAATGATTAAGGTTTCTAGAAAAGTAAAAATATAAAAACATTCCTTATGTCTTATGTTTTATATGATTCCCATATGTAGTAGCTGTAATTGCGCTAATTATTACACTATACGATAATATCTCAACGAGACACATTTTACTGGCGTGAACAAATTAAAGGATCCTTGATGTGATGCAAATAAGAAATACACCCGCGTAGATTCCTCATATTTTAGAGGATGTACTATCCAGCATCCAGGTCTAAACGTACCTTTGTGTCCTACTGGGCATGGCCCTTCTCGCTTTATCCCTACAATTCTGCGGAAGTAGAATATCTATTCCAGCCCATTAGAGAACAGGCAAACAAACAACGCATTCGTTATAATAAACACAAAATTGCTTATTTATTTTAAACGTCAAGAACGCTCGCTTCAATAAGTTCTTTAAGCTGATGTTATAGCAACTAAAATAATCAAGCATCTTTCAAGACATAACGTACCCATGGTAAGTATCAATAGTCAAACAATTATATTGCGTCATAAATATGCATAATACTCACTGACAGCAAGAAAGTGCAGGAGGGTGGGTAGCTAGGAAAAGGGTTTGATGGTTAGGGTTGGTTGTGTTGAGCCGCGGTGGGGTTACATTATATGTTCCTCAATTTTTAAAATTTTTATTTACATTTTTTAAGATTTTATAATAATTGTTAGCCTGTGGGGTGGAGAGGGTTTGAGGTGAGTGTGGTGGAATGAGTGTGATGTTAACTTTACATGTGCTTCGATTTTTCGAATCGATTTTTCCTATTATTTTTGCTATCATTCTCAAATGTTTATGACTGGGTGGATTCTGGTGAGGGGATGGGTGGTTGGTCCGGGTGGTGGGGTGAGTGTGAGGTTAACATTATATGTTTCTCGATTTAAAGAATTGTTTTCCGTTTTCCTTGATTTTACAATAATTGCCCGGTGGGAGGAAATGGTGGGAGGTGAGAGTGATGGGATGAGCAAGGGATACAGTAGTATAGTTTTATGTTCTTCGATTTTTTAGAATTTTTGATAGAATTTTTTAAGTTTTTTACAATAATTGCCAGGGTTGATGATGGAAAGGGGTGAGGTGATGGTGAAGAATTGTTTAGGTGAGGGGAGGAGTAGAGGAAGAGGGTGGGGATATAGCAGGTGCAGAATGTGGTCGGGGGAGGCGGCCAGGTCCTCTGATACTCTCCAGTCCGCTGGACTTGGCCCGGAGCCTCGAATCCTCTTTTACTGATCTGCGGACCAAGCGACTCACTACACTTAGAGCCTGGAATCCTTTTGCTGGCCTGAGTATTTTTCGGATCTTCCTTTGAGGAGCTTTGGATTTACTTTCCTCATTTTAATTTTTTTTGAAAATTTTTTGCAAAAAAATTAGATTTTTTGGTAAACTAATTGATTTCGGAAGTGATTTTTGAGGTAAAACAGGCAATTTTGTCTATAAAATGACGTTAAAGACGGCCGCCGGCTGACCGGAATGACAGAGCAGCAGGTGACGCCATCCAAGAAGGTGGATGGTTCTTGGCTACTACTCATATATCATGCCCCAGAACTGACATGCCTATACTACTTCCTTTCAATGTAACATGAAGCACGTGATCCCACAAAATGTTAACGGGCTGTAAAGAACTGATTTTGCAAGTTATTTGAGCAGAATTATGATGAAAGAAGTACTCCGAACATCAAAATAAAACTCATGTGAAAAATATATATAGAATTATTATGCCGATTCTGGGCTAAGGGCGTGGGGCGCGGAGCCTCGGAGCTGTACATGTTCTGTCATTCCGTTCCTCCAGCGGCCAATTTTCCCTCAAAATTTATTTTTTTCCCTCAAAATAAGCTAATTTCCCTCAAAATTTCTTTTTTTCCCCTCAAGATCCCCCATTTTTTCCTCAAAAAATCACCGATCTTCTAGCTGCAAAAAACGAGCCACAGAGAGGCACTTTTCGATTCATCGGAAGGATTTGGGAGACTCGCTTCTCGAGGGCAAAGCAATGGCGGCCATATTGGTATTATAGTAATAGGGTATGACAAATCGATACACGGGATCCGGGATCGGAGCCGGAGCCGACCATCAGCCATCTTGGTTCTGTCAGCCATTTAAACCCCCATCTTGTATGTCGGTGACGATGACCTTGACCTTTCACCTTAACCCTAGTGACCTTCGACTTAAACCCAAATATTCCCCAAAAAAAACCCAAAAAAATTCCCAAATTAACTTCAATATAAATTAAAAATTATTAAAAAAGGTATTTTAAAAAATTATAAAAGCAAGATTATAAAGGTTTGTGCTTAGAGGGGACGAGGGATTGGAATCGACCAGACACCATGTTATGACGTCACCAAACCGTCATGTTAAACCCAGGTGCCCTTGACCCACGACCTTCACCCAGTAACCAAGACCTTGAATGTCCTTTAAAACCCAAACTCGAGAATAATAGTAAAAACTTAATAAATTCATTAAAGTCAGCGAGAATATTACATAACTGATGACTTCCGCCATCTTAGATCCAGGAGACCTTGGCATTTGGCATTAAAAATTATAAAAAATTATTATTTTAAAATTATTACAAATATATTAAAAACTTACATTTCCGGAGGTTTCTTCAGCAAGATGTCCAGCAGACGACTGACCCTCCTCTAATCAATCGCATTGTCATAACCTTTCCTTCCTCTACCAATGTTTCTCATTTGTTAAAAAGTCGGCAGGCATCCACCCCTCTCAACCATACTCATTTTGTCAAATGAACTCCACTAGCCGTATTGGTTTTTTTCGTTTGTCTTTTGTTTACTTTTTTATCACCTAGGTAGAACTAGTGTATTAATTTAAGATTTCGTCACCAGGCGAGCTATCTATTTAGCCACCTCGTGGCAGCTATATTTGTTGGTGTTGCTGTCTGCGCCTGACATGTTGGATTCTCTTTCCATCACCTAAGTGGTGCTAATTTCTCGATTTAGCCAGCAGGTGAGCTGACGAAACAAACATTTTCTCATGCTCTGTCATGCCATGTTCACCATATTTGATTTAGTTTTTTTTCTCAGTTATCTTCCTTTCATTCTCTGTCATTCCTTCTTAATTTTGTCACTACTATTAATTCACCTGTGCTCCACCCACCATCTTATATTGTATTCATGCTTTGCACATTCCAACTCGATTTTAGTAGTCTGCTGATTACTCGGTCCCCTCGAACCACCATCTTGGATTACATCAATTCCTCAATCTTTGATTATGTCGAATTGTTTTGACCTTCAGCCGTTGGAATCGATTTGTTTCCTCAATTGTATTTACTTGAAAAATAACTGTGGTGTATTAGAGCAACGCTAGTCATGTATACATTGATGTAGGACCTCTCTTCGCCATATACCGCACTGAAGCAGGTCTGGCCAGGCCCGACTCGGCCATCAGCCTCCCCACCCTCCAAGTCGCAGGGTCAAAGTTCTGCCACTTCAACAGCATGTTTTCATGTATGTTGTTTCCAACCTGACTAAAGTGTATTATAATGACAATACATTCTTAAATTCTGTATAGTTAACCTCAACATTATACCTTTATTACCAAATGTTGATTATGCACACCCAGTGGTGGGCCTACAAAAGAAATATTTAAGTACTAACTGACACATAATTTCATTAATTTTTTTATTGTGCGCAAATGAGTACCATTATGTTTAAAAGAAAAACTCCGAACTGAAATGCAATCTAGCAGTCCAAAGTGCTGCACGCCATTTAGCGAACAAGTTGGATGACTCCCAAACTTACACCACATGTCAAATTAATACAAGCATATAAAATCCGACTATGGTGTGGAAATCATCGAAGCACATGTTTGAAAATAATTATTTTAGTGCTTTTCAACGTCTCTCGAGTGCTGTCGACGTTTGTTCACGTGCATACGAAATTATGTTTATTACTCTTGCAAATACTTTGGGGTTGTAACTGGCGTTAAATTTTAATTTTTTATAAAGAAACGTCAAGAATTTACGGTCGTGCCCATATTATACCCTAACATACAAACTCTAGATGAGGGCAAGACATTCACCCTTTCGGTCGATGGTAAAGCACTCTTAACCAACACTGTCAATGGAAGGCACTCATTAAAGCAAGGAGGGATGTCAAAGCTGTGCCACACGTTATTCAGTTGTTAAGATTTTTATACGCGATTCTTTTTTCAGACGAGAATCATTAAACGTGACAGACGTGCAACCCTTTCTCGAATTGGCTCAGATTGGATTTGTGGACTGCCCTGCAGGATTCATGGTGTGAATTGCCTCCTGCATACCTTCAGACATNTGGATTTGTGGACTGCCCTGCAGGATTCATGGTGTGAATTGCCTCCTGCATACCTTCAGACATAGTCGAGTCCATTCCACGTCGTCTTGCGGTACTTCTGCGTGCTCGGAGGCCCTACACGATATTAGGCAGGTGTACAAGTTTTTTTGGCTCTTAAGTATAATTCATGTTAAAATTGACGCCCATTTTTTTTTCTTGCCAGTAAACTGCGCCCATAAAAACGGTGTAAATGAACTATTAAGTGCTATAAACTATTTGAAACGAGAAACCAACTAAGGCACACAGAGAGAAACAGCCGTCACTATGCAAATTAACGCTGCAAGCTCGCCCCGCACAACTTCATATAAGCCGTTACGCCTGTAGTTAAAAGTTAACTCCAAAGAAAATCTTATTATTTTTTGATAATAATATTTTTTGAAGCGTTCTGACCTATCGAACTTAGTGGTTACACTAATAACATTCTTTTACGTGTATATAAATATATTAACATTAACAGACGGTTAAACTTTTCTACCTGCTTTATTCTATGTGACAGGCATTTTAAACGCATATTTACAGAACTAGCGAAAATGGGTAATGGTTTTTCGTAGATTGCGTTAATCCCTCTATTAATTACATACGTAGGGTTCACAAGGATTTTCCTTTAGTAGTATAGGTATGTCGGATCTGAGGCATATTTTATGAGTGGGCGCCAGGAGCCGTCCGCCATCTTGGATTATGTCACCTCCTGCTCTGTCATTCCGGTCAGCTTTCCAACATCTATTCCGTCATTTTATCGACAAAATTGCCTGTGTGGATTTGTGTGTGGATTGGTGTGGTTTGGTGTGTGGATTGTTATGCAGATTGGTGTGGATTGTTGTGTGGTTTGGTGTGGATCGTTTTGTGGATATTTGTGTGGATTGGGGTCTGTGTGGTGATGATTGTGGTGTGTGTGGCGNTGGTTTGGTGTGGATCGTTTTGTGGATATTTGTGTGGATTGGGGTCTGTGTGGTGATGATTGTGGTGTGTGTGGCACTGATTGTGGTGCACGTGGTGCTGATTGTGGTGCATGTGGTTCTAATTATGGTGTGTGTGGTGCTGATTGAGTTTCATGTGGTGCTGATTAGATGCATGTGGATTATTTAGGAGTCATTAGGGGTCATTTATGGGTCATTTGCAGAGCGGAAGGGGTCAGTCTTATGAGGGGTTGGTCTGGCAGTAGTCAGTGGTCTNGGGTCATTTATGGGTCATTTGCAGAGCGGAAGGGGTCAGTCTTATGAGGGGTTGGTCTGGCAGTAGTCAGTGGTCTACTTTAAGTGTTACCATGGGCTCAAGCTGAGCGAATAACTTGTCTGGAAGAAACTGCTGAAGATATAACTGCATGGCAATGAGATCAAGGATATAGATAAAATTTCTGATTGAATTGATGCATAAATATGCTTTAATCTCACTGATGAAATGTGTTAGTAAGTGTATATATATACACATACTAACACATTTAGTCAGTGAGAATTAAGCATATATATAGAGCAATAGCTAGGCCAAGTGGAAATGACTTCAGTTTTTTCACGAATATAGTGCAAGCCAAAGATTGCACGAAGTCTACTGTAGAGTTTACCTCTACGAATGTTCCTTCTCCCACTGCTGGAAAATTACATAGGAACAGTGTTGCTTTTGCTTGACTAGAGACAGAGTGTGTTAACTTCGTTACTACCTGTTAATACACTACATAAGATGTTCGTAGGCGACGAGATGACGAGGGAACTCGGACGGTGAAACGTTACGACAATGGGTATATGCAGTTTATGCAAGGTGATACTTTCAAAACCCGCATAGAGAACTGCAAAGGTTCGTCTTTTGAGAGCCAGCAAGTGTTGCAGTCTATACCTCTTGCTGCATCGGTGGGTAGTGATTCGCCAGGCGATTATGACGAGACAGTTAATGCTAATGATGGAATGAGAGCTACAAGGTGTGGTAGAGTGGGTGGATGGTGAGGGGGACGGGCTATGGCGAGTTATTGGTGTACTAGAGTCGGGTGGTGGTTTGGTGGCTTGCGTGGATGTGGATGGTGGCTGAGCTGTGGTAACTAAATGGCGAGGGAAGTGGAGCGACGATATGTGTGANGGGAGGGAGGAGGTTAGGAGTTATGTGCGTAATGTAAATTCAATAAATCACTTTGTGGGTCGGAAGATTGATTGGCCTTATAGCCAATGAATAATATAGGGATAGGGTTTAGTCAGCTGCTGATTGTCGAACTAGGGAGTGACTGTGCTCTACCATCTTTACGAGAATGGAACCCTCAGTTTCGCACACATACAACTTGGTTTGTTGTAATAGGTGTGTAATGTGTTAGACCATTGTTTTAATTATTTTATTTTTAACATTTTTCTTGATTTTTGAGTTTAAGGTCATTGGGGTCAATGTCAAGGCCACCAGTGTCCAACATTGGTGTCAGAGTCAGCGATGTGATATGTTCCTAAACTTTTATTCGTTTCTTTCGATTTTTACAATTTTTTTTCTATCTTTAGTTTTCAATGTTATTAGGGTCAATGTGTGAAGTAACCGTACATTGACTATACATACATCGGGCACGTTATCAGAAACTGCTCCTTCAAGACGACTCTCAAACGAATTTGTAAAAATTTACAGGTCCTCTTCGGCTGTGGTAACTAATTCGTCGCACTCTTTAGACAGGGAGTTTAGAGCGGCTATGTTCAATACTCAACCTCAGCGTAGCACATAATTTATGAGCCCGAGTCTGTAATTATATGTTTCGCAACTCGCTATATCCCGGGATTGGCGCGGGTCATTCCGTTGCCTTTAGCAACGCCTGGGGACTTGGAAGTCCAAACAAACTTTCAACAACAAACTTCCAGCCACGCTAAACTCGTTCGCGTTTGTCAAGAAATTATGTTAACAAGTTTCTTAAACGAAGCTATTTACCACACTTTACAAAATTCCGTCTGGNTCGCGTTTGTCAAGAAATTATGTTAACAAGTTTCTTAAACGAAGCTATTTACCACACTTTACAAAATTCCGTCTGGTATTTGGGCAACATGCCGAATTGTTTTCATCTGTATTTTTGTATTCTAATGAAGACATGTTAACGCCTCTTATTTACACCTTTGAACTAACTGGAAGAATATTTCCATGCCACACTAAATTCTAATTTATNACATGTTAACGCCTCTTATTTACACCTTTGAACTAACTGGAAGAATATTTCCATGCCACACTAAATTCTAATTTATATTCCAAGAACATGCATATATTCACGGATTGCATGGAACTTTATTTCGGAATATAGTAATCTGTACAATACTATTTAGGGATTGCGACCAAGGAAGGTGCAACACATTTCTCCTAAGTCCTTCAATGCATCAGTTTAAGTTACAAAGCTTAAAAATATTCCACACTAGTAAAAAATGTTTAAGGTAGTTAAAAAATGGTGGCTTCAAATTTTTGCGAGAATATGTTGAAACTGTAACAATAAATTGAACAATTCTTTAATTTAGTGTATTGTCGGATTGTATTGACTTTTTATTACATGAACGCGCATATGGCGGACGTTCAGGATCAAAATAACAGGATTCTGAGTAATTGAGTCAAATAAAGGGCTTTGCTTTACCCAGTTAGTGAGTGCGGTACAAAATGCACCAAGTGAGTGAATATGTAGAAATATATTAAACAAACATGAAAACAGCAAAATTAAGTCAAATAAGTGAAACTTTAAACCACGCGGTGGAAACTAAACAACCTGTGATAGTAAATGCGTACGGATCTCTTCATTGGCCCGGCCCGGTTTCACAGGTTTATCAGTGATTACTACAGCATATTATATATTATTTTATATGTAATATATATTACACTTTAAAGTATACTCTGGTGGCGAGTTAAAGGGTCAAGTATAATACTTGTTCATTTTTCTGAGTGTTAAAAATAGATATNTAAAGTATACTCTGGTGGCGAGTTAAAGGGTCAAGTATAATACTTGTTCATTTTTCTGAGTGTTAAAAATAGATATGCAAATAAAATGAATAAACAGTTTTGTTTAGTGCCGCTAATTGAATCCAATATTTCTAATTTTTAGTATAAGCCTATNCAAATAAAATGAATAAACAGTTTTGTTTAGTGCCGCTAATTGAATCCAATATTTCTAATTTTTAGTATAAGCCTATTACTATTAAAATTTATTTCTAACAAAAAACCGGTACCTTAAGGAACAAAGAATTATGAACTGTTACATATGCAGGACTTACACTTCTGTATTATTATCAAATTCGCTCTAATCTAATTGCCGTGTAGAATCAACATGACATTCACATCTCTGTAACTGTTTGTCGCATTAAGAGGCGTATAATCAGAAGAGTGAATATAACACTTATTATTTAGTCAACTTATTAAGGTCCGTCCTAAAATACTGCAACAACGATCATATTATAATTTAATTATGATGTATGTACGTTAGTGGCATTCATTTTTAAATATTCCTAGGTTTCTGTTTTAACAATGTTTGGCGTACTATAGGGGTTCGTTTATAATTAACCACATTTTAAATCCGTGCTAAACTTCGTATTTTAGTCAGTTTATATCCTTCTACCCCATGCAAATATAAACAGTTCTGCGTGACTTTTCGCAACAAGCACATGTTTATATCCCATAGCATTTCAAAACTACTGTTACTGTTTTTTATCAGTAAAGATTAAATAAGTAACAAAAAATTTTTGTCTATTAGTTTTAGTGTATTATATAAATTTGTAAAAATTATTTTTTGTTTATTAATTATATTCTCATATTAAGGTACTAATATATACCAGGAATTTTTGCATTTGGGTAACGTGGTGGACGTTGCCGTTGGCTGGTTGGTTTTCTGGGTGTGAGCCTACACCTATTTCCCCCGCCCTTGGCGTTGCCATTCCAAATTATGGTATCATTCAATGTGACCCTTCAGCGATGACGGAGAACTTCGGGTAAATATCTAAAATTGACGTAAATTCCATTGGTGCCACCCCCACCACGGGATTCATTTATTTGTGTGGATTATTATTAGTATAATTATTAGCGCACCTACTATACTGACATACAAGCCATGGGATATCAGTATGTAAAGACGCTACCGTATCGCGGCGTCTTGGAAGTGCCCGGTCCTCTATCAGTTGTGCTCTAACATCGTTGAACTGCCTGGTAACCACTTGTAGCCCTTCATGGGTAATTCCAGCAGGATAATTCACCGTGTCATTGGCAAACAAAGTTGTCCAGAACTGGTTCGACGACTATTCTGGAGAGTTTTAACGACTTTTATGGCTAACTCTATCGTCCACTTGTGGAATCGATCCCACGAGTTGGGGCCGCGGTGGTGTAGTGGTCAGACTGCTCGTCTCCCATCTTAGCAAACCGAGTTTGATTCCCGGCATGGTCTCTCCCGGATTTTTGCATGTGGGAATCGCGCAGGACAATGCCGCTCATCGGCGAGTTTTCTCGGGGATCTCCCGCCATCGCATTCCGACGCTGCTCCATACTCACCTCTTTTCGCCCTCATCGGCGCTAAAGCCCTCGATGTTAAGAGCCGCCTGTATAATACTTGTATAATACGGGAGTTTCAAGCGATTTCCACTGATTTGACTTTGATCCCTCTTGTCGTTTCAGGTCTTTTGCTTGCTGTTGGGGTCACAAAACTTTTCCTTTTTTTCTTTGCCTTATTACACTCAGTGTGAAAACACATAAGGCTCTTCGTTTACGAGAAAATGACATGGGAAGTTCAAAAACCACTGTAGCAAAAATGTGGCATTCCAATTAGATAAATGTGAGGTGAAGTTGCAATGCTGCAACTAATTTGTCGGCCGTAATGCACACGACAAAGGAACGAGCCGAGCTCAGTAGTGCCTAAGAGGCCATGGAGTTTACATGCAGTGAGTACTGGGACAAGGCAATGGCCATGGCTGCATCCGGTGGCCAAGCGGGACGTGCAGCACAATTGTACGCTTACTGCCACCACAACAGACAGCTTCCAAGTGTGAATTAGTTTCGCTGACAGGATTTACGTTGCCAGTAAACCGGTCAAATGGGACCAGCACCGCGCATGGACGCAGGAAGGCCTTGCACAGCGCGGACACTGGAGGTCGAGGATGCTCTACTAACTACTGTCCAACAGGCACCAGCACGTAGCACACGTCACATTGCGCAGGCAATGGACGTGCCAAGGTGGACGGCACACCCGGTTTTGCGTGACGAGGGCTACCACGCATATCATTTCGCCACAACGCAGCATCTGTAGCCAGCTGATCTTCCCCACCATGTACAGTTCTGCCAGTGGCTTTTGCAACTACACGAAGTGGACCAGCATTTCGTCAGTCGCGTACTGTGGGCCGATGAAGCATCTTTCACGTGCGAGCGTATCACAAACTCTCACAACAACGACATTTGCACACCTGCAAGTATACGTCGTTTTATCTACTTGAATGTCGTTTTTTTTTTCCGAAAACTAATGGCCTTAATGTTTTTTTTTAACAAAAAGCATTTTCTACTTAGTTTTGTTGACAGATATTTGTGCATTTCTTATCCGCGAATTACCTGACATCCTGTGTACATTACACGCATATAAGACAAGTGTAATTTGTTCGTTGGCTCGTGGCAAAAGTGATGATCCCGTTTCCCTGTTGACTTCGTCGGAAGTGATTGGGTAATCCCGTCGTTAGTTGCTTCCTGTTGGATCAAAGCCGTGGGGACCGCGGTGGTATGGTGGCCAGACTACTCGCCTCCCACCCAGGCAAACATGGTCCGATACCGGATTTTCGCATGTGGTTTTATCGGGGATATCCCGTTCCCCCAACCTTGGATTTCAGCACTGCTCCATACTCACCTCATTTCACAATCATCGGCTCTCAAGACCTCGATGCAAAGAGCTGCCCAAATATCTCTCCAGTCCACATTTCGCAGGCGTGTGCTAACGCCCTCCTACCAACTGCGAGGATGGGGCTGCTCTATGCAGCTCTGCGCAACGCCGCGACGTCGTGCCGTGGCCGTCCAATCGCGTGTCGCGGCGCCGTAACTCAGCCGTCACGTGGTCGAGACCGGCGTAATTACAGAGGCGCGGGAGAGGGCACCCCCCCTCCTGTACTCGCCAGTTACCTCCAGGCCAAAAGGGCCGCAGGTCCGATAGCGGCCCCTCTCCCGACAAGATCCCGATCACCCCCCCCCCCTTAACTAGCGCCATTCCCCTTAAGCCCTTTTCCTGGAGAACATTTCTGGTGCCAGGCGAGGGCCTGAGGCCGTCTGGTTCGCAAGTGAACCTCCAACACGTTCATTATGGCCTACAGGTACTCCGTATCACACAGTGCTTAAGGGTCTGCGTCATTTTTCTCCTTTTTTGGCCGAGAAGTGAGGGAGCTATAAGTGTTAAATTGGCGAGCGCTTCAAGAGCGCCATAGCCGCTACGCGCAGGTCTCTGAAATGGCGTGCAGTGTTTACGAGAACACGTTTACCTATGGGACTTTCAACGGTGACACTATTATTTTATTGGTGGGATGTCTGTAGCAAGGTTCAGTGCATCCCCCTCGAGTACTTCTGTATGTATCTGGCGCGTTTATTTTTAGATAGAGCGCTTTGAAAATGTAGTTTTTAACAATATTGGAGTGCTCCGAAATGGTGTATTGAATGTCCGCGGTGTCTTGAATGTGATCGACAGACACAATCTGAAGTGTGTGTTCCTTTCTAGATTGGCACAACCGATGCAGGTTTAATAGTTCCTTAAAAAAAACTGGATTTAGAACACACTGCAGTGAAGTTTGAGCGCCAGGTAGGCGGGCACCTTAACCCATATTCATGCCCAGTGGACACTATTGTGTACATTACGCACTTTTAGGCAATCTTCGGCCTGTACTGCACACTGCGAAGCTCAATGCCCAATTAACTTACCAATTGGCGAGTGATTCGGATACCGTCTTAATTGTCTAATTAGTTCATAAAATTGTAGCCGAACACATAGAATACAGCTCATTGGGGGGGGGGCGGTGGGATAGTGGTTAGACTACTCACCTTCCACCCAGGCGAACCTGGCTCGATTCCCGGCAAGGCCAGTCTCGGATTTTCACATGTGGGAATCGTGCTAGACAATGCGGTCGGGAATCCCCCGTTTCCCGACCACTTCATTCCGGTGCTGCTCCATACTCACATCGCTTTACCCTCAATGACTGTCAAGACCTCGATGTTAAGAGCTGCCCAATTCTCTTCACTCACTCACTATATATTACATCTCATTGGCTGTGAAAACGAGATATGTGACGTGTCAACTTAAGTGCAGCAGGTATAATAATTTTTTTTTAGTTCGGAACACCTGAAACCGCAAATTAAAGTAGGACTGAAAGGGACTGAAAGTAGACTGAAGTACTCTGCCTAGTGCCGGACCGGCCGAGCAAAAGGATATGTTCCTACACGTTGAATGGTTGTAGGTGTGTCTCAGCTATATTTCGACATATCGCTCTCAAGCGTTAAAGACTTTGTGGCATTGGAAGAGGGGAACCATGCTAAAAGAAAGCAAGCAGTAGAAAATTAATAAGAGTATCGTTTTGTGTTTTTTCAAATCTGTAAATCTTAACATATCCGCAATTTTTCAGGGTAACAAAAATTTCGCAATACAAATATTTGTGTAGGAATGTGGCCCGGGCAATGGGGCAGTAGTTTATTTGTTTGAAAGCGATAAATTGAAAGGTAGCCGTGTAACACATAAAATCATTTAACGCATAACATCTTATTCTTTTAATCGGCCGGTCCCGCGCTAAACAGCTGCGTTGAGATTGCCGAGGTAACGCAGTCGCTTATACCGCGTACTCACGCCGTACATGCCTGCGAAATGGCGTCACTCACCACCAAAACGTTGGGACGCCATCTCGCCAACCAAAGACTGGTTTTACTCAGAAATTTTTTGTAATCTTACAAATGTTTGTGAGAGTAGAAACATTTTTCTCGTCTAAAATTACTCGCTTGTAAAACTACAAGGACTGTGTTTGTAATAGACGCCTAAACATGTTTGTACTATACTGACCAGCATCCACGAGTTCAAGCAAAATGGCGGACACTCAAGAAACCATAAATACCTGTTTGTGCAAAAACTAGGGGTGATGTAAAACATAGTTGCCTGCAAAAATACATGTTTTGCATGCTTGAGTAACGTAAAACACTTAAAACAACTCAAATAATTATAAGAAAACAAGGAAAATATAAAAAGTACGTCGCGCATTTTACTAACTCATATCTACACAGAACTATTAAAATAAATTAATGCGTTCTCCTAAACCAAATTACTTTACTAATACGTTGTAGATTTTTCCTGTTCTATATAGTGCAAAAATAATTTAAATGATCGTTAATCAAGTTGGTCTTTTGGTTAAGGGTGTGAGATAATATCGTAAGGAACCTGGGTTTCAGTCCCCGTGCTGGTAAGGTGTAATATTTTTTCCTACATTATATTTTTTAATATTTTCCCCCCATTCTCAGTTATTATACATCATGTTTGTTTTCTAGAAAAAAAATATTTTATGTCCACTTCTGAATAACGTAGGTTCTAATACAGGCCTATCTTTTGTAATATTACACGTATATGTTTTGCATATTTTACAAGAATGTTTGTAGTTCTACAAAGGATTTTCTTGGCAACTGGGTTTCCAAGGATTTTTCTAGTAAAATTACAAAAAAAATGTTACCAGCTTGCCAGCCCAGAAAATAGGGAACATTTCGCAACCACGCGATAACCAATTAGACTCATGGCCCGTTCCCCGAACCTCGCGCAGCCAATCATATAATTGGTACGCCCACGTAAAAGGAACCACCGCGTCATTTCGTCTCCGTATACGTATTTGCTCTGTGTCCACGAAATCACAGAGAAGGTAACACAGAGAACCAAATATTACTAGTTTTTGAAACCTCGCGAATACTTGCAGGTTTGCTACGAGTACCTATCAAGTACCACTTTATTGGTACTTTAATTTACAGTTTCAAGTGTTCCAACATGATATTTTATGACGCACACTGTACTTAAGTCGACACAACACTTGCTTCTTTGTTACAACTAATGAACTGTAGACTTTGTGTTCATCTATAGTAATATAAGGCAATCATAACCTGGAGCAGAAGACGCGGTTTACGAATCACTTATTTGCAGGGAAGATCCTTGGTCATTAATTCGCGCCGCGTACCTACACACAGGTAAGAATATAATTCATGTGTGTTATGGACACAATAGTGATCTCTGGGTCTTAAAGTGTTAAGTTATAGCGGAACTTACCGTTCTGGTGATAAATCTCACTTTTTTGGTCTTGCCCAAATATGTATTCTATGTAAATAGATGCATTGTATTCATCTTTGAATATTTAGCAGGTTTCATTTAGTTTTTAAATATGTCCTTAATATTTGTAGGCTGTTTTACCATGGTCGCTGTCGTCCTCTTTTGTAGTCAGTCTTGGAAATGGAGACTGCGGCATTAGACTTAAAATGGGTCAGTTGCGGTCTTGCCAATCGCAAGACGTCATCTTAGACTGCCTGGTTCATGCACAAACCAACAGGCAGAATTTTAATCGCTCAATCATTTTTCACAGTGATACTGGATACGAAAACAGCACGGAATGATATGAAAAGTATTTACGTAACATATTATGAAGGAGGTGAAATAAAACCTTTTCAAACAGAAACTTAATGTAAGCAATGAGCAATGTGGTAATAAAATTACGTGAGATTGTAACTGAACTGTAATTAGGGTATTAGTAAAATGCGCTCAAATATAATCACTTTCAACGACAACTGTATCTAATTCACAAGAAACTCGAATTTTTAAAAAAGTATTCTTTTGTGGAAAACTCCCGAAACCTAAAAATCTACCTATGCGTTAGCGTAAATTCTGATATTTGTGAAAACTAGCTCTGTTTATGTAACTTTGGTTAAGAGTTGCTCTATGACTGATAATCTACCGGAGATGTTATTTTGTCTGGCTACTCTAAAAGGTTTCCTTTGATACTTTTTATGTTATATACATTACAGCGAAAACTGTCGTAATGCAGTATAGTTACATGTTTGTTTCCTGCGTCTTTCTTCTGTCACTTAGTCAATAAATTTATACTTAAGCCANCTGGCTACTCTAAAAGGTTTCCTTTGATACTTTTTATGTTATATACATTACAGCGTAATGCAGTATAGTTACATGTTTGTTTCCTGCGTCTTTCTTCTGTCACTTAGTCAATAAATTTATACTTAAGCCATTATTAAGATATACTTATATTCCCATAGCGTATTCTTCCTCCATATGCAAAATTAACATTGACGTGGGTCGGATCAATTTATTAATGTGACGTTCAAGTGAAAATTATAAATTATAAGAAAAGTACGGTAACGCTTTTAAAAATGTGATAACTCTTACAGTTATGTATTAATGAAACAGGAAACAAAAAATAATTATTCACTATTCACAAACATTTATCTAACCCTATCATTTTAACGTTAAATTATGAAACTTCTTTCCATCCGTCGATACCAACTTTACTAGGCGCGTGTCAATCAGTGTGGCCATTAAGTAGTGGCAGTGACATTTTTTGAAGGCTGATTTCAGAAGTGTTTGTTTTACAGTGATTGTTACGTATGTAACAAAGTTAATTTTTAAATTTAGAGGATATGTAGACAAATCGGAATAAGAAAAATTTTCGCAGGACCTTTAAAAATGTTTGAATATCCGTCAACGACATAAATAATAATGCTAAATATACCTATTTGAAGGGTACGGGGAAAATGAGATTATGTCTGATCTGATAGAGAATTGTCAGTAATGTTGGCATGCCAAAGAATAACGGTTAAAGGAGTTGTGAGTTCGAAATAACAGGCCTGGAAAGTAATACTTCCAGGGGAGGAGTTTATATCTTAGATTGCAGTTTACTCAAAACTAACAAATATGTACATTCATATTTTTGCCCCTGTGCCCTTCATTTGCATGCATCTTACAGTGGCGGTGCACAAATATTATTTATTAAAGGACACGCTGTAATCTTCCTGGACCTAACTACCAAACGGTGTTCTCTGTTGAACGCGTTTGCTCTACACAACAGAGGAACGAACTCTGGTGACGTAATTGCGACGTCAGCCACAGCACTCGTGTTCGTGTCGTGATCGGCAGAGGACGACGTGCACGCGACGAGATCTATGACGAGCCGAATGGACTGGAGGTAGCCATCACAGCCACCCGCGCTGATAGCAATTGACCAGCGCGCTGTTTCCTAGCGGGGCAGAATTAATGCATTGCCGACAGAAAATTACGCAATTTGAAGGAAAAAAAACCATTAAAATAGTCCATTTCCCGTTACTTCTGACTTTTCTGAAGCCCTGCTAAAGTTCTACTTCCTGGATATTCCTCCGCCTCATGCAAACCAAGCTTACCAGTATCTAGAAAATTACACCAAAGGAACAGCGCACCGCATTTGTGCGCACTCAGTGTAATGATATTTCTTACTAGGCATTACCAACATACATATTTTCTCTCTGTTTTTATTAATATTTATTATCAACAAAATATACTAATTAATATAAAAATATAAGTTTATGTTGAATTTAATAAAAAAAATGTGTTTTTTTATGTTGACGGGATTATAAAACGCTTGTGATACGTAATATTTTTAGGAGACAGCCAAACACGTCAAAATGAGGTGATTTTTCAAAGGTGTAATTCGAAAAGTGAGAAGAACCCGCGATTAGGATTTACACTTATTGATAACTTTTACTTCTATATGTTAAAAGATAGCGCCGATAAAAATTTATTAAAATTTAATACCATACATTAAAAACTTATCTAAAGAATCTTACCCCATAATGCACGTAAATGGATAGTCAGTAAAAATATTTATATAGTACCCTCTTTATTCATTCTCTTTAAAAAAAAAACCGAAATACGTAATCATCTAGAGTTTTGCGCCGTTTCTATGGCGCAGTTAGAAATTTAAACAAAAGTCAGTGAACTAAAGTACTTACTGAATGCACTAAATTTTCTAAGTAATAGCGTCACATCCGTCGTTTTGCAAGGAAGAGCCAACATAATAATGTTATATGCCTGCATAACATCTCAAAACTTAATTGGCCATTTGTAATAATATCTGGTATAAATTCCTTCTTGCGAGTAATTATATTTTAAATTTAACGTGCTCAATCTGGGCTATTATAATTACTTTCGTTAATGTTTAGAGGGAAGTAGGCATACTATTTTTAGCGATATATTCTTGTAATTTGTGTGCTCATTCCAGAGCGCCGAATTATGAAATAAAGATTCAGAAAAGAGCACTGTTTTCGTAATATTTCCCCAATAGCAAGCTTTTTAAGCAATCTTCGAAATACGATGACAACGTGGCTTTGTCTGTGACAGTCTGTCAAATAAACCCTTTAATTTTTAAACAGTTATTCCTTCCTTCATTAATTGAGCCATGGGGTGCTGTTGGAAAATAAATGTTTTTAAAAATGACAAATTTTTTCGTTCTTTTTTTATAACCACTTTCTGTTAGAAAAAAAATCGGTTGTGTTTGTGTGATTCCAAAGTATTGGAATATTATTGATATTTATTTTTTGACATAAGAAGCCAATACTGTTGTGTCAATTACAGTATAAGTGTGTGCAAATATGAGAACTATAGGTTTTTCGGCTTAAACATGATGACGTGAAAATGAATCGGGATTTATTCAAAATCATTTTAAGTTCCGAAAGCAAATCAAGTCACAATAGTTATGCTGGTATGTGAGTGAAATTTGCCATTAATAGCATTAATACAACTGTATGAAGTGCCGTACTTATGATTTTTTGTATGGAGCATGATACGCCTCATTAGCATTAAGTGGTGAGTCTTCTTCTCTTAGCAGCGTTATGTAGAATTGCACTGGGATCGGTTTTCCTTCAGTTTTTATACGTGTTTGCAGTTCCATTGTAATTTTTTAAACATGTAAATAAAATGATACCTATTGCATTTTCATAATTTCAGATATTTTTTATGGTTACTTTGTACTTCTATATTACAGAAAGATTTATGCCGGGTACCAGCAATAACTTTCAATAGCCCAGTCAGTTATTTAAATTTTTCATGAATGCAGTCAGCGTATAATTCGAACATGGTTTAAAACTTCCATTAAACAGGATCTATAATAATCATTCAATGTGGCACACGTTAAAAGTTTATTAGTGTGATTTATGCACATTTTTCTGTAAACAGAAAATATATCCGTATTATGTGATTCGTGGAATATATAAATGTTTAAGTTTCATGTCTGAGCAGATCTTGGTTGAAATTAGTCTTATTGTGATTTTCTTCAAGTAATAAATGTTTGAAATGAGTTCAATGTCCTTTTATAATTTATTTTATCAATATTATCGAATAACTTTCAAACATATTGCCTAAGTTATTTAATTACTATTGTTAAATTTTAGTTAATTGCATCAGAAAGTTTGCCAACAGTTCGCCAAAGATAATAGTGAAAATACTTTGCGACAGTTTTGTCGATAGGCTGAGTATACTCAGTGTAAAAAAAACTACGTGTTAGGGAGCCGATTCGAGCAATGTTAGCGGTATTACTCTACTGTCGCGGTGAAGACCAATTTAAATCTTTTGCTCAGAATTGCATGATATTTAAAACGAAATAAAAGGCACCTTTCTGCTACCTAACCCCATCATAAGGATCGTCTGCTTAGAGCACAAATATCTCAAAAAATCTTGTGAGTAGAATGATTACAGATTTAATTATATGATTGAATGAACAATTCTCCTAACATCCATACATACAGAAAATATATGAGAATATTGTAAAATACTACTTTAGTTAAACTCTCCACATATGTGTGAACCAACTGTATGTTTCCGCCGGTGTAAACGTCAAACAAAATTGATTTACAAATGTTCTGCTAAGTGTTGACGTTAAACGTTACATAATGCTCATTTTAAAAATATTACTTCTGTGTGGTAGTATATTTTTAAACACAGAGAACTTGGGACTGAACGATACGCTAGAGAAAAACGAATAGCAATCGCTGTACTTTAAACGTACAATGAGTCGAGTGGTCGGTTTGAGTCCGGTTGAGTTTCATTACCGAATACTGACGCCATGTTGATGCATTTATCAACATCAATAGTACTACACACTAGTAACACGCACTAGTAAACAAGTGGTAGTATACTGCAACTGCAAAATTAACACAAGAATTTAACTATATAACTATTAAGCATACTTTCTTTAACATGGATGCAAACAGATTTTTTAAAGTTATTAAGTTTTTAATAGTGTGAATTGTAGATAGGTCTTGACTTCTTTTTGAGGCATATTTAGACATGGTACCAGAAACACAAGTGAGTCACCTAAAATATGTATGTTTACATATTCCAATATAGCTCTACTTGTGTGCAAAATTCGGCGGTAATTGGTTAACTGGTCCCAAAGATACGACATAAAAGCCCCATTCTCTTATGCGGTTATATCTTTATAAATGGTGAACACTTAGTGTTATGTATTAGCACAGACGATGTTTGTCACAGATACTCCCAATATGTAAAGTTTGGTACGAAATTATTTGGGATATATGGCATACTAACAAAAATTATTTAAATGGCTATTATGTTGAAAACGCGCGAGTACCCTTTTAAGTGATACAAATTTAGAAGGTTACAAAAGTATAAAAGGATAACCTGTCGCCTGAATTGGGAAGGGATCGGTTGATTGTACTCCGAGATATGACATAGAATTTATATTATTTCTTCAAGTGGCACTATCTTACAAAATGGTGGATAAAAGAGGCTCTTTGTAGACGTATATGATTTTTATATTGGATAATGCTAGCATACCAAGTCAAGTTGAAATTTATACACGGTTTCGCAGATACAATGTAGCACTAAGCTAAAATGTTTATAAGGTTACCATTTTAAGTGTCTGGCCCTCTTAAAACATATCAATTTACTTTAGTACTACTTGGTTTATCAAATATGGTAGAAAACGGTAGATTGTTTTTAATGTGGCACTATCTTACAAAATGGGAATGAAAGAGACTTTGTAGATATATACTATCATTGTAATATATACTGCCAGTATACAAAGTAAACTTGAAATTGGTTCCTTGATTTCGTAGCCAGAGCTTACTAAGCTAATACGTATTTGGATGGTAGCCATTTTGAAAAAAAAGTCTGACTAATTTTTAAACATGTCAGTTTACATGGCCTGCTGTAGAACTACTTATTTGCCAATTTTGGTAGGAATCGGTTAATTGTATGCCTATATACGAATTAAAACATTTTTAAAATTTATGCTATCTTACAGAATGGCGGAACAAAGAGACCCTGTGTAAACGCATTTAATGGTTTTAATAGTACCTATTAAACATTTGCCATCATGCAAAAATAGTTTCAAATTTATTAAATGGCTCCGTAGATGTATCAAAGCTAAAATGATAATATGAGCGCCATTTTTATAAACGTTTCTGACTTAATTAAGACATGCCAGTTTAAATGGTCTGCCATATTACTACTTGTTTGCCGAATTTGGTACTTATAGAAAGTTTCATTCGCAATATATGATATATGAACTGTATTTATAATGCCGCACTATTTTACAAAACGGTCGACTCACGTAGCCCATGCATTAGCGTATGTGATGCTTGTAAAAGATACTTACAGCATACCAATTGTGGTCGAAATTGGTCGAAAAGTATAGGTATAGCAAATTAATCTAAAATATTTATAAAACTGCCATTTTGAAAACAAGTGCATTATATTTTCAAATCGCATATATTTAAATGGCCTACTGCAGTATTACCTACTTGCCAAATTTTGTGGTTAGATTTAGTAGTTTCCAAGATATAATGTAACAGGTTTTTTTTTTTTTTTACATAGTGCTATCTTCCAAAATTGCGTAACAGTAGAATATCCTTTAATGATTTTAATTATTTCAATATACACTGTCAACGTACTAAATCTGGTTTAAATCGTTTAGGTTAAGCCAAGATATGATTTAGTTCCCCAAATTAAAAAGAACGCCATTTTGAAAATAAGCAAAATGTAGGGTAGAAAACTTTACATGTCGGTTGTAAGTACCAATTACAATATGTCTACCGAGTAAGGTGAAATTCTGTTCTCGGTTTCAGAAGTTATAAGGGAGGGACCTACTTCCACACAGACTTACGGATGATTTCATAAGCATATCTCTCCAAGGAAATTAGACTAATAACAAGGTCGACCCTTAATAAAGTAAATGAATGTATCGAAACATTACAAACTCCATAAGTGCCATAATTACACTGGTTACAGGAACTGTTTCAGTTCCTAAATGAACGCCAAGGCATACTTGTGTACTGCCTACCTGTCAGCTGATAATTGTCAGAATGGATTGATTGACTCGACTGACATGAAATTGTTCTGACACTATTACAATTTCTATTAATGTAGACGGATTCACTCATGATTTGCCGTTTACAGCTTAGTGTTACAAAGAGTCATGCTAACATATGGTGGCAACCCCCATTTACTTAATCGAGGTGAATACTGTTACCAACTCCGTTTTCAAAGGTGTATGATATATGTTCCACAAATCACTGTTCACCGATATGTTATCGATCGCAAATACTTTATGATATTTGTAAGAAAAAGCACTTCAAAACTCAAATTTTGCGTCCCAATTGGCTTTTTTAATAATCACTTAAGGGAAAAGCGTTGCATACGTTTTCGTCATATATTTTTGTAAAAAATAACCTGCCGGAGTTTTTTGGTGTTGTTAAAATCAATCTGTATAGACGACCCCCCCCCCCNCTGACTTTAGATATTCTGTTGTACTTCGGTAATGTGTTTCCTCAAAGGCTTTTTAAAAAACGCTGTAAGTTATTTTACATTCAGCTCTGGGATTAAATCATTTATATTTGTATATATATGTATCACACGTGTCTCTACTGTTAATTGATTACTTTACTTAAAATCATTATTATTAACTACGCATTGCTTTCAAGTAACAAGCAACGTGTGGTTTGAATTTATTGTGGTTTTGTAGTACTGAATCTACATTAAGTATGTAGCCTTCTTTCTCACAAACAAAATATCTGCACAGGAGTATCGCTAAAATAGCTCCATTTAGGTATTTCCTAGAGACAAATGTGAATGAAATAAGTATGTAACATTTACAAACCCTGTTTCACAAAGCACTGGCTTCTCGCTGAACTCATAGCCACCCCCCTGAGGTGGTTTAGCGCCACGTAGAGTTACAAGAAGACTATTAAAAGCAAGCGACAGCATCGACATCGTGTAAACCTTCGGCATACATTAGCGAGCGGCTACCGCTGAAACTTGGAAGTGCTCTTCGCCAACTGCGAGTAGTCGTCAACTTGTTACTTAGCAGTTATAAAGGGCAATTGAAACTTTTTATGGTCATGTTAACGTCCAGGATGATGATAAAAGTTCGGTCGCTCGTTTCACTGTCTAGGTTTAGAGCTCGGTGCTAAATGTCTTAGTCTCCCTCAGCTAATAGGGCATAGCTTCAGGGTTACACATCAGCCACCATCCTCTAGTGAAAAATACATGGAAAACCAATCCTGCATCATACAACAACTATAGTCTATTCATGGTTACTTCACACTTTTTGAATAAAACCATTGAAAAATCACTCCATGTATTGCGTGTTTCCTTGCTTCTTAAATATGACATGTATCAAAAGCGTTGTATTCTTGTGATAACATAAAAGGACATTATTGTTGGTAAAATTGAAATTTTACTTATATCATAAATTGTATTATTTCATTTATAATTAATTATGTGTGTTGTAATGCGTAGTAAGAAATAGTTATTACGGGAAATATTTTTACACTAAGTGCGCACGAATACAATGCGTTGTCCATTTGGTGTAATTTTCTAGACTCCGTTAGGCTTTGCTTGCATGAGGAGGAGGAATATTATTCTGAAAGTAGAACTTTAGCAGGGCTTAAGCAAAGATGGAAGTAACAGTGAATGGACTATATAAACATTTGTAATGGCTGTTTTCTTAAGTTTTCAAAATTTATTCTAGTAAGCTAACAGGGCAGTGTATACGTACTAAACCAAAATAATGTTTAGTCTGAAACAACTTACAAGGGATTCGAATCGATAACCTAGTGACCCGAGTTCACAATCATAAGATCGTGAGATACATTGTTAGTATGTCGATGCCATCAAGCGCAGAGCCAGGCTGTGATACAAACCAGACAAACTTGTGAAACCGACTGTACTGGGTCGCTCCCGAGAGTATCTGGTTATTAGCGAACGGGTTTGTCCTACAGAAGAATACCACGGCTCGCATTATGTGGTCGTTGGTTCGCCCCAACCATCTATACCTTGAAGGGGTGGGGGGGGTAATTATTACGTAGTACTTCCCTATACCCATCCCCAGAATATGGTGATGCAGTTCCTAATTTACACTTCTGTTAAAATACTAAGTGCCTGCTTTTTAGCAAAACAAACAAATACAAAACAAATTCTTTTGAATTTAAAACGATCAAAAAATCATGTACTTTGAAAAAGTGAAGTATTACTTAAAGGGCATGTAGGTAAAAATAGAATACAAAATATGGTACTAAACTATGGAGTGAGATGTGTTATAGAAATATAGGAATATTGAGTTCAAAGTCGTGACGAACAGACAGTTACCTGCGCAAGTAAAATAACAGAAGAAAAATTTTAAAATAATGTGTGTTTATGGAATTAAAGGTTTTTAGGCTTCGCTATTTAATTATTTTGAAAATATTTTGTATTATATGAAAACCTGAGTGCTACTATTTTACAAGAAGGATTTTGTTCTCTAATAAATAGCCTCACTGTATACTAAACAGTACTCGTGTAGACTTTGTTGGATGATTCATTTTGATGATTTTTCTGTTGCATAAACAACATATTATTAGGCAGAATAATGGTCAGTAGTAGCCGGATATTTCCTAGGTATTCCCTCAGAATATCCACAGAAGACCCCTCATTGCTGCATGCACCACCCATTACTCCTACTCAGTGATCATACTAACCATGGTGACAAAGCTATACACAATACTCCTCAAGACTACTCATGAGGTGACTGCATCAAATTAAAGAAAAAATTCCTTTCATTTATCTTATATTTTTGTCACAATAAAATCTTTGTTATTCCTTCCACCGCCATTTTTTAAATTTTACAAAATATGTGAGTACTGATTACATGGTTATCTGAAATGATAACAGTTTTTTACCTTATTACTGTTGTTGATTAAAACTGAATGTCAAAAATTGCATTTCAGAAATTATCTGGCGGGAAAATACAAATGCCAATACTCATATCTGATACAAATATCAGGTACAAAGTTAATTTATACCAAATTCCAGCGAAATTTACAAATTTCAAAATCCTTCACAAATGTGCATTATTAGAGCTGTTCTGACACCAACCATAAGTTACCCACAGTTGTCGTAACTCCAGCCCCAATAACAAAACCCTAGAGTGCCCATTGGACTCACTGGTGACCTAGTATATATAAATGTACTAAGGCCTTAACATCCTTTCCCATCTCAGGTGGGGCCACGGTGGCTAAGCGGTTAGACTGTTCGCTTCCCATTAAGACGAACCGAGTTAAATCCCCGGCCGGGTCACTTCCGGATTTTCGCAAGTGGGAATCGGGCCGGACACTGCCGCTGGTTGGTGGGTTTTCTCGGGGATCTACCACTTCCCCCACCCTTGCATTCCGGCTCTTCTCCATTCTCGCCTCATCGGCTCTGAAGACCGCTTTGTTAAGATCAGCCCAAATCTATCAACTCAACCCATCTCAGGTGCCGAATAAAACGCTGGTAGTACTAAGTCGAATCTTGCCTATTAAATAGAAAAGAGCCGGTGAGGAAGCAGTAAACGACGGCGCAGCAACACCAAGGTCACGTGCCAGAAAGTCTAGAGGAAGACAGGCAGGTAGGCTTGCGCAAGTCTAGAGGAAGACAGGCAGGCAGGCTTGCGCAAGTCTAGAGGAATACAGGCAGGCAGGCTTGCGCAAGTCTAGAGCGGAAACTGGTTCGTATGTTTGTCGTGTTCTTCGACGTGGCGTGCTCACTCAGTTTGTAAACACAAACGGCGGGGAAACAAAATGCTACTACTTCTCAGCGTCTCCCTAATCTCCACTTACACAGGGTGTTCAGAAATTAATCGCCCAAACTACGGAAGGCGATTCTTTATGAAAAATAAAGTCGAACAGATGTAGTACACCGTATATTTAAACAGAATTTTACAGGAGATAAGAGCTTGTGAAAATTGGGGCTTTAAAACATTTTTTCGCTGGATGCCTTGTACTTTCTTCCCCCGAAGGGATGGTGGCTATTTACCAGCAGTACGTCCCACACTGTCGAATGGAACACGTCCATTTGGCGCGCGATGGCCCTTGTACTAGTGAAGGGCACGTCGTCGATGTGCTGACGCACCGCTTCTTCAAACCGGGTACGGCCCGTATTACGCATGTTTTTTCTGCCGCGGACTTTGTACTCGTTGTACAAGCCATTCGGCGAAAATAAGTTTTCAAAACCCAATATTCACACGCTCATATTTCCCTTGATGTTCGGTTTAGGTAAACGAAGTCCTATTTTGACTTTATTTTTCATAAGGAATCACCTCTCGTAGTTTGGGCGTTTAATTTACCAACAACCTGTATTCCGCTTATCAATGATGCCATTGGCACACGTGCTGCACCACTTTGTTGTATAACTAATCAAGTCAATGTCCTACCCTGCTCTAGGTGTTCCCCCAGCACCGCCAAAAGTGGGGTCTATCATGTGCATCCTTCTAGGTTTTGCAATATTAATGGCATCAGTGTAAAATAAGGCTTCAGAAATACAGTAAACCGCGAGATAGAAACTAAGGAAGGAAAATTTCGTGTTACAAAATTTGATTGATAATAACGCATTCCAATTTTGCGTTTGTTTTTCACACATTTGTTAACAAAGGTGGCTTATTGCGTGCATTAATTTAAAGTAGTGTAATTATTCTGCCTGTAGATTTTAATCACGAACATGGGTCTCGAAAGCCATTACAGATTTCAAATTGAAAATATGAAATTATATTATTGATTAAACTGATGAAATTATGTTTAAGTATTACTCAGTGCAGATTAACTTCTTCACACATTTGCCAAACCTCTGAAGCCGACTACTATATATATAATACTCGAGATTCGGTATATATATTTACATAATGAGTAGACAGAGCGAAAAATGCCAAGAATTGTCATGGTGTGTATGTTTGAAGCCAGCAATAATTCCAAAACCAAACATAATATTGAAAAAGTTTGTGTATGCTCAAATATGGAACAGCTCAAATTGAAGGTTATAAACGTCACTTCATTGTAACCAAATTTTCACTGCTAATTACTGAAATAAAAGTAACATTCTACATAACATTTTTCAGATATCGTCCAAATCTTGTACTCTTAGTATTTGGGCTATTATCGTGTTCTAGTACAACTACGTTCGTATATTATTCCCGTTTGGTTATGCATAGCCCATCTTACCTCCGCTGCAGTGATCTCCTTTGTCCAATATCGCATTCCGTGCTCCTTGCCCCATTAAGGTAAGCGCTACGCTGCTATAAGGAAGCGGTCCCGCCAGGATCAGTCACAGTGCGTGTTACTTGCTTACAGCTGTGAGTACACGTCCACTACCCCATGCTACCAGCCCACTTAACATAATCCTATTTTTACGCTTTTTATTGGCGTTTCTGTGTTACCTTCTATTGCATATACTTTATCACTGAATTCCTCTTTGCACGTACTTTCAGATGCCGTTCCAAAAATTTTGGAGGTGTCCATGTTAGGCGGACTATCCTGTATAGAAAGGGACATCATAAGATTCCAAATTTATTGCCCAATATTTAGGATATTTTACATTTTATACTGGATGTTATACGTTGCCAGTTAGCGACTACCATAATGAGGTATTATACAAGAACACACTACGATGAAGTCAATACATTTTTTCAGTTCCACTTGTTTTAGTTTGGTAGACTTATTTTACTTAATTCTTATGTATGACACCCACAATGTAGCTCTCTGTCAACACTTGTGCATCAGCTACACCAAGGAATCCGGCTCATATATTTAAAATAATTTAAAGTCAGTCAGAACGTTACAGAAAATTTATCTCTTTTTTTATGAATACATCTCTTCTTAGTCATTTGCTTAGTAACAGATTATTTGATGAGAAAAAATGTAGCTTAATATACGGTAATATCCTCGATACCAGATTCATCCCTACTAAAAAAAAACGCTGTGTTGTACGATTGCAGGCGATTATAGCCTACTTTATATCACTCATTATTATATGCGTAAATTTCCATCGATTAACGTATAAAAGTAAAAGACGTGTTGTTATTTTTTCTCATTAAGACAGGAGTAACGTTATTAGAAAAAAACAACAATTATATAGTTTCAAGATATTAAAAATAAGACATTTTTTCACCTATAAATATAATGGTTGTATTATGCTGTGGAATTTGTTTATACTTACTGTCCACATTCACCACTTTCTAATTACATAGCTTTATAGAAATGCATTTTTGACGTATCTAGGTAAGGAGAAATACAAACGATTGTGTTGTGTGCGTATTTAAAAGTGTAAGTAAAGGAGGAACCACTGCAAGGAAGAGAAAAAGCAAGGTTCAAATACCATGGCATGCGAAAAGAATGGACGTGAGAGACTAGCGGGGAATTGCACGAGCTGAAGATGAAAGGGAACCCACGGCAAGGAAGACTCGAGACTGATGGTTGAAAGAGAGTGAAAAGTGCGTAAAGGAGAGAGGAGTGACTTGGCAGACAGCAGCAGTGTAGGAAGAAAGGCTGCTGCAGAGTATTCCCTGCAAGACTTGGGCGTTCCTGCGCGTACAGTACCCGGCCAGGGTATGATGATGTTTCTTCAAAGCGCCTCCAATATGATGCTTCTAAAAGCTTCCTTGATAAAGATACGAAGTACATATTTCGGCTGATTGCTTTTTTGAATACCCTGGAGAAATATTTATGTTCGTAAATTTGGCTGCAGAAGTGTAAATAAATTATCATATACAATACAGGGGCTATCTGAAAACCCTTACAAATATGCCAGGAAAAGTAATTGAAAAACATGTGACTTATTATTTTAAATTATCAACAGAAAATTTTAGTTCTAGCTAAGCCATTTATATTCAAAATATTACAAATGGCAAATGTGTTTGGACGCTGTGTAGAAGCATAATGTGTAAATGAAAAAATTATCTGTCACTGTTACAAATCCTAAAGATTTTATTATTTCTTTATAGTAAATAATTGGCATTGCCTATATAATTAATTATTTTTCAGAGCTTGTTTTTGACTAGCGCGGTGAAAGAAACAAATCATGTTTTTCAACTTGGAATCCATGAACAAATTTACATGGGACAGATGTGTAATACCTACGTGTAGGCAACCGTCGTTATCATTAAAGGTCACTAAGTGAAGCACCTTCATAAGTAGCCTAAAGTACGAGGCATATTACTCATTTGCAAGGCGTTCCAGACCTCGTGAAACTCATTCGACTGCGAAATCCTCGGAAACGGTGGCGTTAAGAGAAATAACTTAATGTGGTTTTTTTTAACTATCGTAAGTATGTTGATTAATAGTTCGTTCTTAAATATCAATGAATCTTCTGCCTTAAAAAAATGTAATGCAACATGAATGTGCCTGTACAAGTTATTTTTAAAACGCA
This sequence comes from Clitarchus hookeri, assembly GCA_002778355.1. Classification (NCBI taxonomy): domain Eukaryota; kingdom Metazoa; phylum Arthropoda; class Insecta; order Phasmatodea; family Phasmatidae; genus Clitarchus; species Clitarchus hookeri. Next base: position 113,749 of record NQII01004503.1, read on the forward strand.
TGTTGATGAGCTTCAAGAGTTTATCAGTGGGAGATCTAATTAATTTACATATTAAGCAGACAATCAGCGCCTCATAAATGCAGTAAATTATTGGTTTGACTCCAGTTTCAAAGGCTTACAACGCCGTCGTATATCACTTTAAATCATAGGTCTACATGATCACGATACAAAATTTTTTCATGATATACGTGTAGCCACAGTTTGATAGTGTTAGTAAGTTGTGCCATTTATCTATATATTTTTGTAATAATATATATTTAATTTTGACCCTTAAAAAAATTACGTCTATACATTTTTACTTTTAAAATAAATGAAAACCGAAACGTTAAGATATAATCCCTTGCGTCACCTCTAAACCGTCAGCGATTTACTACATCTCAATATCGCCGTGAAAGGGGTAAGATATATGCCCCGACATTCCTCATCCCTCTTAGATCGCCGTCGTATCACCGGGCAAAGCGCATGAGCGGAGGGCACGGGACATTATTTACGGGCCTTAATGCCCGAGCTGATGGTGCTCGTGACGAAAAATAATGGTGCTCGGTGGGCCGGGAGTATGTTATCGACGCTCCCATGAACGCCGTCGAACCGCAAAG
>NQII01004503.1:114354-152093 GCA_002778355.1 Clitarchus hookeri
CCTTTTCCGCTTACCACCCAATTTGGAGGTTTCCTTCCTCCCTCTTCCGCTCGTCCGACGCCATAATCGCGCCCGAGGCGTCCGAGAAACTGATGACGTCACCCGGGGTGACGTAAAGTGCCCACTCCAGCTGGCGCCCAGTTCGCAAATATTTATGGGCGCGTGGCGTCGCCTTAGCTGAGAGGCAGTGCTGCGCCCGTCCATGTCTTTATTGCACAAACTGCGTCTTTTCGTTTAACGCCATAAAGTACACAGTAAAAAATGTCTGTGCTTGTTATAAACAACACTTTGGAAAATAGTGGCCAAATGTTTTCTTGTAACTCTACGGATGAAATATTGTATATTAAAAACACATTATTTTAGAAAACATACAAAATTGTGTACGTAGCTCAATATTTATAAAAAAAACCTGAACTCTATATCACTTAGTAGTTAGAATTCCAAATTAGTTTCACACGTTTCCCGCTAAGAATTTGAGAAATTTTATCTACATTATTTGTAGTGTTACAAAACTATCTTTGGAACCAGTTGGCAAATAATTCCTTGTAAAAATACAGAAATTATTTACAGTGTAGATTTGCATTTTAAAATTATTATTCTGTATAATATTTGTTTGTTTTTTTTTGTGAGTTTTAGGCAATACGATTAAACAATAATTAATTATGTATGGTTGACACATGTATTGGTTGTGCTTTAAGGGACTCAACTTGCTTTTGCAAAAAGATTNCAATAATTAATTATGTATGGTTGACACATGTATTGGTTGTGCTTTAAGGGACTCAACTTGCTTTTGCAAAAAGATTAATTGTACAGTCGTTGAAAGACGCTCCAGTTTTTATAAAGTTACAATATTTCCGATTCTCTCTAACAAAAACTAAATAATAAGTTCTCTGCTTGTAACCCCAGATATTAAACATTATTTCTCCCTAGCGGAAATAGTGTATATTTATAAAAATCGGAGTCAAAACGCTAATTTCCGACTTTATCATGAGCTAGTCAGACATTTAAAACATAGAGGCACAATTCAACCATGGTCATACTGTCAGTGAGTTAAGAGAATAACAGCAAGGTCTTGAGAACCAACGAGTGTGATTGAGGTGAGTATGGGGCAGCGCCGGAAAGAAATGGTGGGGTAAACGGGAGATCCCCAAGAACAACAGCCGACCAGNCAATAATTAATTATGTATGGTTGACACATGTATTGGTTGTGCTTTAAGGGACTCAACTTGCTTTTGCAAAAAGATAAATTGTACAGTCGTTGAAAGACGCTCCAGTTTTTATAAAGTTACAATATTTCCGATTCTCTCTAACAAAAACTAAATAATAAGTTCTCTGCTTGTAACCCCAGATATTAAACATTATTTCTCCCTAGCGGAAATAGTGTATATTTATAAAAATCGGAGTAAAAACGCTAATTTCCGACTTTATCATGAGCTAGTCAGACATTTAAAACATAGAGGCACAATTCAACCATGGTTATACTGTCAGTGAGTTAAGAGAATAACAGCAAGGTCTTGAGAACCAACGAGTGTGTTTGAGGTGAGTATGGGGCAGCGCCGGAAAGAAATGGTGGGGTAAACGGGAGATCCCCAAGAACAACAGCCGACCAGNTTGAGGTGAGTATGGGGCAGCGCCGGAAAGAAATGGTGGGGTAAACGGGAGATCCCCAAGAACAACAGCCGACCAGCGGCATCGTCCGATATGATTTCCACTTGCGAAAATCCAGCAGTGACCCGGCCGGGGATTGAACCTTGTTCACCTTGTTGGTAGCCAAGCAGGCTAACCGCTCAGCCACCGTGGCCCCTTAGTTCAACTGTGAATAACATAAACTCAGCAACACAGACTTTAATGAGATGATATTGCCCAGAACACTAGTTAGAGTGTAGTGTGGTCCATTATTTTATAGCTGTATAGTTGTAGAACTGCTAGAAACACGTAATGTGAATTGAAGACTCAAGCCGGCACCCATATGTCTCATGCGTGCTTTTTCAGACATCGCGTAGTGTGACGTCACTTGACAGTCAACCATACTATGTTTAACATTCACAGTTTCGTATACCAAGTGACTTGGAGGCTACAACTGGTGGCCTCTTCAAATTATTCATGCCGAATAACTACACAAGTGATGAACATATGTATTTGCTGTTCATTTATTGCGAAGTTAGTAAATATTAAAGGGAGGAGCAGCATTGTGTGCAGAGGGTATGTTCCAAATAGGCAGCAACCAGCACACGCCATGTTTGCAACATTGGAGCTGTTTTTGCATGAAACTTTTTCAAATCGAAGATCGTGGTGTTCTTAAGACCGGGCGTGCAAAAATTTCTGAAGATGAGCGTTTTGAAAAAAAATCTCTCCACATAATATTGTTACGGCGTCTCAGTGCAGAGGCCGCGGGGATGGTACCAGACCCGAACAGCAGTGCCGTGTTTATGGGGGGCACGGTGCAACAGGAAAACAAACAGCCGCTGAAGTGGAGGAATCTAGGCCATCGGCGTGAATAAAAAGGCGCGGACGCACGAAATCGAGGTCTTACCTCTTCCGGCTGCCAGAGCCAGCAACCCCAGCAGCTGGAGAGGGCGACATCTGTGAGAGCCCTCATTCGAGAACCGTCTCCGTGACAACCAACAAGTGGTGAGTACATAACCCGACGTGAGTGTGAGAAGGGGCGCAGATGTTAGAGGCATGCTATTTCTTATTCAGGCAGCAATTAATAAGTACATTAAGTAGCTGCATATATTTTATTGTCCTGAGCCATTTGTGAACTTATTCTTGAGATAAAGTCAAACATCTAGTAGTGTGAAAGACTTGTAATAAAAATAAAGCCCATACTATCAAATCTGGATGCTTATTGAATTTTCGCTGATAACCCTAACGGTATCTCAATATTCTTTAAACAACCTTGTCTATATGGAGGCAATGCTGTAACAATATGAGCTATATGAAAAAACCGTATGACAGTATGGCAAGTTTTTCACGAATATAACTCTGTAGCAAAAAGTGATTAATTTTGGCCAGTAAACTTGTTGACTTAACAGGCATTTGATTGCAGACCCTTAATTTCTGCGTTGTATTATGTTTTATTATGATACCACTAAGACGAATAACCATTACTTCATGCCAAGAAATAGCTGTGGGACAGACGAAGCCATTCCACTCACCATGAAAATCCAAAGGTACTCACAGTCGTTTTTCCACTAACGTGTGGCCTGGTATTTTGTTACGACCTTGTTTGGTTATAATAACAGTTCCTCTGACATTTCTTCAAGAAATTACGCCTGCGATTTTGTAAGATATTCCACTGTAAGAACATCACTTGCACAAGTATGGTGGAACTGCGGAATATTTAGCTCAGTGTACTCGCAGTCACCTAAACACAGCAACGTCTTCGGCAACTTCTTCCTCTGCATGAAGTTAAAACAATGTATTTTTAATGGTACAGTTGCAGTAGCTATATATGCACATCGCAAAACTTTCAGGTGCCTTGCAAAAAGTTATTTCACCACTATTATTTAGCACACACGACCAGTTTCCAATTGCGTTAAACTAATCGGTTTTGTGGCTGTAAATATTAGAAATGTCTTGGTAGAGACCAATCAATATGTCATTTCAAGTGAATAAGAATTTAGTTATCTGGAATAATCTGATACGTCAGGTATTGCAGAATTTGTGGCCCCAACAAAATCAGCTTATTGCAGTACCGATATTCATTTGGTTGACCATAAGATAATTTGATAACTTTATTGCCTTCGTTGGAATTTACAGCTGTATTATAAGTTTATAAATTCTGTCATAAAAAGGATAACGACGGTGTTGGTTTGTGTATTTATTGAAGTCTAGTCATGGAACAAATAGTCCCAATGAAACAATTTCAGTAGACTACAAAAAAGGAAAGATACGAAACATTAACATATTTTACGTAAATACAATGCATTAAATACTACGCGATAAGTAAATTATACTTACTTACCTTATGATCACCCGTGGTCAACGTTGTTGAAGCGTATCTCTCAGGCGCGAGGTTCGTGGGTTTGAATTTAGGTACTGCTTTCACATTTATTAACACAACAGAAACAGCCATACAAAAGTTGCGACAACCAAATGCCACACGTTTGTGGGAATCAATTAAAAAAATGGTTTCAGCAACAAAATATTTAATTGCCCGTTTAGAAACAGTTAATTTGTTCGCGCCATAGTTATTTTATTTTATTAAACAAAATAACTTTCTCATTTTATGACGAGGGGCATGAGAAGATCAACAGAACGCGTTCCACTCAACCGAGTAGGTAAAGAAAAGACGTAAACTGTCGTACGCTCAGCAGTTTCAGATTAGAATATATTTGTATTTTTGCCGTGTCGTGCAGCACTGCAAACAGAGTGCACAAATTTTGTAGAAGAAAATAATTCGTCTAGCTTTCTCCCAATTCGCATCTTAATAATTAATTTTTTTTTGCCACTTACTGTATTAATCTCATAACAGCAACATTTGTATATTGTACTTTGGGGTAGGCGTAATACCTCCATTCTAAGTAAACATCTTGTGCTACAAATTTATCTTCTGTCCACCGCTTTTAAAACCAGTTTACTATCTGAGTGTCTTGTTAATGGTGCCGAAGTACCGTAACCTTCCTGTAAACTGCCGTGATCTGAATCTAAGCAGTCGAACCGAGAATATTTTTGTAGAGTGGAGAGGTTTGGGCGGCTATTAACAGCGAAGTCTTGAGAGCTGATGTAGGTGAAGCGAGGTGAGTGTGGAGCAGCGCCGGAATGCAAGGTTGAGGAAACGGGAGATCCCCGAGAAAACCCTCCGACTAATGGCCTCTTCTGGCACGATTCCCACATGCGAAAGTCCGGGAGCAACCCCGCCGGAAATAGAACTCGGTTCGCCCAGGTGGGAGATGAGTGGTCTGATTACTACAGCACTGCGGTCCCGAGAATATTTTCGTCGTATGGTGTCTGCTCGTCGGAGCTGTGTGATTGCAAGCAACTGCATCAGCATTCACGTGCAGTTGGGAGGAGTTGTGTGTTGGCAAACCACTCCAAGCGAAGCCGACAGGACTGCATCCCATCATCTTCGATCTGCAAGTCAGGCGCACCAAAATCTGCGTGCTGCAGCGAAAATTTAGTTCCAAGAGGCCGTACTACGTCCTGCACCATTGATTAAATATTAGGTAGATTGATTTTCATTTTATGATGTCCTCAACATCGGCTCAACGATTGCCAAAAAATGCGTGACAAATTCACGTGTTTCATAAACGATTTGAAGTTTGTTTACGTTGGGTTTTAACATAAATTCCACCACAGAGTAATAATAAGTACACACCAATGAAATGACGCGGTGTGTTTCTTTTAATGTGGGCTTACCCATTCGCTGATTGGCTGCGGGTCTTCAGATTGACTGGCTTCTTCGTGCTGTGAAAGTTCCTCTGCGGGCTTGCGTCATAGAATAAAGATGAGGTAGACAGATCTCGCTGGCTGCCCCAACCAGTCTCCGTGTTCCAGCATTAAACTGCATTCTACCAACGTCTATAATACATCCACGGTTACTTTCAACTTTTATTACGCGCTGCTAAAGATCTACTTCCAGGATATTCCTCAGCTTCATTCAAAAAAGTTTGAAAAAATGAAACCAGAGGGCCAACGTTCTGGATTCGTGAGCACCTAGTTTAATAATATTTCGTATAAGAACTATTTCTTACTTGACGTTAACAACAAACCTATTTTCTCGCTGTCTTTATTTATGTTATTTATAAATAAAATATTGTAATTTATAGTAAAATATAAGTGAAATTCATTTCAAATAAAAAGGAAGATACCTTTATGATAACACAATTATAAAACCTTCGTGATACATTACATATTTAGGAAGCAAACAAACACTTCGTACATGGGGTGTTTTTTCAAATGTTTGATTCAAAAAGTGTGAAGAAACCGCAAATAGACTAAAGCAAGAACGGAATGGATTGTATTTGAGGTTAAACACTTATTAGTAAACAACTGCTTTGAGACGTTTGTATACTGCCTCAAAACCAATTTGTAATGCGGTTCGATTAATTTAAATTAGAAAAAGGATTTTATTCATATGAAAGGGCATGTCTTTTGAAAATTGAGATATAAACGAAGCATTCATCACTGTTGACCATGTGCCTTTGAGAGTGGTGTTTTTCTGGGGAAGGTCAATGCTGGTTTTATGCAAAGAAGACAACTAATACGGTCTAGCTCATCTTTAGTCTATGGTTGACGCACGGCGTTCGGACATGTTGCTAGTCAGCAACGCCATTTTGCTGGCTCGCATGACTGTAGTTCTCGGTACAAGCGGATTTCTCACCTCTGTATTCTTCAACATTCTGTGATTCTGCACTTTTGCAACAAATAAATCAATTACATAAAGGAGTTTAGTATTCGGACACAGAAAAGTGACAGAAGCATTTGACTTGAAGGGGTGTTTGCCAGCGGCCGGGCAGCGCGTGACGAGGACTCGGTTGTGAGTGGGTCGCGGTTAACGAGACACGACTGCATGCGGGACTAGGTCAGTACGCGTCCAGAGCGAATATGTCGTAGAGTGCCTTTGCCAAATTAACAGTAACTAGACTCTGTGTCACAACAATCAACTGGGGCCCTATTCCTAACTTGAGCTAGCTAAGGACAGTCAACGTAATCGTCTTTATCATACAGAGAGCCATATCGTAAGTCGTAGGCGTCTTTATATTGTATTAGCTGTGCCCGCGGCTTCACTCGAGTCATTATAGTAACATATTTATAGGGAGAAATAATGGTATTTGTTAGTAGACAGACAGTGATCATAAACGCAGAACAGAGCACTAACGATGTCATTTTTAGTGCTAGAATAGCTCTTTTACATAGCCACTGGTCGTCATTTATATTTGTTTGTAGATATGGCTAAACGCTAACAATCAGTTCCGTTTCACTCTTCACAAAATTACTAAAATCCCTCATTAGTGACACAGAGCCCTCGGCATCTGTTTCTAACCACCATCACCAATTTTTAATATTGTATCAGCATAATGTCCTGTATCAACGTCATTGTAGAGGTGCACTCTCATATTTGTCGTCAAGCTGAATTTCTTGACATTTGTTCATAAGCTTGACGACTTGAGACAGGCTTTGATTTCATCTGCAGGTGTGCCCCTCTGAATCACCGGTAGAGTTTGGCGGAAGTCACCAGCCAGTAACAAAACCATTCCTCCCAAAATGCCCATATTGTTTCGTATAACCTGTAGAGTTCGGTTTAGGGCCTCTATCGCTTTTTTGTGTAACATTCTGCTTTCGTCTCACACTAACAACTTACATTGACGCAGCATTGTACCCCAAGCGCTATTTTTACTAAAATTGTTTTCCTGAGGCAATTAAATTTTTTCGGGATAAAAAGTAGCCTTTGTCACTTCCCGACCCTCCAACTATCACTGTACAAAAAACCACGTCGATCCGGTGCTCCGTTACGACGTGAAAGAAGGACAAACTAACAAACACAATTTCGCATTTTTAATATTGGTTGGTATTCTGTAAGACATATATTTATTGATCTATTTGTGCAAAGATGTACGTTTGGCAATGCAGCGGGCCGTGTTCTCAAATCAATGATCTGCTTGTTGAACTATGATTTTTCCTTTATTACAGAATGCATTGCGTCACAAATTTTGTTATTATGGTAAATATTTAACTATAGGCCTTAGTGAAATTTATTTCTTAATACATTTTCGAATAACACTTCTAAAACAAACTTACTCCTCTCTATGGATACAATATTTCGGAAGGTTCTAGATAATTTTGAGCATCACGAGACAGCAGCACTTACCCGTGTCCTAATCCGTCACTTCGTAGTTACGTTAAAGCGATTGTATTACTACCGAATTACAAAATATACTCCTTAAATGTATTAGAGGCACCCTTTCTTTGTGTATAAATATAACAGAATATAATATTTCTCATGTTGAGGGTATTTTAAGACGTTTTATTTTCTGTAAGACGTATTTGTACAATAAACCTCAATACGTCTGCCATTTTATTTCCACTTTCATTCTTAAAGACACCTTGTTGACAGATCTTTAGTTAAATACAGTCACAAGGCATTCGAAAGACCATCATTGAGACGTATTGAGTTACAGAATACCATTTCGCATTGCAAAGATAGTAAAGCTGTAAATGGTTTTATACAAAAACAGTAAAAAGTTAAGTAGTAGGGCCCGTGGTTTTATTCCTATAAAACTTTCAAGACTACTTGGCTTTGGCTAAAATAAGTGAATTGCTATTCGTTGAAAAAAAACGGAAGTCACATTTCTTACCAAACTAATGTTAGTGTGTAAAAACGTTATTTTGCCGTGGACTCATCAATTCATGTTTACCGAACTGTAATGATACCAATAGTAATAATTGTGAGAAAATAACTCTAAAATTTCGTTAAATATGTTAAAAAGGCGAAAGTCCTGGACTTTTGCACTTTTAACGAAAAGCACACTTTCTGTTCATGTTCGAAGTTTGCAGCCCTGGATAAATACAGCAGGAGTTTAAATAATTAATCTATTTACACGTGTGTAAATAGATGTAACAGCTTGTATAGTCGGTTCACGACTGGAAGAAACTTTTGAAAATCAACCTATGAAAAAACACCCTAGCCGTTAGCGACATGCATATAACATTACAAATAGCGGCGAGCGCGGATACAGTTATGTCGTTAGGTTGCCAGTACAAAAAGAGAAAATTGTTCCAAAGTTTTAACGTAATTGTTAATTTATCGCTTACAAATCGGTGTCGAAAAGACTTGTATCTTATTATGCCAATTATTAATGACGTGAGGCTAACGTATTTAGATTTCAACGTTTCTTGCATAGTCACATGATCACGCTCAAGGTGAAAGTAACGTGGCCATTTTTTTACTAACCTTCGTTCCTTGTGTTGTTGGTGGGGTGTGGTTGACACACGTGCCAGAGAATTTGTGCGATTACCTTGTTTAACCTATAATAATTCATTTATATGCCTTGTTTTACTAATATCCGCTCTTTATTGTTTGGTTTTTAATAACGTATGATTTTAATTTGTGCTCACTTTCTCGTTGTACTGATTCCTTTTGTTTTTGTGTTTCGTGCACGTGTCTTTCCTTTGCCACTCTATTCTAACGTTGCAGTATTTGCACATAAGAATTCTTTTCACATTGTCGAAGACGTAGAATCCTTCACTCGCAAACTCTGCCGTCCTGTCGAAAACCGTCACACCCATTTTTAAGTAACGTTTTACAATTGCGCGAAACATCCGACTCAGTCTACCGCCACACCATTTAAACGTCTTTAGCAATTTCGATCAATACTGATGATCTCGCCTTCCATGTACGGGAATTTATCGAAAGTCACTAACAATCGATTGTAAATAGACAACAAATATAGATTCATCAAAATACTCGCATTTTGGGTTTATAGAATTAAATGTTTTTCGCATGCATCGCATATTCTTTTGTGTGAAATTCTCAAGATTAAAAACTTTACGCTTGTGGAATACCTATTAATATTATATAGGCCTACATAACGTTTATAATGGGTACGTGCATTTACGAACACATGTACACACCCACAGTGGAATATAAACATTGCATATAATCATTGCCATGTGACTGCCACATGGCAGTCACATGGCAATGTTTGTTTGCCTTTGGCGGAAGGATACGAAATGGGCTTGAAAGAAGATCTTTAGCAGGGCTTCAAGAAAGTCTCTTCCAGTCGTGAACCGACTATAGTTTTGTACCTCTTGAACTTAAGATATCATGAATTCACAAGATACCCATTTCAGCAATGCTATTGATTGATGGATGTGTATTCCGTATAGCTTTATGTATTTACTTGTATTTTAACAATTTTATTGAAGATAAAATTGATTTCTGCAAATTTCCTTAAAAACACTAAGTAATTTCATTCCAGAATATTATCACAAGTTCACGAAGGTCCATGCATTTACAAGACATAAATTGTTAACAACAATATTAATTATTGAAATTGTATCCTGAACTTTTTTTAGGTATTTATTTGTATTGTGACCATTTTCTTGAGGGAAATGGGATATTTGCATCAAATACCCTTAAAAAACACGTATTAATTCCATTACAAAACATTTTATTTATATAGCAAGCTATCGTTCCTCATTATAAATAGTATAGTATTAATGTTACAACTAGAGTTGTTTTCTTCTAATCTCATTCTTAGTGTGAAGTAGCCAGTAAACAAAAGGCCCTATTGGACGTACTAATCAAATGAACATGTTCAAAATACTTTGAATACGATGCTTAACACTGGAACTAATGTTACAGGCCGATAAAAAGAAATTGCACACTTCGTTTAGTTGCTGAAAAAACATATTTCGTCCACTTAGTAAAGTTTGTGTGATTAAATTGTTTTGACATACAAATTTTGACGACGTTGTAACGGACTGTTTATAGTAAAATTTAATGGTAATTAAAGGATAATTTTAATGCATTGTCTTTCAGAGCATTATTTAGTGTTAATTTTGCTCATTCTGTTCAATTGGCTTTATTTAATACTTTCTTTGGGTACCAGTATTGTAGCATTGGTGCCTTTATTTACTTATTCGTTTTTGTATATCAAAATATTAATAATCTGATGATTTTGGTACTGAGCAGAAAATACAAAATATAAAGTTTATGCAGAATATATCATCTTTATATGTAAGTGTTTGCAGAGAGAGAGAGAGAGAGAGAGAGAGAGAGAGAGAGAGAGAGAGAGAGTAAATATTATTTTATCGAAGCATAAATGCTTTTTATTTCCATCGTCTTTAATTAAAAAACATAACTATATAAATATTTAGGAAATAGCAGCCCTTCTTTCTGGTCAGCTGTATTTCAGACCCATTACTGGTACGGGCTTACTTCGTAGGAGTTTAAGAACATTTTGGTACATTATGTGGGATCTTGTCTCAAGGTAAATTATATGCGAAGATTAAGAAACTCTTGTTATTGGGCTTTTATCTATTTCCATTGCCGTGCTGTTCTTAAAAACGCTTCAATTAACTTTAAAAATGAAACCATTTTTAACTATTGGATATAATTTGCGAACGTTGTTTCGTTGCTTTGCAAATTTGTAACGTTGTGAACTGTTTCTTCTGACGCCAGTGACATACTGTGAAATGCGTGAGTTATAGTGTAACGTAATTCATGAGACGGAAACGGAATAATTCATCGCAAGGAGCGACACGTCTCTACACGTTTGCCGTGTTTATGTCCCCGTACTTGGAATGCGAATGACTGCCGGAAACGCCTACTGTTCATCCCCTTGGGAGAAATGGACCCTTTGATGCCTTCTGGTGTGCAACGGCGAATTAATAATAAGTAGAGTCTAGACACGTCACACAACTACACTGCCCCCCGGATTGACAGGGTCTTGAAAACGGAACTAGTTCTTCACGAGAAGGCGTCGTAGAACCTAACAGCAGATGATCTCATTTGCGTTTTGTGACACGAACCACTTGAAACATTTGCTTGGCTCCAGCAGTCCCGAATAGTTCCTCTTCGGGGGAAAAAAAGTAGACAAAATCTAACAAAATCGTATACTTTGTAATTCAATTTATTAATTATTTCCCTACAAGGCTATATTGTTTACACAAAACAATATATAACGAGTATGAAATACTCTTTACACATTTAAAGAGTTTGTATCCTGTAGAGTTACAGTGAAAAAATAATGCACGAATCTTGGCTTTCGCGCCAGAAAATATTTGGAAAATTTAAAAACTGGAAATTTTAATTTAAATTTTTAAAGAAAGAGACAGAAATTCTAATTTCCCATCTAAACTTGGTCTTCTTGTACAACTATGGTTCCAGTACTTGACGGAACATTACATTTGACAAAATTTTATGGAGAAGTCTAGATAAAAATTATCACAAGAATAATTAATAGAGAGGAATTAATCACCTTTTTTAGCGAACATTAGTCTGGGGTACCTATTTTGATTTTGATGGTTATAACCTGAGTTTGGACTATTATTTATAATACTTCGGCACAACTACTGCAGCCTTTCTGCTAAAAATGTAGCCTACTTTCGGAAGGAAAACAGAGCTTATGAGATCACTTTCCTGTCTGTGTGTATGTGTGTGCGTCTGTATGTGTCGCGTAAAAAGAATTTCACTAAACGCAGTAAAAATATAGTTCTTGGTAACGATATCCGACTTTTACAGTTTTCAATCACGCGAGGTCCTTTTTTTTTTTTAATCGCGGCCATTTAAGTATTAATGCTGCTCTGTTATATCTAAGTAACCATTCAACGAATTTAAACAAAATTATTGTATGTTGACAGTACATCGTGTAAGCAATGAATTCTGAGTTGGATACAGTTTTTGGCCCACTAGTTTGTAAGACCGCACCTCTAATAAAACAGGAAGTGACTGATATAATAAATCAGTTTACTTTCGTCACAGGTAAAGGTCTAAAGTTGTGAGAACATTATCAATATTACTACAACAGTAATTTTTTGTTATCTGGGAACCATCAGTACGTAATGTTACTGTTAATGTAATATACTGCTAAGCTATTAATATTAATGCAATTTTAAGTACTCTTGTAACAAAATTTTATCCTTTCTGTTCTGTTATAACTAAGGTGATGTTTATGTTGCGGCAAAAGATATTTTGACGAAGCAAAAAAACATTACGTAACACTTAATAAGAATTGACGGCATTTAATAATATTCTCTTACAACGTTACTGTTTTAAAAATACATAACTGGAGTGAATATATACAGGTTCCATTTACACTAAATTAACATAGTATCAATATAAAACTTTAACTCGCACCATTCTTATACAACCTATGCTTTAGCTGAAGCTTTAATTTACATCACACGTATTTTAAAACAACTACTTTGAGATCAACAAAATTGATTAAAATATAAAGGGAACGGTGGGTAGTCATCTATACCCGTCAAATCCTCAAATACATTAAAATAATTTTAAAAAATGACTATAAAATAAATACGTTAGGAGGCAGTCAAATTGACCATACAAAGCTCTCCCACCGTTAAAGATTGATAACAATTAAACCAAGACAACACATTTAAAACGAATGTCCTAGCAAATGAGTCGTGGAAACGGAAAAAGCGTTTTAAAATTAATAAACTTGGGCGGCGCACCAGGGGCAATCATGACACGTTTAAACAAGAGGCTCAGCAGACGCGACTCCATAGTTAAAGACGAACGTAGTTTAGTAGGTCAACCAGAAATCAAATTAAGAAACGAGAAGCAACTACTGCACACCCAAGCAACTACACACACATGCCACAAGAAACTACGAAACCATGAAAATTTTACTGCAAAACACGTTTCCACAATTCACCGCAGTTTGACCCGTCGTCGCTCTGAACTGCGACTAGATGTTGTCGTCGATCGTGATCAGCTTAGCACAATTTTTGTAGAAGTGCAGCGCGAGCAAGCGAAGTGGACAAGTACGCCACTAACAGCAAACATAGACGGCGCTCGCATAAGTAACGGAGGTGGCACAGACGGAGCAATATTTTGCGATGAACTGATGCTTACATTTGTTTTAAAAATTCTCTTGTATTTTCTTTGCTTTAAATAAATACTCCGTTGTAATATCAGTAAACTACAATTATTTTGTCACAAAAAAATATAACCAACAAGAAATGACGGCTGGGTGCGGGATGGGACCCACGCCTTGAGTGCTTGACGTTCTTCACTTTATGGAACTCGATGTCCTACAAACTGGTCTTCCTCAACACGTCTAATCGTGTTTCATATTGTGGCTGTTCAGTACTACGTAACGACAAACTTTAGTTCTCTGTTGTTAAGCGGAAATACTTAATGATCTATAAATATATGCATCATTGGCACACGTAAACTGATTTGCAAGACTTGTCAGCTCGTCTAAGCTACATTTAGTTCTCATACTATGCTTTAATATTTAAATACAGTGGTTTCATTTTACGAGGTTATCGCTGTTCACTTTTATCCACCATTTTACAACGCATAGAAAGTGTAAACTTGTGTTGGTTGGACAAGTCTTTAATGTCGCAGTAACACAAATTATATTGTTCTTCCTGTCATTTATAGCGTAATACCACTTTTGGTTGCCTCACCATTACATAGAGGCTTTATTAACATTAACACTTCAACAGTACATTTGCATTATAGTAAAGTAAGTCTTCGAAATGTGCCATTTTAGGCACTCGCTAAGTTTTCTTTTTATTGTTTTCCATTTCTGAGAATGAATTTTTTTATGACAAATCCATTTTTTAGCACCTACTATTTCATTTCTTTATATATTATAATTAACGATCACGCCTAAATAATGTCATGATCACCTTTTTGGCAATTCTGTATATTTAAAAAGTAATATTTGTATATTTGCATCAACTCGTAATTTTAATATTTAGAGGTGACCAGCTCCAAGTGTGATCTGATCAGTTTAAAGTATGCCATTTTATTTTCCACCGGCAAAAGATGCAGGGACTTGCTGGCAGAGCATGTATGCCTATTTCTGGCCTTACAGGACTCCACAGGAAACCTGCACCTGCAGCAAGATAATGCACCTCCAGGATCACCCGAACTCAATTATATCGAGCACGTCATCGATACTTTGGGTACTGTAGATAGGGGTGTGCGCGTTCCTGGATCCTGCTCCGACGGACCTCGTATTGTGGGAGGCTGTGTGGTGGTTATGGGTCAGTATGTATGGCTCCCAACCGCTTCCGGTGCCTGGTGGAGTTCATACCACGCCGCAAACTCCACCGTCATCAGGACGGAAGGGAGTGCTAGACGTTACTGATCGGGTGTCTCTAATTCAACTACTCATGAGTGTATATATACGTATATAAACTATTCAAACATATATCTATACACACATAATAAAGAAAAATATGGATATCCTTGTAGTGATTCTTGAAACAAAACAGATACTATAAAACATTTTTCTTACCTCTACTTATAGCATTCTGCAAGATCAGCTACAAATTGTCAAACTAAGCAATTCCTGTCACATTCAGCCTAAATTTTTTTTAATTCTGGAATATTTTTGTCGCAATATTGGCCATTCTGCAAAAGCTGAAAAATTAAGTTAAATCTTAAATTTGTTATGTTTAGATTAGCGTTGCTTAAGTTAGAGTTTCTAGAAACGCTGTGTTCTCATTTAGAGTGCCAACCTCGTTATTTAGAACATACAAATAAAACTGAAACTGTAATGTAATCGGCCAAAATTTTTTAAAAATATATTCGTTACATGAAACTGCACGCGAAATATGTTTGTACTCCCAGTAAGATTCGGCAGCCTGGAGAGTGATTATTTATTGACAATACAGAATTACTGAGCAAATTTGATACAGTGTTGAATATAGAGGACTGCGAAGTACAGTCTACAGTTAAGTGAACTCGAATAATTATTTGATAGCAAGATGCCTGCAGTACTGTGTGCAGGCATATATGGACATTAAATATCTCCTTTTAGCAAACGAACATATTTTGGACGTTACGCACGCTCTAGCTTTTCAATGACAAAAAAACAAACAACCAGGATAAATTTTGTTATATCCCAGAAGCGAAACGAAATAACACTTAAAGAATTACATTACTTGATTTTCCTGTTTATAAATTCTGTGTTTCTTATTGTAATGGCTAATATTCTGATATAGATTTCTGGTATCCATTCTTGTTAATGCTGAGCGTAAATATTTTTACTAAAGAGTGATTCCCGTTTAGTTAAGTTAAAATCTATCAGCCGCAGACAATGAATGAGCAGTTCCAAAAAAAGGGTTCAGCTAATTTTTTTGAGTCATCAGTGGTGTAGTGAAACACTTGAATTATGCTGCATCAATTTCCGCAATACTTAGTTATGATACAGTGTTAAAGTACAAGATAATTATTACGTGTCCGCTACGCATGCATATTCACCCGTATTATAAGTTTAATTTTTATTTCGTTACCTAATTAACTAGAACATCTACAATGGCTATTCACGGCAAGTATCCCTGCAGTCTACGTATATCATTATTCATGCAGTGTACCGGAACACAGCTTCGCCTAATTTCGCAGTCCATGGGAACATCGAGTAAATGAGTTATACCGGCGCATATTGTGAATTTCGTGCTTAAATTATATTACTAAATGAGCAACATAACCTCAACTAATGAACTTTTCACGTCGTGCACTGTATCAACCCGCACAAAAAACTGATTTAATGTAACCTCCGTAATTCGAGTAATTTTCTACATTTACGATGAAATATTCGCTGCGGATATACTGCATTTGAAAGAAAGAAGCGCTTACAGTACGAGTCAATTTTCTCACAGTAAACTCTAATTCGAAAATTTAAACACGTGCAAAAATAAATAATGAATATTATTTACAGAAAATTTACTTGAAATAATTGTAGTATTAAATATTATATTAGTGTTCGTAAATAGTAAACTTTTGGAATCTGCTTTACCAACAATATTTTAATAAGCTAAGATTTAAAAAAAATTAAATAGTAAAATTTATCTGCAAAACATAAAAACCACATTAAATTGGACACCTTTGCCTTTAGACCCTGTCCACAGCTAGACCGAAGATTTTAGGAGACGCACTTGAAAAGCTAGGACCCAATATACTACCCTCAACAAGAGAATAAGCTTATCACGTGTTTTGGTCCCAAGTTTGATAATATTGGTTTTCCGTGACCCGCAACTGTCTCGTTGGGGCTAAAATCCAACACGGCCCCTCGTAGACAAAGAATTAATATACCCCTAAAAACCGTAGTATACGTCTAGCTAACCCGTCAGTTGCATAAAGTACCCTGACGTCAGTGCCTTGTGAAACCATACTATTACCGTCTGTTAGAAAGACACGATGTCCGGTAGGTGTGCTATTCTCACCCTTACTGCCTGTTCAGAAGTGTGTGCGTGCTGCCTCTCACTGCGCCCATCCATCACTCGGAGGGTATTTTCCTCCATATCTCGTCTGGCATGTAGAGTTTCAGCCATCGCCACTGCAGCAGTCTGAAGTTATCGGTCACCAGAGACGACCTCTGTAGAGTGCAGCCCAGTCGTCCCGCGGTGCTACTTAACTTATCATGGCACGACAGGGTTACAGTCGCCTAAACCGACTGCTCAGTACCATGATCTTTGAATTTACGTGCACTCAAATACAAGCTTTAGCTGCCAGAACTAGGAACTGCATTTGTTAAGGCAGTCACCGAAAACAAATGTCATTGGCTCGATAGCTATACGGCATGTACGTAGCTCTCGTATATGTACGAGACGGTAGAAGGCCGGCTGTGGGCAGGTTTGGCAGTCATTTAAGCCGACTGTCCTGTACCATAGTCTTTGAATTTCTATATACAGATATTCAATCTTGAGGTCTCTCACAGTGGGAATGGCATTTGATGAGCGCAAGTCATCAATAACAAACGACAACGGTTCAAGAGCGTGACTCCCGCCTAAGGCGCGAAACTGGAGGAGGCTGACTGTAGAATTTGGCCAAAAGCGGAGGTGTATTCCCGATGGACGAGATATTCGTTCCTGAACAGCCCCAAAAAGGAATTTAAACGGTATTTAATTTGGCATGGAGCGGCTGCGGAATGCTAAAGAAGGAGGACACGGGATGCCTACGAAGGACGTCCACTGCACGACAGTATGCATACATAGAGCTACGTGTAATTTCAATAATTTTATATATTTTGCAATGTTACTACCATTATTGTCTGACTGCCACGTTCCTAACTGCTTGAAAGATATTGTGACATTTTATTACTTTGAAATAATTGTATGTCAACTCGTGTTATTTTCAGACTTTGCAATAGGTATGACTTTTAAGTATTGATACTTATCACTCGTCAGGTGGGGAGCGAACGGTATGTAGGGTAGATGTCTCAGATTCTTCCGGAGCAAACAATTCTCAGCTCATCTTCCTATGTGATTTAGTTTGCCTCTGGGCTTTAGTGAAAAAGAAAGTCGCTGTGTCATCTTCCTGGGATCATGATTAGCTTTAAATTCGATAAGCGAATTATTGCGATATTTCTCGTGAAATTGAGGTCCTTACCTAGCAGATAGAGTATGTGTGAGAAAGAAAAGACCATGCATAAAAAAAAGGTCCATAGATTCTACATCACGAAAATGCGCCCGTTTACAACGCACCTTATATCAAAACAGTTTTCGGCGGACAAATAAATTTCTGTGTTCCAGCAATACCCACATTCGCCAGATCTGACACCATGTAATGTCTACCTATTACCCAAAGTGAAAAGTGCAGTGATAGAAACAATTTCTCAGGCTATTGAAGGAGTGAAAGGAAAAGAGAAATTTGTTAAAGATGGCGACAGTTGGTGAGCTGCAGCACTACTTTTAACAGTGGAGGATGCTTATACATCCGTGTTTAAGTAAGGGAAGGGAGTAAATTGAAGATTAAAGTCATGTTTTTAATCTTTAGACATAAAACATGGTTCCCCCACTTTTATCCCATTTCCCCCAGTTGCTAAACAGCTGTATCGCCGGTTTACTGTCCATATTTTAATTTATTAACTATTCATTAAATTTATATATATATATATATATATATATATATATATATATATATATACACTACATATATTATTTGTATAAACANCATTTCACAATTATTCTTGTTCTTGTTCTTCACTGTAAGTTACAAAATGTTTAATTGTCAACCTGGACTCTACTGTACTGCGGTAAGCGAATATATTCACATTAGTAGCAGGTTATCAGTAAACTGTTTTTTTTCTACTTTTTGTCGTCGAAACGAAAAAATCAAGCAACATTACGTTTAGGTTTCAATCCTGCAGCCCAAGGGTATGCTGCTTTCTCAAAATGCTGCATTAATTGTTATCAGTTTGACCGGCCACCATTTTCAAATATGTAAATGGAATTTCTTGTTAAGAAGACGATTTACGCGTTTGGCAACGAGCCAAATATTTAAATAAATCCCATGAATATTTAATCTCCAGTAGGTGACGGATGTACATAATTGCCCTGCATTGATTATGCGTTGAGATTAATCAAAGCAAATTGAATTTCTCGAGAAAAACTAATTCATATTGAAGATACTAAGTAATTTTTCTCGTTAGACACCGAATTTTGGAACGCCGTTGGCCAATCAGCGCCCGGTAACCTACTCGCCAACCGGCAGCGCAGTCATCAGAGAATGGTTATAGTCCATTCACGGTTATTTTCAACGGTTCTGAAGACTGCTAAGCTTCTTCTTCCAGGATATTCCTCCACTTTATGTGAACAAACTTAACTGTGCCTAGAAATTCACACCAAGTGGCCAGGGCACCGCATTCATGCGCACTTACTACAATAATATTTCTTACTAGGCATTACCAAATTACCTGTTATCTCTCAAGCTTTATTCTTATTGACTATTAATGAAATATTTTAATTTATATATAAAATTAAAGTTGAAGTTCCTTAACCAAAAATAAGATGCTTTTGGTTAACAGAATTATAAAACGCTTGTAAAGTATGGCATATTTAAGAAAGAACGAAACATGTGAAACATGGGGTGATTTTTCAGAGGCTCGACTAAAGAAGTGCGAAGAAACCGCGAATAGACTGACGCCTGCGGCGTCCCTATATGTTATCCGTCCGTACTCGAGCTCTAGCGAAGTACAGGCGGGTACGTCAGTCAGGATTTAGGGCCGGCAACCATGACGAAAAGGGACAGCGCTAGGACGAAGCGACCATCNTACAAGCCAGTCTGCCGCTGGCAGTGGCAGGCGCGCGTTTTCCGGAGCACAAAGCTACTAGGTTGAGAGGCGATACCGCCGGGTACTGCTCATACCATTTATTTTGAGCTCAAAATTGTAAACGTGCCACGTTTTAATTGATAACATGAAAAACACTCGTCGAAGAATGTAGGCCAAATAAAAATTTATTTTTGTTGTTCATAAGTGTAGAATTTGTAAGGGAGCCGTCGGGCGATATGTTTTTTTGCGTGGCCGCGGCCTAAGAGCTGTATTTCCTTTCGGTATGTCAAATAGCCTGTACCGTAAGTCTCACACCTTAAGGGGCCCACACACCTGTCGTTTGAACTTCGTTGCAGTGTGTTTGAAATACACGTTTTTCCACTAAAACATTAAGGCCGCGGACAGACGGGCGTTTCTTTTGCATTGAACGCGCGTAGAACGCGCATTAGGGAAAGCACGCGTCAAAAGCAACGCTGGTTTGTAGGACACGTGGGCGTTAAAGCTGAGGCGCGTTAGGGTCGCTTGTCGTGGTTTTGAGTGGAGTAACATTTGCAACCTGTGCCTACATATTGAGGATTGTAATATTTTTGTCAAATAAATACGGGCTGTTCAGAACCACATGTGTAAAAATATAGTCAGTATAAAAATGTTATGTTAATATAACGATACTTTCATGAGTATAAATCTAACTGAAGATAATGTAATATATGAGTTATTTAAAAAAAAAGATAAAAAATGAATGTGTTATGTACACTGAAGAGCCAAAAAAAATGGTACACGTACATAATATCGTGTAGGGTCCCACCGAACACGCATACGTACCGCAAGACGACGTGGCATGGACTTGACTAAAGTCTGAAGGTATGCAGGAGGCAATTCACACAATGAATCCTGCAGGGCAGTCCACAAATCCAATTTCCGCCAATTTGAGAAAGGGTTGCACGTATTTAACGTTTAATGATTCTCGTCAGTCGTCGTTAACCCCCTTCTTTCACGATCTTTTTCCGGCCGCAGCGATGTCGACGATGTGATTTTTTACCGGATTCCCGATATTCGCGTTACACTCGTGAAATGGTCGTACGAGAACATCCAAATCTTATCGCTACCTCGGAGATGCTATGTCCCATCTCTCGTGCGCCGACTATAACAAAACGTTCAAACTCACTTAAATCTTGATAGCCTGCCATTGTAGCAGCAGTAACCGATCTAGCTGCCGACCGCATCGCGTTACTCTGATTGGTTCCATACCTCTGTTATTTGCATATGCACGCCTATTCCAGTTTTATTGGCTCTTCAGATATGTCCTTCGGCGGTTTTCAACTTTAATCATCAATACAAAATTGCCAACAATGCACACTCGCAAACGAATTTCAATTATATTGCTATTCATTAATATAGTTTTTTTTATTTTCGATTACATACAATAATCTTGATATAGAATTATTTATGTGTTCCATTTACGTTTAGTTACATAATAATAAATAATGTAGTTTGTATTGGAAAGAGCTTATTTACGTCCCCCAGAGTTGCGCCTGATGGTTTATCAGGGGACGGCTTACAAACTAGCTTATTACCTAAGTTAAACTAACAGCCATGCCTTACCAAGGATTCGAACCCAGAACCTCTCACCCCGCAGACTGGCGGGTCACCAAGCGACTGAGCCACGACGGCTCGGCAATACATAATGCACGGGGTACTTTCCCACTTCTGATTTCCGGCCGGGAATTTTAAAGATTATTATCAATTAGGTGAACCAACAGATAAACCAACTGGACTGAGAGGTTTGGGCGGCTCTTAATATCTAAGGTATTTGAGTCGATGATGAAATGAAATGAATATGGAGATACACAGGATGCAAGTGCAGGAGAAATTGCAGATCCCCGAGAAAACCCGCTGTCCAACGAAGTCACGATTCCGACTGTGAAAATTCGGGAATAACCTGATAGAGAATCAAACAAACCCTTACCGCGATGGATGGGATAAAAGATCTAATCGTAGCTCCAATAGTTGTCCAATAAACTTATCTATATTAATGTAATATTTGTCACAAGTCAAAATTTCTCCCAAGTTGACTTTTTTTCTCTATGTCCGGTTTACCAACAAATTTCTCGCCAAAAAGCACTTCACAAACGTCCATTCCGCCTTGTGTATTTTTATTCTTGTCTCTTAAATCTTCTCGACCCACATCACAAATAAATGGTCGTTTTTGCACCTCACAAAAGAAGAGTGCGACATCAATTGCCAACTAGAACGCGCTCTTGTATTGAATGGGAACGACAGCAATTCTGGAAACGTGTTGCTGCTCGGCGTTTCCCTCACGCCAATGCGTCGTGCCACACTGCGAACCACGCAATCCTATGCGGTGCGTTGTGCCATATAACGCGTGTGCAGCGCGCGTCTGTTAGGCGTTGTGCCTAACGCGCAACAGGCAGCAACGCCCGTGCGTCCGCGCCATATCAGCCCAGTACATCTCTATGCTGCTTGTTGCAGCGTCTTCAACTTAACGCGCGTTGTGTGCAGCTCAGTGACGCGCATATGTCCCCGGCCTAAACACGCGTCCAATGTGCTGTTCTACTAAAACAACACACACTTCAGACGAGGACTGTTCAGTACTTCCAAAATATCACGCACCTTAGAAACACCATTTCACAGTTCTCCAAAACTCCTAAAAACGGCTTATTCAAAGCGCTGTTGATCAAAATATACACACATACAAAACTACTCATGGGTCCTGCACCGAATATTCTTACAGAATTTCCACTGACTTCGTAGCTTACAATAAGAATTTCTGACTTGGTATTTACAAAGATAAATTTATTCAGTACGCTCCACAATTACCTCAAGGAAATTAATGAAATAAAATTACTAAAATGATTCCGAATAAACAGTGTTTCAAATGGTATTGAATTATTTTACAAATTATTGGTTCATATTTTACAGTTCCAATATTTCCAATAAAGTCCGCATTTCACATTCATACAGTTTCACTTAAATTCAGTCCACATTTCACCAGTCTGCAATATTCTCGAGTTCTCCGAGCGCCCCCGTGCACAGTAGCTCTCTACTCGTCGGGTACCACAGCCTCTCGTCCGTCCACACGACGCAATCACTCTTCTATCGTCGCCTAGCATTCTCTGCCATCGCCCGTCCTCTCCGCTCATGTCCCACGCCCCACCATACTTTTCGCATGTGGGAATCGTGCCGGACGATGCCGTTGGTCGGTGAGTGTACTTGGAGATCTCCTGTTTCCCCCGCTCCATACACTCCTCGCTTTACCCTCATCGGCTATCAAGACCTCGCTGTTAAGGATGTTGCCTGGTTGAGAATTTGGTATAGTGAAATACATTTCATGACATTAGATTTTTAAAGCCAATTTTGAAGTTATGAACTTGAAACAAAATCTTAGTGTGATAAATGATACTCTCAATATCTATATCAAGTGAAATATAACAATTTGTTATTCAAAATATTTTTATTTAATTATTTATTTTTCTGATGTCTTTAGGAAACAGTGTTAAAAAAAGCTTTAATAACAAAAAAGCACGAATTTTTCTGATCAAAAAAGTATTTGGTGGGATATATTTATATCAAACAGGAACACCAGAAAACCGAATTTGATTAACATGTAATTCCCTATTGCAAATGGTCAACCAGGCAACAGGAATCTCTTCACTGACTCGGAAGGGCGTGTAGAGAGTGTTTCCCCCCCTCTTGTGGTTGGCTGGCAGCCGGGCAGCTCTCATTGTGAGGCACAGTGGCCATTGTAGGGCCCGCGCACGTGGTGTACCTGCTGCTGCAATCCGTCCTGGGAATGACCAGNTTGCCGCCGCATTTGTAAGCCGACTTTCCCACCATCTCGTGAGCACGACGCCCGTAAGTGCTGTTTGCAATAGTGCGGCAGTGTGACTAAAGTCAGAGGCGAGCCAGTATGCGATGTGTATCCCGTACTATAGTCCATTCACGGTTACTTACAACTTTTCTGAAGCACTGTTAAAGTTATACCTCCAGGGTATTCCTCTGTCTCATGCTGACAAAGCTTAACCGAATTAAGTGAGTGAGTGATGATATTTGGGCGGCTCCTAACTGCGAGGTCTTGTGAGCCGATAAGGATGAAGCGAGGTGAGCAGGGAGAAGCGCCTGAATGAAAGGGCAGGGGAAACGGGAGATCCCAGAAAAAACCCACCGACCAGTGGCATCGTCCGGCACGATTCTCAATTGCGGAAATCCGGGAGTGTCCCGGCTTGGGATTGAACCCGGTTCGCCTTGGTGGAAGGCAAGTAGGATAACAGCTCAGCCACCTCGGCCCCTAACAGAGTTATGTTTTATTATACTCAGGTTTCGAACAAAACGAGATATATTATGGGAGAGTTTGGCATAGGGAAAATTTCCGCCGCTAGGTGCGCAGTGTTTCAAAATTTTAACTTTTAATTTAATTTATAAGCTACGTGCGCAAAAAAAAAGAAAGGTTTTACTTGGCTACTAAATTATTTTATGTTTTATTTATGATTATTGTTATTATCGTAGAAAATAGACAAAATCTGTTAAGAATGCGAAACCAGCGCTTACCTAGTAGCAAAAATGTTTGGTTGCCAAACTTTTAAAATTAATCGTCCCAACATGTAGTAGACGTAACCTTAACCGAGTCTAGAAAATTACATCAAAGGGACGGCGTACCGCATTCGTGCGCACTCACTTTAATAATACATGAGAACTACTGTATTTATTACTAGGTATTACCAACACACCTATTGTTTCACTGCTTTATTCACATTAATTATAATTTGAATATTATTATTTGTAAATATATGTAAGTTAAAGTTTAATTTATCTAAAAATAAGGCGCTTTTATCTTAACAAAGTATAAAGCGCTTGTGATACCGGATATATCTAGGAAACAACCAGGCACGTCGTATATTGGGTGATTTTTCAAAGGTTTGATTAAAAAGTGTGAAGAAACCACGAATAGAATATATACAGTTAGTTGGAAACAACCTATGTTTAGTATTTTCTTCCAGTTGTAATTTTTAGAGTAGCAAACTGAAGATATGCTCTTTGTCTTTCTTTCGTTTGGATACACGTATGTTATAACTAAACCAATCGAAACTCACAATTTCAATAATTAAACAAAACTTAAAAGTTTGCCTAATCATACCGGGCTTCGTTTTTAAGTTTACGCTTCCGACGATAGAGAGCAATAAACGCAACAACGACAACGTCGCGCTATTGTAAATGCGACGGATGACAGGTTGTGTGCGTCGGTCGCAATGCGTCATGCCGCCGAAGATCGGTCGCACAATTGTAAAAAGGCCTATACTGGCCGTCTCATTGGGGGTGTCTGTCGGGTCGTGGGAAACCCTTGCTTAGTGTTTGTCAAGCCTTTTGTGGGCGGTCCTTAGGTGCAACCCATTTACGCGAAAAGATTTCATGTTCAGATGTATTTCAAAGCACTCCGACTCCAATCCACTTGCGCGATTGGTTGGTTTCAACTGACACGCGTCTTATGTGCCTGCCCACGAATCACAGACGTTCATTACCCGAGTAATGAAAGCAGTAATTGACCCAGTAAAATGCCACGCTGTCTACGAGGAGCGCACGCGGCCGATAACGGAAGGAAAACTGCTGGCGTGCAAGAAGGATATTGAAGTCTAGCTTCCGTGGAATTATTTTCGCGAAAATCGGGAGGCTGTAGCGATCGTCCTCGCCCATGTTTTGGAAATGAAAGTAGCCGACACTACGACGGCGTTCAGAGTGTGGGGAAGGGGGGGATGACAGTGGAAGCAAGGAGCTTAGGGTGAACATGGGGTAGAGTAATGTCGCTAGCTGCGCAGCACCGTTCTCCGTCTCCCAACATTCTACTGCTTTTCTGCCAAAACAACTATCATTAACTACGTCGATAATATTTGAGGTTGTGTCATTTGCTCTATTTTAAAATTACTGACCAAATGTGTTTTAATTATTCCTAAGACTATTATATATTTAAAAAAAATGAATAAATTGAACATTACTTAAAAATTCATGTCGTGATAAGGCATTATTTTCTTTACCGTGCCTACTTTTTAACCTAATTACTCCATGAAATAGCTGATTACGTTCTATACAATTTTTATTATTAATGATCACACACGCAAAAGGCCACATACATAAAGGAGGTGGTTGGAATATAAACATAATAACTGCGAGGTTTTTTATCAATTGAAACTGTCGTTTAACCTGTGTCAAACGATATGTGTGAAATGGATGTGAAAACCTGATATCCAAATCAGACAGCAATATAAATACCTTTGTACGGGGCCTGCAGACTACAGTTCTCTGTGCACACGTGCAGCGGTCCGTTGTTCGTTTGGGCAGCATTATGTGCCGAAGCCTATATCCCTGTCAAGCTTTATAGCGCGTGAAAAAATCTTTTTGGAGTAATCTCTGCGTGCGGTTTTAATCAAAACCCTGTACATATCAGTCTCCATGTTAGCTAAAGTATTACGTATGCTGCAGATTCCAGCATGTTTACAACGTCTATGTTCAGAAAATTCTTTTAAAGTATATATTGTTGTAAAATTTTGCATTGTTTTTTATTTTTCATTGATTTCATGTTGGAAACTACTTTTTCTTCTTCTTGTGAATGATAGATGATTGAACTACATCACTACGTTTACATTATAATATATTTTAAATGCACCACATTTATATGTTAGTTCAAATACGCGTACACACACGCGCGCGCACTTTAGCCTCACGAACGCAAAAGCCTCTTTCACAAAGAATTTTAAAAATCAATATTACATTAATATCAACACCATGTATCACTGGGTTTTTTCATAACGACCTTTGAACCAGCAGACTGACGGCTTACCACTAGACAATGGTAATTTTTTTTGTGAACCGTTGTTGTATACCAAATATTTTATTTTTAATTTGATAGGTAAACACGAATTGAAAGCAAATACTTTATGTACCAATTTCATGGGCATACATTTTGTAGGCCTACTACAAGAATTGCTGCCAAAAATACGGCGAAACGGGTTTTAAAAAAATCACAAACCTTGTATGCATGTAATTATTGATCACAGTTTGAGCAATGTTGTGTATCACACAGATACAAACAAAAGCAGAGAGATCTTTATCACACCAGTCACACATTACTGCAAAATTGTAACGGTTATTTCGGTGATGAAACAGTGATTAAAAAGGAGGCTGGCACATCCGACTTTCATACAGACTGAATAACGACTGCATAACAAGCCCATCACGCCAAGGAAAGCAAGCAAAGCAAAACAAATTTAGTGACTCTAAATCTGGTTGCATACTCCAGCAAAAGGGTCTTCTTTAAAAACTTGTTAGTAAGACGCTAGCCAGAGCATCAATAAATTATGTTCAAGTAATAATTTAGAGACACGTTCTACTCAAGGGCATCAGACTACTATTCAGCGACTGAATACTCCAACATCAAAGGCTGATGCTGCGGCCTGATATTTTTGTTTGTTGCTAATTTACTATCTTTTTTATTTATTAATCTTTAATAGGTCAAGTAGCTAACAGGAAGGCTAGAAGGTAAAGACTTAAAGTTTAAATCATATATATTTATGAATAAGTGCTAACGTGCATAATTAACACGTAATTCCGAAAAACAGGACGTCTCACAAAGTTAGCTGGCACAAAACTAACTACAACTTAGGACAGCTGTACATAGTGTTTAGGCATAACGTTTTCCATCTCAAACCAACTTAAACTTTTTTTTGAGACATCGCAGTTAAGGTTGACTTAGGGTATCGATATTTAAATATAAAAAATTAGTGGAGAGTTACGGGCGTCTCTTAACTACGAGATCTTGGGATCCGACGATGGTGAAACGAAGTGGAAATGGAGCAACGCTAGAACGCAAGGGCAAGGGAACGGGAGATCGCCGAGAAAACCCGCTGACCAGCGGCATTGTTCGGCACGATTTCCACGTTTGAAAATACGGGAGTGACAACGCCGGTAATCGAACGTGCTTCGCCTTGGTGGGAGGTGAGCGCTCTAGCCGCTACACCAACGCGGCACCTTAAAAATAAGTGAATGCACTTGCTACTTGTTCTGGAATCATGTTTTTATTATTATATATGAGACAGTGTAATAGGCGGATAGAATTAAACAGGCGTAGAATACTTTGTTAACTGTTATTGATACAAGACGATTCAGAATTACTGAGTCATAATATGAAGTAGAAATTTAAGCAAACATTTAGAACGTTTACTTACGGAAGAAAGACCACGCGTGTGAAACTGAGACACTTCGATTCCTGCTAAAAGTTAATGTATTTAAATTAAATTTTAAAAATTAATTAATTACTATTAGCAAACTTTTTGGTTGAGGACGTTAGATGCGGATTTTTTGGACAGCGCCGTTTCCAGTTAGAATTCTAGCTAAACCCTGGTGTGTTTTTTCTGTTTCTATTTGTAGTTTTAAGTAAGGGAGTTGATTCTGATAAGACTCTCCACCTCTAGATTAGCTGTTAGAAAAACATTAAAATAACAATATATTATTGTTCACAACGCATCCATGGGCTGTTAAGGAAACAAGGTCATTTTTTTCCACTCAAATCTATTTGACGTAACTTATGTGGTATAAGTTACACACATAAACATTTGCCAATATTTGAGATGTAATTGTTTTGATTTTCGTCAAATAATATAATTTTTACTGGTGTAAGCTAATCTTATACTTTTTATTTGCTACTGCGAAGAGTTCTATTAGATTTCTCCTTAAATGTTCTCTCGTGTATCTACTGTGGCGAGCCACTTTATCACGACCTTTACTCAGTGTTGCATTAATACACATCAAAATTCTGATCAAGCATTCCTCATTAGCAGAGTAAAAAACAATTATATAAACACTGTTATGGAAACGCCTCTTTAGCCTACTTTCCTTAGAAAAGCTAGGTATATGCAATCACCCAAATGGCTGTCTGGAATGTAGGTCTCCCCATAATAACTTTTAAACCCGACAACCGAATTTCACCAAACTGAGCCCACATAAAGAATTTGGTAATGGCATCGTACTTTTGTAGTTTTTGTCCACGCTGGCTACTTATTTTCAAAATGGTTGCCTTTTTATAACATAGGACACTATGTTATATGTCGAGAACCATTCTTTTATATATAAACCGATAATAATATTGGCGCACCATTTTAGAAAATAGTGCAAATTAAATTATAAAGCTTTACATTATATCTCGAGAACCATTTAACCGATTTAAACCAAATTTGGTACATAGGCAGTGCGTGATGTAAGCATTGAAACTTTAAAGTGATAATGTTATTAAACTGCCATTTAAGGAGATAGTGCAAAGTGAAAAATATAGCTCTTATTTTATATATTAGTAACTACACAACTAATCCCTGCCATTTTAGGATATATAATATGATTGTAGACCATGTTAATACATTAAATTTAAAGGTTTAATACACTAATTTTCTAAATGGTGGCAATATTGATATTTTAGTTTTGCTTGCAATATCTACAATACCGTTTGACTAGTTCTGGCCAAAATCGTTATGCTGAACGTAACTGTTACAGGCATCAAATGTGTCAAGAAAGAGCATCTTTTTTCCCGTAATTTTGTAAGATAGCGCCACATGAAAAATAGATTTTTCATGTCATATCTTTGGAAACAATCAACCGATTCCTACTAAATTTGACACTCAAGTAACACTACAGAACGTCATGTAAACTGACACTCGTTTTAGGGGTTTAGACATTATTTTCAAAATGATGCCCACATAAAAATTATAGACTACTATGCCATATCTACGAAACCATGCAGGCCCTCACTAATCCCAACTTAACTTTGTATGCTGGCAGTATCTATGCAACCATCAAATAAGCTAATTAATAAACTCATTTGTAAGCCATTTTAAAAGATAATACTACATGAAAGATTAAACTTTTGTGTACTATCTCAGGAAACAAATAACTGATACTCACCAAATTCAAGCTATATGTTATAATTCGGTAGTCTATATAATTTTATTGGACTAAAGAAGGTAGTCCCACTATTTAAAAAATAACAGCAATGTAAATATTTGTGATAGTAAGCCATATGTCAAACAATTTCAACCGACTATAATATGCAGCAGTATATATGACAAAGCTTTCAAAACCTCGATGCTAAGGTCCAGACAAATCTCTCCACTTTTTTGTACGGCAAACATATAATGTAGCAAAACACTAATGAAAATAGCACCACATGAGAAACTGGAGCTTTTATGTCATATTCCCACCGAAATATGCACATTAGTAGTATTACAGTAGGCCATGTTTTAAGTGTGTCTGGCTTTATTTACAGTATGGCAGCCATATAAGTCATTTATATAAGTTCGTCATGTATATATTATGCATTTTATCAGCTTTTAATTAAACTTAGAATTCTGAAAGAAGCCATTTCATTAAATATGCTTATAGAGATCATCTTTTGCTGAATTTTTGTAAGATAGTGCCACGTGATAAAATGCAACATTTATGCAATATTTCAGGAACCAATAATCTAATATCCACCCAATTTTGTACACAATTTCTACAGTGGACCATGCAAACGTACATAATTTAAGTGAGTCAGTTTTTTTTCTCAAAATGGTGCAATACTTATTATTTTTCATAATTAAAACATGTGTTTTAAATAATTTAACATGACATGATTTTAGGGATTAACACACTTGTTTTTAAAATGTTTATATTTGAAGCTGCTAAACCAAGTCAACCAAAACTTTATACTGATTTCGACCGAAGTTGATGCTCTGAATCTGAATCAAGTTGCTGCACGTCAGCTTACGGTACGAGGAGTTCTGTGTTGGAGACCCGGTTAAGGCACGTGTGTATTTTTAATTATCTCACTCGTATTTAATCTGTTTCTTGTTGCATCTGTAATGATATAGTTATCAACGATACGTCAAGACCCACCTATCATCTATATATTTTTTTAAACTTCATCAACATTATTAGCATCCATAAAGAGGAAAGGAGGCTCATTAGTTATATCGATAATTTCTTGTTATTTATGTTTCCCATTTCATTACGTTGTATGGCGCACGAGCTGTCTTGTGTTTTTGTGGAGTGACTGCACAGCTATCCCATACATATTAGAGCCTACACTACAACCGAACAGCAAGATACGTAACACCAGAACTGTATAAATAAAATCTAAAAACGAATTACACGAATATTTGTAACACTGGTTAAAGGAATCGTACAAATAATATTTAAAGAACTACTGCCAGAAGTTGGAAATAATCGAAGTCTTGAGAAGAAAGTAATAGTTTCCATAGAGATATTTTTCTAAGAGATGAACGTCTTCTGTAAAACAGCAGCATTTAAGTTGTACAATAGCAGAAATCACATTGATACGCTATTAGTGACGAATGTGGTGTCAAACTGAAGGCCGAGCCGCTTTCCAAAGCAATGTTACATCTGAGCAAGCCAAAATCAGGGTAGGGCGATAAGACCCGCCCATCCAGTGTGACCTTGTGAAACCATTGCCGGGGCCGACTTGGCCAAGCAACGACGTTCGACGCGGCAGCTGATGAGTCTGGGCCCGCAAAGAGCTGGAGAGTTGGGCTGGGGGACAGTGGCTCCCGATGCGCGAAGCTGACCATGTCATGCCGCGCCAAACGACTTGTCCGACAAGGCCTCCCTTCCCACGACCCACCCGTCACCCCACCGGCGTGATTGTCCGGGCAGTATAACGAGCTCTGAGCGACACCTGACCCTCGCAGACCACAGCCGCGACAACACTTCATTAGGCGCTTTGGTCGCGCCGCCTGCGGCGAAGGGGAGGCTGGGCACACAGCCTCCCCTTCGCCGCTTTCGACTGCCGTTTCCGCCGCACGACTCGAGCTGGTGTTGTTTTCCTCGTCCGAGCTGCCAACTTCATTCTCGCAACTTGTATCGCTGATTTTTTTTTTGTAACTCCAGAAAGAATGAAAATATCAAAATCCTTTATGGCCCTTACACAATTGAAAACTTAAGCATTTGACTTTACATTTCCCTTCCTTTGACGATACCACCAATACACAATACAATTGGGGCATTTCACGTGAAGTGGACAGCGAAAAAAAAAGCGAGGTTCTGAAATTCGAACATATTCGGCCGAATAGTACTTCTGGTAGGTATGAGTATGAACACACACTATTTTTTTTGTATGATGTTTATTTCTTAAAAATTGCTGTAATTGAAATTAGAATTTTTTGAAAGTAGCTTTTCGAATTTAACAAATTTACAATAAATATTCAACATAGCGACTTATATTGAAGATGTACTGTTCTTTTGAACTATAAAATAAAATAAGAAAAAAAAAAAAATGTTATGTACAAAACCGGGAGTAAACATTTCAAACAAAATTTTAATCACTTTGACCAATTTTTTAANGTAGGTATGAGTATGAACACACACTATTTTTTTTGTATGATGTTTATTTCTTAAAAATTGCTGTAATTGAAATTATAATTTTTTGAAAGTAGCTTTTCGAATTTAACAAATTTACAATAAATATTCAACATAGCGACTTATATTGAAGATGTACTGTTCTTTTGAACTATAAAATAAAATAAAAAAAAAAAAATGTTATGTACAAAACCGGGAGTAAACATTTCAAACAAAATTTTAATCACTTTGACCAATTTTTTAAAAATTTTTATTTCAAAATATAGCTTAAAGTATATTAAAAATACACTAGAAAATTTAAAATGGGATTTGCATTAGTTTAGGAGTTAGATGGAATAATGTATGTATGCGTCGCAATAGGCGTGATATCTGGCGGCGGTTTGCGCGATTTCCATTCAAACTCGCAGCGTTAACATTATTTTATCCCGTTTAAGCGTATTTAAGTTCTTTCAAAGATGTCGGGTAAGTGTTATTCAAATTAATAAAATATTAGAAAGAACAAAAACATTATTAGGAAGCAGTAGAAAAAAATGTAATAGCGAAACGCTACTAGTAGCGCCATCTCTTAGCAGCGAGAAGTACTACTTATTCTTCAAATAGAATCAAAGATATGTACAAGAAAGAGACAGAAATATGACGCCAAGCGGTTTCGTATTTTCCGTTATTTTTTTTAGTGTTGCTCTAACCTCTCAGCGACTTGTGCACATTCTAAGATAATTATTATTTTATAATGGCGCCGTACGGTGATCGATGTGTTAATCCATTTCGCTTGGTACTTCATCGAAAGTTTAAAAATGTAAGGGAAATTTCTGAATATTTAGCTCAAAAGTGGGGTTTTTCACTAGACGTTTACGTATGTGCATCCTGTAGGAAACGACTTTTAAATGAAACACCTCCAGTAGCTAATTAAGATATTGTGCAGTGCAGTCAAACATCCAGTGAATCTATGCAAAACACCCACAGTAAACCGTTCATTTCCGAAGATAAGTTTAAACATAATTCAAGCCAAACCGACACAACCATAGAAAACCAAGAAATTTTGAAGCAGCAAAAGGAGAAATTTTATAATCCGTCTACTTCTACTTCAATGAAGATTATGATATTGACTATAGCACCTACGTCATGGAGTGAAAATGATTTTGAAGAAGAATTGGGAACATACAGGCGACAAGCGAGAAAAGCAAAGCAACTTGTCGATCAATTCGGTATCTTGTCATCTCCAGACCCACGCGGTGGCCGTAAAATACCAGCCGAGACCGAAAACTTGGTGAAATATTTTTATCTACGAGAAGACATTAGCCGAATAATGCCTGGCAAAAAATATTTTATATCCATTAAATTAGATGATGGGAAAAGAACGCAAATACAAAAACAGCCTCTGATTTGCAATATTGATGAATTTTATCAGAGGTTCAAAGATGAATATCCGAACGTCCAGGTAGGCTTAACAAAGTTTTTTACTCTGAGACCCAAACAATGTATTCTCGCAGGCGACTACTTGCCATCAAAACGTAAAGCTGATGTTGAATAGAGGAGACATTGCTAATCTTACAGCTGGAACTGCCATGCAACTTTCATCTTATAAGGATTGCCTTCGCAAGATGATGTGTCCCAATCCAACACCGACGTGTGATTTAATGACTACATAGACAACACGAAATGAACGCTGTGATTCTTATCCTGACCTAAGCGCAATTCGAGAGCATTTAAAAATCATATTTGATAACAATCAAGTGACAGACATGCAGTTTGAAAAATGGGTTGGTACAGACCGCTTCACGATATCTACTCAACTATTGTCTTCTGATAATTTTGTAGATGACTTATGCGACGCTTTGGACTCTTTGAAACCTCATGCTTACATTGCAGAGGAACAGGCGCTTTATTTTTAAACTATTAAGGAGACTATCGATGAAGGTCAAATTCTCGTACAATGTGATTTTTCAGAAAATTATAGTTTTGTTGTCCAAGATGCTGCTCAATCTTTTCATTGGAATAACGAACAGGCAACACTTCTAACGTCGGTTTTTTATTATAGAGATGGCAGTGAAGTAAAGCACGGCAGCATTGTTATGATTTCGGATGACTTAAAACACGATACAGCCACCTTCTACGCTTTCTAAAACGTACAACACACGCATCTTTTAGAAAAAGCAATAGTTGTATCTAAAATTATATATATAACCGACGCGGTTTCACAACATTTTAAATACATATTCAACTTTGTGAAACTATTTTATTACAGAGAAGGTTTTAATGCAGATGCAGAGATACATTTTCATTCAACGTCTCACGGAAAGGGACCATGCGATGGTCTGGGGTGGTGGGGCATTAAACGTTTAGCTACGCGTGCAAGTCTACAGTTACCTTCAAGTGGAGCAATTGTTACACCAAAGCGATTATACGAATGGGCAAAATCATCTTTAAAACAAAAAGCCATTTACTTCTGCCCCAAAGACGATATTCAACGTCAGAGAATGTTTTTGCAACCCCGGTTTGCATCTGAAATCACCATTCCAGGAACTAAAAAGTTGCACGCCTTTATTCCAACAACCGGAGGCCTTCTTGTAAAAAGAACCAGTTCTAGCATAGATTCCCATTGTAAAATTGTAAAAATTACAAAATAAAATAGTTCTTCCGTTGTTGCAATGTTGTTTCCTTATGTTATAATTATGATATCACAGCAGTTATAATAAGTATGTTTTTTCGCGCCAACCAGCCGACCTAAGCAAGCGCTAGATATCACACCCATTGCGACGCGTTTGTATATTAATCCATCTAACTCCTAAACTAATGCAGATCCCATTTTGAATTTTCTAGGGTATTTTTTAACATACTTTAAGATACATTTTGAAATAAAAAAATTTAAAACAAATTGTTTGAAGTGACTAAAATTCTGGTTTGAAATGTTTACTCCCGGTTTTGTACATGAAATTTTTTTTTTCTTATTTTATTTTAAAGTTAAAAAGAACAGTACATCTTCGGTATAAGTCGATATGTTAAATTTTTATTGTAAATTTGTTAAATTCGAAAAGCTAGTATCAACAAATTATAATTTCAATTACAACAATTTTTTAGAAATAAACATCATACAAAAATAATATTGTGTGTTCACATTCATACCTACCAGATGTACTATTAAGCCGAATATGATTGAATTTCAGAACCTTCACTTTTTTTTCGCTGTCCACTTCACGTGAAATGCTCGAATTGTTAAGTAGTGTTCAGACAAATGAAAAACGGTTTTCCGCGCTTTGTAAAAATGTGCATCTTGTTGTGTAAATCATTATTAAATTTTTTAGAAATGCATTATACATACCTGTTTCTAAAATAGGCTTTACCATTGATTATAAAAGTTCATTTCAAAACACAAAAACCCACTTTTTTACTTTATCCCAAAAAATCAAATAATATATTCCCTCTTCACATTATATTTGTTTGACGTTTATTACATTTAGATGAGTTTCGTTATATACACCGAGATGAAAATCTCCCTACAAGAAAATAACACTCATGCCACATAAGGGAGCGTCCATAAATTACGTGAGGCGATTTTGATGATTTTTCGAACCCCCCTCCCCCCTTGGTGAGATGTCGTGAGATTTTTCTCGACCCCCCACCCCCTCTAATCTCACGTGAGATTTTTCAAAATTCGTATGTTTTGTGTAAATACGTTAATCCGTGATTGATTTATTAAAAAATACATAATTTGTTTAATTATTTTTATTTAAGACTAGTTAAGACTAGTATTACAGATTTATAATTACGTAGTTTAGAATCACAGTGATAAAATCAAACAATACAATACTTAAGTAGAAACTACATGAATTTGTTAAAGAATATTTATTCTAATTCTGTCCACGGGGACTCATGTGCGGTCTCAAGAGTTACTATTGGAACCAACATGTCTATGTGGTTTTCAATAAAATCATCTGCTCCTTCAACCTCTCTCTGATTTAGCCACTCTAAACCGTTGTCGCTTGCACATAGAAGCTCAGTAGCTCGACGTGTGACAATTCTTGAGGGTCGTACTTTGCGCGCTGTTGCAGCTAGTGCACTGTGGACTGCACGCCGATGCTCTGCAGCTCTTATGATGGATGAAAAGTAAATACCGCACGTACTGCAGCATCTCTTTTCTAGATCACCACGTACACTTGGGCAATAGAGGTCGTAGGGCATGCTGATGAAGGCGTGCAAAGGTTGAATCGGTAGGCAGTGGCGAATCAAGAAGGGAGCGAACGACTTTCCGTCATGCTCTTCAGGGTCCGGGACCTTCGGATGCCCATCAACCTGATTGATAGGGTATGGAGGTGGCAGAAAATGGTCTTGAAGAATCATATGTAGAGCACTCCGGCGTGGGCTACAGCAGTCCCGATCATCGCATTTCACAACCTGAAACAATAATTAAAAGCAATTCATTATTTTAAACTCTAAATGAAAATACATTCGTAAGTGCTCACGCTCGTTAAAAAATTTCAGAAAAATATAAAAAAGCACGCATGAAATCGTGGTCAAAATATAAGGTAAACTACTGTGAAAATTCATACGAAAAGAAAACAATACATTATTAAATGTGAACAAATTGCCGCGTACCTGAAGTAAATATTGGCTCTCTCTAACATGCTCGGTGTACCATTCTTCGGCTGGAAGGTCTGGGACGCTGGAAGTGTCATTATTCGAGGCTATGTATTTAGCAACGACTTCGTGTCCGTCAATGCACACTGCAGACCATATTTCACCCAAAATTTCCCCTGCCTTTTTGAAATTATCCTTTTCCAGACTAATGTCTACTGTTCTGCCGCTGGAGTCAAGATGTGTCCCAAAAGAGTCATGGGGAAGAACAACACCCGTTAGCTCTCGACTGAGTGGAGCCAT
Source organism: Clitarchus hookeri (assembly GCA_002778355.1). Taxonomy (NCBI): domain Eukaryota; kingdom Metazoa; phylum Arthropoda; class Insecta; order Phasmatodea; family Phasmatidae; genus Clitarchus; species Clitarchus hookeri. The sequence continues at coordinate 151,338 of NQII01004503.1, forward strand.
GCGCCTCTCTACTCTGTTGAAAGCACTTCTGCCAGGGGCATTAGTCACAATGAATATTGCATCCAGATCATATTTTTTGAAATGCTCTATAGCGTGTGCGATCACTTTGCGATATCGTGGGTTCTCGTCGGGACCGCCATCACTCGAAATGATAAGGACAGGCTTAACTTCGCCGTCGCCGTTTTTCATAAAGTTGTAAAAAGTATCAAGGGTTATAACAGTGTCCAAATCTTGAGCGTGACTAGTTGCAGTTGACGAAGAGTGCTTGCCACTTCGGATTGCTATATAAGTTGGTCCACTGTATGAGACGGCTTCTGGCCGACCCATCTCATTGGGCTTCACTTCACAAAGAGCATACACGCTCGGAATCAATTTATGCCTTGAAGCAATCACAAAGTCGTGATCTGGCAGTGACACTTTGTATTCAACGTGCATTAGCAAGGGCGCCTGCTTGTTTGCCGCTGTGAGTCCTATGGGAACTCGGGCTTTATCATCCTGAGATAAAAAAGTCACGGAGTGAGGGCCAAGTACGGAGGCTACTGTCTCCAGAGACCTTATGGAGGTCACACAAAAGTATTGGTCTTGGTGTGCTTTGTGATGGTCAGCTTNTCTTATGATGGATGAAAAGTAAATACCGCACGTACTGCAGCATCTCTTTTCTAGATCACCACGTGCACTTGGGCAATAGAGGTCGTAGGGCATGCTGATGAAGGCGTGCAAAGGTTGAATCGGTAGGCAGTGGCGAATCAAGAAGGG
>NQII01004503.1:152205-202336 GCA_002778355.1 Clitarchus hookeri
GTTAACTCGTAATGTTTTTATCCCTAGACTGTACACCAGCTCTAGATTGATGCAATTCGGGCAGAGTAAAAAATACCGGATGGGTACTGAGGGACGTAGGAGGGTTTGAAGGGCAGGTAATGACGCCGAGTAGGCTGTGAGGCGATGTGTCTGTGATTCCCAGAACTAAGAAGCGCCTTGGTGTCCGGTCTAGGGTTATGAGAGGGTAGGAAGGAGCAGAGCGAGTGAAAAGTTAGTCAGTTCGGTCTTAGCCATGCCTCCGATTAGAGTTAATACATGTCTTTCCATTAGAGAAAAAAAAGAAATCATTAACGCCGTGGCCGGTGGTGGTAAACAAATTGACGTGTCCAAACGTTATAACGTTCCTCCTTCCACAATAACATCAATTCTGAAGAAAAAAGACAAAATCGCCTCCCAGACATCGGACAGCAAAGTAAAGCGCTTTAAGACTGGTGAGTATCCACTACTAAAAGAAAATTTAAAAAAGTGGTTTGCGCAAGCACGAAATTCGAATGTACCAGTTGGAGGAAANAGTATCCACTACTAAAAGAAAATTTAAAAAAGTGGTTTGCGCAAGCACGAAATTCGAATGTACCAGTTGGAGGAATCATTTTAAGAGAAAAAGTAAAAGTTTTCGCAGAAAAAATGGGAATTAAAGACTTTCGTGCGAGTGAAGGTTGGTTTNGAGAAAAAGTAAAAGTTTTCGCAGAAAAAATGGGAATTAAAGACTTTCGTGCGAGTGAAGGTTGGTTTGATAGGTATAGAAAAAGGCACAGCATAAAATTGAAGAAGCTTGGTGGGGAAAGTGCGAGTGTATCGGCCGACGTTTGTTCTTAGTGGAAAGACGAATTGGGAGAAGTAATAAATTCTTACAAGCCCAACAACATTTTTAATGCCGATGAGACGGGGTTATTTTATAAGTATTTCCCCGACCGATCAATGTGTTTTAAGGAAGAAAAGTGTCATGGCAGAAAAAAAAATGAAGAACGTGTAACCATATTGTTGGCCGCCAAAATGGATGGATCTGAGAAATTAAGACCGCCCATGATCGGCAAATCAGCCAAGCCAAGATGTTTTAAAAACATAAAAACTTTTCCGATGACCTATCGTGCAAACAAAAAAGAGTGGATAACGGGTGAATTATTCAAGGAATGGATACGATCAGTGAATGCTGATATGGAGAAAAGGCAGCAAAAAATTCTACATTTCATGGATAATTGTACGACCCATAACAATACCCCACCGCTCAGTCATGTTAATGTTGTGTTTTTGCCTGCCAACACTACTTCTAAGCTGCAGCCTCTAGACCAGGGCATAATTAAAACGTTCAAAACCTTTTACTGCAAGGAAGTAGTGATGCAACTCCTTGACAGCATCGAGGATGGGAAGGATCATAAAATCACCTTATTTTCAGCCATGAACATTGCTCACAAGGCGTGTCAAAGTGTTAGCGAAAGCACAATAAAAAACTGTTTTCGTGCTTGTAGATTCACGAAGGTGGAACTTTCATCAGCAGTTACTGAACAAGACTTAGAATTCCCTGTGAATTGTAATCGTCTTCCTCAAAATGAAGAATATTATATAACATTTGAAGATTTCGTCCATTTTGACGATGGCCTAGCGGTAGCGGGGATTCTAACTGATGACGAAATNCGAGGATGGGAAGGATCATAAAATCACCTTATTTTCAGCCATGAACATTGCTCACAAGGCGTGTCAAAGTGTTAGTGAAAGCACAATAAAAAACTGTTTTCGTGCTTGTAGATTCACGAAGGTGGAACTTTCATCAGCAGTTACTGAACAAGACTTAGAATTCCCTGTGAATTGGAATCGTCTTCCTCAAAATGAAGAAAATTCTATAACATTTGAAGATTTCGTCCATTTTGACGATGGCCTAGCGGTAGCGGGGATTCTAACTGATGACGAAATTTTGACTCCATCTCAGGACATTGATGGTGAAGGTGATGACGAAGATGATGTGTCGACAATTACACCTAAAGTGGCTAAACAATACATCAACAACGTGCGCCATTTCTTAGCGAAATGAGACGTTGGCGATGAAGTATTTTCTGCTTTGAACATGCTTGACAAAGCCATCGACAATACCCGTCTGCAAGGCTTGCACCAAAAGAAAATTACAGATTTTTTTTAACGTAAATTTATAATGTGTTTTTTATTGCTGTAATTATTGATTTATATATACACTACATATGTATACATATGTAGCCATGTGTTTAGCATTACATATTAATGCAAATTTGCATTATCTCGTTATTATATGTATTTTTTTCTTTTTTTGCTCCCGATTATTGGTAAACCCGCTAATTTGAATATCTCGATAATTCACATTTAACATTCAGTCCCTTGATAATACGAATTATCGGGATTATACTGTAGTTTGTTTTAATAATTTTGTGTGAGGCAAATATATCGTTAAAAAAACTAATAGCGCTCTTCATTGAATTCGTGATAAATAAAACAATACATTTTTTTCACATTGTCTTGTGTATAAAATAGAAAAGAAGATGTTTAGCCTACCTTAGAAAGGAATGTCAGAGTAGTCCGGGCCTTTCTCTCCACCGCTTCTCTGAGGAGTTGTTCGATCTCCTGCTGAACGTGTAGCACTAAACCTTCCTTCTCCGGGAACCTCTGTTTCGCTGCGTTCCATAACTTTGTCGCTTCTTCCTGGCAGCACTCTTCGTCTTGTAGACATGTCTTTTAACGTATGCATTGTAATAACTATGGTATAAACTCATTTTGAATGAGTGACAGCGTTGACTACGGACGTAAATACAGCAGGTCGGGGCCTGTCCGCGCGCGCTGCCACTCGGCTCGTATGCTCTAGGGATTCCCAAAAAAATATTTTGTATCGATATATCGTATCGTAACGTATCGCATGCCGAGTCGAGCGTTTGGCTGGCCGGTGGCGGCTTAACAATCCAGGTACTTCTGTGCTACTATATGGCATTCGCATAACCGCGATAATTATCATTGTGTATTAGGATTTAGCCGTATTTTAGTGGAGAAACATGTTTTACTTAATTTAACCAACTTTTCTCGCAATTTTAGACTGTTCCTTGGGGGAAAAAAAATTACGTGATATTTGCTGAGACCCCCCCTCTCCCCCACGTGCGATTGGGTGAGATTTGGCTCGACCCCCTCCCCCCTCTAATCACCTCACGTAATTTATGGATGACCCCTAACATCTGTTACACATTTTCACTGTTATATTAAAATCGTACACGAGAGAGTCATTGCTTGGAAATATTTTGTACTTTCACTCGGTATGGGTAAAATAAGTTATGGCTGTGGTGGCAAACAGTAAATAAAGAGTTTTACTTTTCGAATGATTATTCGAGCCACTTAAATACTAATTCCATACTACACCATTACCTCAAACATCAAAAAGTAGCACGACCCTCCTGCATTAATTAGCAACACCACAAACATTAGAACATACTAGAAACTGGGAAAGTTTCGCAGGGGCATACTTGACTTTCAGTTGTATTATATATCAACACACTAACTCCGTGTACTGTCGTGGTCGAGTAGTGGTAGTAGTGAGAGGTGCCGACTGTCAACTTCAAACACCGCTCCCAAAACCAAATATTTATATTTATTTAAATTAGTTTTATGCACTGGCAAACACCCACATCACCTATTTTTCTTAATAACTTTTGGTAAAATGAAAATACGCCAAAACCTTGTAGGAAAATTACGGCAATGTTCCATGAATTCACAGTAAGTTTTGTGAAATTTACATTATATCTTTTATTGATAAAAACTAAGTGTCTGTATTTTAACGATAATTTATGGAAATTTTCTTTACCAATACTGCTATTCTGTTGTTTCGTATAATTTTTTTCTGAAAGTGCATATAAGTTGGCGTGTAATGTATTTGGGAAAGCGTTGATGAAGCGAAACAGCATTTTTTTCTCTTAGTATAAATTCTGTCCACATATGTCCTCCGTTAATAAGTAAAACTAATAATAGTATCAACATAGAAAACCAAAATATAAATTCTAAAGTTCTTTAAGTGACTGTACGAATCACAAACAGGCAAAACCCACAGTTGTTACACCAATAACGAATAAGAAAACATATTTTTTTTTGCTAGAAAATATATCAAGTGGAAAGAATATAAATAACATTTCTACTAATAAACGGGGGATCATGTACTCGTTGGCTTAAATGACTTGTCAGAAATCGACCTTATGGCGTAGTTAAAACAGAGCTGACCTTTCTACATGCGAATGTATAAACGTTTTAGAATCAAAGATGGGAATTAGTTTTGTCCGTTTCGGTCACAAATAAGTTATGCGTCTGAATAACTAGGTTTCGAGTTCAGTAAACTTGGTTCATCTCATAGCTGAATATTAATATTGAAAATAGACAAATGCAAAATTATTGTGTTCACCAATTTATAAGCCAAATCGCTGAATTAAAAGTGACATTTTACTAGAGTTATTTTATTTGCTAACGTGGGGACAGTATCGGGGTATGTTCACCTTAATGCTATATAGCTGCTGTTGTTTCGTATGCGCACTGCGTGGGTAGTTATCACACAGTGGACGCGCCTGTAATTCAGAGGCAAAGCCGGAATTGCTTATTACATCGGAGCAGTGAGCGAGGCCTAGCGAGAGCTGGATTATTGCAGACACAGCGCGATGGCCCCACTGACGTTTTTGGCGTTACCGAAATTATTAGCCGGCGCGATTGCAGCGTGTCCGTGGTATGTGCATTTTAGTGGCCATTTATAACCCCGCTAGCTATTATGCAGATTCATCAACTACGTAACGGGCACATCTTAAATTGGGAGCCGTAGTCATGAATGTATTGACGTACACTAATAGCAAACGATGAGCCGTATTTCGCGCGTTCGACAGTTTTACGCGTGCATGAGCAGAAAAACCATTTTATTATGGCATAGCATAATTTTATTCCTGCCTCTACTTTGTAAAAAGCTTAATGTTCTTATTGGATTTCACATTGGCTTTTAAATTCTCTCCAAACGACTGACCAGAGATTGATTCAATATAAAAATGTAATTGAAAGAAATTTTAACATTTTTAAATCCCTGCTTTAGCCAGAAAGTCTAGTTGGGAANGGGTGGGGCGGTGATAAATGATATACCAAGGTAGGAATTAACACGTTAATGGCTTATTCAGACCTAACGCAACTTTAAATACCCGGTCACGAATGTCACAAATTGCGTTACCGTGCGCTGAGAACAAAGTTTGTTCTAGTCAAAAAAATCCTTGTTTGCATATGGCCAATTAAATATTTAGTCGTTCCAACAAAATATTTTGAGTAAAAAACCTTGAAAAGCAACAATGTTTTTTATATAACAAATTACTCGCTTCAATAAACATATACTCTATGTCGGGACACAAAAGGACAGCCTGTGAATCGGCACGTCTAAATTAACAGTAAAGTTCTTGTTTGAATATTCTCAGGTGAACCTTTTGTGAGATAATCCATGTTGAACATTCAAAACAGAATGTATGTTGCATACCAGGTAGGCTAACCACAAACTGAGTAAGGGAATTTAGACGAGGACTTTTCAGCGGCGCACGGCTCCCGTAATAATCACTTGACGAGAAAAGTGGTACTTACATTTTAGTCTTATATGTTCGCCAGGAATACACTGCCGACGTTTTTCCCCATGTTTGAAAGATACGTCGTATATGCATGAAGGAACAGTGACGTTTTTCAAAGGTTGATTTCAACAGTGCCAAGTCAACCGTGAACTTCATATAACATAGATAGAAATGACGGAAAATGGCGAAATTTTTTTTAGTTAACATATCTTCTATAACACTCTAACTAGTTTATTCTTTCATGATTGGATGAACAAGGTTTTGACTCGGCTAGGTTGTTTGCAGACCAATCGCGAAGGTTCTGCCTTATAGAACCAGAATCCTCATTGGCTCAGTGTAATGGAGTAGTAGCTTCATACATGTATGACCGCCAATAAGTAAACAAAAGTGTCGGACATGTGTACAGTATGTTGAATCCTAGCAAGCAGTGAACTTTCCCCGCGATAACCCATCATATGTAACCACGGATATGCTGGGTTGTCGGCGCGGGACGTTAGTTGGCGCGACTGCTGGTGAAGACAGGCGTTGCCCGTGTCGGTCGAGGATGATTGGATGGTTCCTCGAGCGAAGGGCAGCTCGAGGGCCCGGCGTGGGAAAGTCAGAGGGCAGACAAGCGTGTTAATTATGACCGACAGCTCTGCTGGCGACAGCGAGCAGCCCCGTCTTCCGTCGCAGGCCTCGAGACTGCAGCCTGCACGGCGACACACATACAATATTGTCAATTCGCTGTTACTTCCAACTTTCCTGCAGCACTGCTAAAGTTTAACTTCCACGATATTCCTCCGCCTCATGCAAGCAAATATTAAGCAAACATAGAAAATTACACCATTGGGACAGCGCATCGCATTCGTACGCACTCAGTCTAATAATATTTTGCATGTGAAATACTTCTTACTGAGTATTTCCAGCACAATCATTTTCTCACTGTTTTTGTTGACGTAAATTATAAATGAAATAATATATTTTATAGATGAAATATAGGAAAATGTTAGATTTAACCAAAAATAACTTGAGTGGAAAATTTGGGCGGCTCTTAACATCGAGGTATTGAGAGCCGATGAGGGTGACTGAGGTGAGTATGGAGAAGCGCCGGAATGAAGGGGCGGTGAAAACGGGAGATCCCCGAGAAAACCCGCCTACCAGTGGCATCGTCCGGCACGATTCCCACATGCAATAATCCGCCGGGAATCGAGCCCGGTTCGCATTGGTGGGAGAAGAGTAGTATAACCACTACACTACAGTGGCCTTTTCGAAAATTATGTATTTTTTAAATTAACACAAGTATAGAACAACAAATTTTTACTACTGAATAACTTTAACAGAGTGCGTCGACATGGTGAAGGCTTCTACTGGTTTTTGAAACCAAGATATACTATGGACGTAAACTCCAAGTACTTTGTTGATTATTATTTTTGGAAAAAAATGTAGAAAACATATTGTGACCTAACGTGATTATTAAGTGGGGGCTCTACTTGCAACTTTTTTTCACGTTCAAGACCGAGAAGCACGAAAGCGATAAGGGCGACAATGCCGCGGGCATCAAGAGCGCCATCGTTTCTACACGGAAGGCTCTGAACAGGCGTGCAGTATTCTCGTCGTGCTGAAAATACCTATAGGATTTTAAGTGGTGACCCTAACATTTTGCTGCTGGAAAGTATGTATGCAGGGCCCATGTTATCTTCGCAGGAATTCTCCCAGAATTTATTATGCTAAAAAAGTGTACAAATGTCGCTTTTGTCGAAGAGCTTCAAAATAGTTTTTACTATAGGCTTGGTTTGTTCAAAGTAGTATTCTGCCCTAGTCTGAAGTGTTATTTATTTTCGTGTGCAAACAAACTGTGTACACGCAAAATAGTTTGTTTTAAAAATGTGTAATATACCATTAACCACGTAAAATGGAATAACAGTTTAAGCTTTATTTTTATTTCTGTCATCTGTGAATATATCACAGGTAATTAACTTAATAAGTTTTAATGAAATTAAGGGATGCCATATTATTAACCAACAACACTTTTTTACCCGTGAATCAGTGGCATGTGGTGGACTGTTGCAAGGTAAGCTGGCCTTAGCTGTGTGCTGTACCCTATTGCTTGCTAGCTTACACTTACACCAGTAAAACGTATTCTGGCAGCTGACGGCACAGGATGCGTGTAATGGGTCCCTTGTTGCTCGCTTGTGAGTGGTCGGGATGCATTCAGTTTCTCTAGGCTGCACGGTGTTTGCTGGCTCCGACTGCGTGCACCGAGAATGTACAGCAGTGAGCAAGCACCAGCTTGCATCACAACAGTTCACCTCATGCCACAGTCGTGGATGTCTGTAGACAGTTATGAATGTAACAAACATTTATGCATTAAAGGAGTTCAAAACTTTGCCTTGGTGTAAAACGGTCTGGCGAAAGGTTCTTGAGCAAACATAGTATTTTCTGGCATTTTTCAAATAACTAATTTAGCTCCCAATGTTAAAGTGTGTGGCTGCCCCTTAATATAATGTAACCAATATGTATAAGCCATATAATGTATTCTATCTCAGTTTCCATAACGAATAATATCACGAAATGTGTATCTTACCTGGAGTTCAGGATAATATTGTATACGACCCAGGGAAGTGTATGCTACATAATAGTCCTCCTTATCTTTGTTAGTAAATATTTTGCCAGAATTATATGTGTTTTTTGAACTATTCCATATTATGTTAATTCGCTCTTTTCATAGATGCACAAAAAGTTACGATAAAAACAAATGTAGATTCAGAAAGCGGTTTGAAAATGGTTTTAATTAGTTTTGTTTAATACTGCCTGTCAGGAAAATACCTCAAGTCTTTCAGCGTGCTGCACCTAGGCAGAGTGCTAGCTGCGAAAATCATGTTTTACGACTACAGAAAGCGATGTGGGATAGACACTTTCTCTTTTACACTGGCGTCTGTTAGTTCTACATTTAGACGGCAACAAAGTTATGGCGTGTAGTGTCATTTCAAGCTAAAGAAGCTGCATTTCATATACGTTCTACTTGATTGAATGTACACACATTATCTGTATATGTATCACTCAATTAATCAGAAAACTTGCCCATGAACATAACTTGCTTACTCTCCTATACATATATATGCAAGTAATTAGGTACTGGAATCAATTATGTTAAATTGATCCCCAACCGAATGAAGTTTTCAGCAAATTTGATTGTAATCGGTAGAGGAGTTTCTAAGATGTGATGTATGCCTTTAAAAATATTTTTTGGTGGCATTAACTTATAAAGTTTTAAAAGAGTGAGCCTACTAATTAATAATTTTTTGCACACAATAAGAATTTTAGGACACCAAATTTTAATTAACTTATTTTAATAGCAACAATGATTTGGCGTGTAGTACTACAAACATTACACGGCTGTTTCCAAATACATTTAAGTGGCTTGCCGTTTAAGGTTTTATTTGCAAGGATGTTTCAAATGTTGACCCAAGCTGAAATTTCATTCTACCTTTTCGATTATGTAACTTTGAATTTTTTATCTATCAAGGTAATTAAAAATCACAACAAAAACTGCCAACATTAAAAGTTGTGTTAAATCAGGTTTCATGTTCCAGGGATGTGATATGAAACAAAACCTGTAACGAGGCAGCCCTTTCGAAAAACACTAACTTATACTTCAAAAATTACTTAATTCATGAACTTCGACAGTAGGTACTCTTCGTGTTTTAATTTGATGGAATTAATTTAGGTGGTTTGTAAAATATTATCAAAATAACTTAATAATTCAGGTGGCGATGTTGTAAAAATGGTGCACCAATGCTACAAATAACTGAATATAGTCCATTTACGGTTACCTCCAACTTTTCTAAAGTCCTGCTAAAGTTCTACNTGCTACAAATAACTGAATATAGTCCATTTACGGTTACCTCCAACTTTTCTAAAGTCCTGCTAAAGTTCTACTTCTAGGATTTTCCTTCGCCTGATACACACAAAGCTTAGCCAAGTCTAGAAAATTACACCAAAGGGAATACACACCGCATTCGTTCGCATAAGAACTTTTTCCTACTTGGCATTACCAACACACCTTTTATCTCACTTTTTTTATTCACATATAATATAAACTAGATTTTATAATGTATATATAAAACCTAAATAAAAGTTTTAATTAATTAAACGTAGCGTTATTTTACGTGAACGCCTGTGATACATGGTATATTTAGGAAATAACAGAACACGTCATCGATAGGATTAATTTTCAAAGGTTAGATTCAAAAAGTGTAAAGAAACTGCGAATATGCTATGTAATACTCGCAAGGGGCTGCTAGGACTCAAAGTTAGGGTTGAAATACGTCATACTGCTCTTTAGACGTGGCATACTGACATCAAATATTTATAGGACCGTTGTTTTGAAAATAAGTATTTTATGTTTTTANTGCTCTTTAGACGTGGCATACTGACATCAAATATTTATAGGACCGTTGTTTTGAAAATAAGTATTTTATGTTTTTAAATAGTAGAATTTTTGGGACAGGCTACCATATCAGTCAATGTTTGCCAATTTTTATAGCGATATACTGATTTGTTAAAGAGATACGATATAAAAATGCATTATTTTAGATGGCTCCAGTTGACAAGAGTGACTGTAAGTAAACTCATGAAATGCTCTCAATTTATACCACCAGTCTACAAAGTTTGGTTGTAAATCTATCTAATTATTAAATGAATATTGTATTTTATCATAAAATATTTTTATAGCAATCATTTTAACAAGTGTTTTATATACTGAACTATCAAGTTTAAGGTGACATACCTTAACTCTACTCGTATACGAATTACAACGTGAAACGATTGAGTTATTCCCGATACATGATGTTAGAGCGTTATGTTTTAGGTGGCACTACCTTCCAAGATGGCAGTCTGATAAGCATACATGCTTCTGGATTCAATGATTGTAGCGTGAAGATTTAATACTACAATTTTGGTTCAAATAGATTGAACAGTTCCTCACATAATAACGTAACACCAAAAAAAAAAAAAAAAAAAAAAAAGGTTGCCTGTAAAGTCGGTTTTACGGGCGAAGATTTTACGTGACAACGTAGTGCTGCGCGCGCGGCAGACCGATCATAGTTGAGTGGGAGAGAGACGCAAGGCATTCGGCGGGCCTCTCTCTCGTTCGGTGACTCATCGTAACGTTACCGAGCGTTACACTTTTTCATAAGTGACTCCCAGCCGCAACCTAATTTAAGACGTTGTCACGTCAAAAAAAACACCCCTGTTTTGTTGGTTGCTTTCTTCTTATGACATTTACATTTTCAACACTCGCCGAAATGACATAGGAAAATTGTCGTTTGAAACAAGCTAGTATATATATCTGTGTCTGAAAAGACATAACTATTTGATTGGGCGTTGCTGATTGCTTCTGTTATGTCTTCTGTTTCCTTGNATTGGGCGTTGCTGATTGCTTCTGTTATGTCTTCTGTTTCCTTGTTCACAGAGAGCTCGTCAGGTGTGCCGATGGATAGTTGTTAGGTACTGGTCCTCTACATTAAATGGCGTGGACGATCACATCCACCTATCACATCAGCGCACCGAATAAACTGTGTTTTTTTGTTTATCGAACTAGTCCACGTTTGTTATGCGTTACTGTATGGTATTCTTTTGAGGGGCTGGTAAATATTTTTTATGCTCTTTTTTTTCTGGACCTTATAAAAAAATGGATTATATGAGTGTGTAAGTGCCACCAGGCACTGTAAATATATCGAGTGTGTTGAAATTGATTGCACAGAAAGGAAGTTTTACCTGGCACTCATACGTCTATTTTCCTTCGGAACGGAGGCAATAATGTAACTCCCTTGCCGGAATAAAATAATGTCATGAGCTACTTTAAAATCTTTATGATACTACACGCAAAAAATTTAAAATTTAATATTATTTTATATTCTCATATTTTTGTATAATTTTGATTTCTATCTGCGTGGCTTAAGTTTTGTAAAATAAAATTTACTGANGTTCACAGAGAGCTCGTCAGGTGTGCCGATGGATAGTTGTTAGGTACTGGTCCTCTACATTAAATGGCGTGGACGGTCACATCCACCTATCACATCAGCGCACCGAATAAACTGTGTTTTTTTATTTATCGAACTAGTTCACGTTTGTTATGTTCTAGCTGTGTTTTCCAGCGTTACTGTATGGTATTCTTTTGAGGGGCTGGTAAATATTTTTTATGCTCTTTTTTTTCTGGACCTTATAAAAAAAATGGATTATATGAGTGTGTAAGTGCTACCAGGCANAAAAAAATGGATTATATGAGTGTGTAAGTGCTACCAGGCACTGTAAATATATCGAGTGTGTTGAAATTGATTGCACAGAAAGGAAGTTTTACCTGGCACTCATACGTCTATTTTCCTTCGGAACTGAGGCAATAATGTAACTCCCTTGCCGGAATAAAATAATGTCATGAGCTACTTTAAAATCTTTATGATACTACATGCAAAAAATTTAAAATTTAATATTTTTTATATTCTCATATTTTTGTATAATTTTGATTTCTATCTGCGTGGCTTAAGTTTTGTAAAATAAAATTTACTGAACACGTAGACTTAAAATAAATGTAAAAGCTTGGAAAATTATTCTGCAGTTTGAGTCTGAGTGCCTGAGACACAGCATCATAGGAATGTCATCGAGACTATGGAACGCGCATCTAATGTCCCAGGAGATCACGCTTAGGTAACACAATAAAGGATTTGGCGGAGCAAGCAGTTTTGAAACGTTCAGATATTTCCTGCAATTTCTTCTAGTAGAGGAAGTATCTGAATTTGGTCTTCTTTGACATAACAAAAGTGATTCTCTTCCTTCCCCCTTTTTAGCCACATTTATATTACCTGGGTACGATATATAAGTAACGATGTACATTATCGCACCTGTATGCAACGTAAAAGAGGCCTGAAATGAGAAAGGGGCCACGGGGGCTGAGCGGTTAGACTGCCCGCCGCCCACCAAGGCGAACAGGGCTTAATCCACTGCTGGGTGACTCCCTTATTTTAACATGTGAGAATCGTGCCGGACGATGCCGCTTGTAGACGCGTTTTCTCGGGGATCTCTCGTTTCCCCCGCCCCTTCATTCCGGCACTGATCTATACTCACCTCAATCACCCTCACCGACTTTCAAGACCTCGCTGTTAAGCGCCGCCCATATCCCTTCACTCACTGAAATGAGAAAAATTATTTACCAGGTCGTCGTTTAGGAAAGCATCGACATTTGTTATAATATTGCATTTTAAGAACCACTAAAGCGCCGATTTGATTTTAAAAAAATATTTGGGAGAGCCGAAATATTTAGAAGAGCGAAGCAAGACACGAATGGTTTCGTGCCTTATGAGCGGAAGGCAAAATGAAATATCACGCCAACGCATGCAGCACAGTTAGAATATTATTTTTGGTTATCAACAAAGGATACGCGNTGGTTATCAAGAAAGGATACGCGAAATAGAATTGCACTCGTTTTTCAAAAATGTTGCTTAAAAATATTAATTTTTCCAAATACTTGTAACGTATGTAACATACATTTGCTGAGAAATTTGAGCAGGAATAAAATGATTCCAGTAGTCGATCGGTAAGCGCGTGATTATTGATCCGACTCCTGCAAGGAGGGCACCTAAATAATTAGAAATACACGTGATAGGTAGTCACGTCAAAAGGGCAGATTTGTCGCTCTTTACCAAAAACATCCGCCACCGCGCTGTCAAAACCCTCGACCGCCGAACGACACATGTACACTTACGCACACACGGGCTCAATTTTTTTTATCATGTGCCACCGGATGTTTTTCAATAATTCACCGTCGTCGGCAAGGCACACACGCGCGTGTGCGCTCCGCAAAGCCGGCGTACATTATGTATCCGCGCGTGCATAATTCAAGCGCGCACTTTCAGTCTCTGGGAAAGTAAAGGGTGCAGGGAGGGGGATCAGGGCGCGCTTGCATCGCCCAGCCATTTGCCGGCAGCGCAGAGTAGATAAGTAGACAGAGGCGAAATGCTGGTGGTGGCTGTTCCTTCGATCTTGCCGTACCCATTCCTCGATTGGCCGTGTGAGGCAACTAGCGTAGCAAGTGGCGATTTCACCCCTATATTCTGTCCCAAATGTCAAAATATTATTTTAAGCATTTAACATTCATTTCAGGAATTTTTTGTTCTACAACAAGTAATTGCTTAGTATTTGTAAATAAAGTAATCTNAAGCATTTAACATTCATTTCAGGAATTTTTTGTTCTACAACAAGTAATTGCTTAGTATTTGTAAATAAAGTAATCACAAAATTTCCATTTTGAATATCGCGTACACCCAGTCTGCCCCTATTTAATGTACATATGACATATGACTTTTATCTCATTTGAAATAAAAAAAACCTATGGAATCACTTAACAGTAATTTGACATGGAGTTTATTATTGCCTCCTACAGTTAGTAGGCGAAACAAACTCAAACAGAACAAGCTGTTATGTTGGTATTAATAGTTTTTTATTCCTACTGTTTGGATGGCACCAAGAAACCACCAGATTGCTGAAATTTGCTCTTCGCGCAACCATATTTTTTTCATCGTGCGCAGAATTGGTGGACATGAGTATAAACCTCTTTGTGCAATCGCGAGCTTTGAAAAATCTGGAGGAAGCTAGTGAAAACTAATACAGTACGTAGTATGCACTTTNTCAAAATTTCCATTTTGAATATCGCGTACACCCAGTCTGCTCCTTATTTAATGTACATATGACATATGACTTTTATCTCATTTGAAATAAAAAAACCTAAGGAATCACTTAACAGTAATTTGACATGGAGTTTATTATTGCCTCCTACAGTTAGTAGGCGAAACAAACTCAAACAGAACAAGCTGTTATGTTGGTATTAATAGTTTTTTATCCCTACTGTTTGGATGGCACCAAGAAACCACCAGATTGCTGAAATTTGCTCTTCCAGCAACCATATTTTTTTCATCGTGCGCAGAATTGGTGGACATGAGTATAAACCTCTTTGTGCAATCGCGAGCTTTGAAAAATCTGGAGGAAGCTAGTGAAAACTAATACAGTACGTAGTATGCACTTTCCAACTTGTCTCGAGTAGGTGTTTTCATCTAAAGTTTTGCAATATACACGTGTCGCTACTAGGCCACCTGAGTTAGACAGGATGATGGCTAGTAGGTTACTTAGTTAATTTACTTTGGTGCAGACTAAGGACACCTGTGGTTGTTGCGTTAAGGGTAAACAAATACTCGTCTTTCTCCGTTTGTTTACACACCAGTGTTTTATTTGGTTGAAGGTAACATAGGTATTTACACACATTGGCGAGACTGAGCCCCCCTACATGTCGTAGGCCTGAAGGGCTGGTGGGTGGAATGCTATGCGACGGGGAATGTTTTTTGAAGGGAGACGTTTCTCTACTTATCTGTGACTGCGGATTTTGGTGTGTTGTCTTCGTTAGTAGTGAGGCCTGGTGAGTTGGGTGGCCCTTTTTCCGGCCCTCGGACTGGCTCTCGTTGGCGTGCTGTACTCAGCTGGCTCCTTCCTTCGGTGTTGACTGACTCTCTCGGAAGTCCGGGATTGGTTTCCCGGGACTTGTGCTTTCTCTGCGACCTCGGCTGGCGTTCCTAGTCGAAGAGCGCGTCTCCTCGNTTTCTCTACTTATCTGTGACTGCGGATTTTGGTGTGTTGTCTTCGTTAGTAGTGAGGCCTGGTGAGTTGGGTGGCCCTTTTTCCGGCCCTCGGACTGGCTCTCGTTGGCGTGCTGTACTCAGCTGGCTTCTTCCTTCGGTTTTGACTGACTCTCTCGGAAGTCCGGGATTGGTTTCCCGGGACTTGTGCTTTCTCTGCGACCTCGGCTGGCGTTCCTAGTCGAAGAGCGCGTCTCCTCGTCTGCGTTGACGTCCGCAACGATCCGGCTCGCGTTTCTGACTTCCCCACCTCGGAAATTGCCACTACGTTTTCGGAAATGAACTCATAAGTTCTCGGCATTTCTACTTGTTTTGTCTTGGATATCTGCACATAAAGTTTCGGCTGTGCCTGGGTTCTCTCCTCAGTGACATCACTATTGACTTTCTGACTGACTGACTGCTTGCCTCGTCGCCATCCGGTGCACGACTACGTCTTCTCGGGGAATGGCGTCTCTCGGTATGGGGCTGCCACTCGTTTCCAGGAATTTACTCAAGTTATCGGCACTTTTCCCATCACACGACTGCCTACTTCTGTGTCTCCTTCGCCTCCCATCTCGGCCTAACTCGTCTTGCGGCTGTGCCGCCGAACAACTCCCGTCTCGTCTGGCTACAATTCACTCTGCCGGGATCCGAACCCGGCCTCGACTGCCTCACCCGACTGCCACCTCTCTGTGTGCGATATGTCTGCCTGACTGATGATTCTCCCGACAGCGCAGATTAAACTGCCTCTGAACGACTGCGAACAACTGCCTCCGAACAAGTGCGAACAACTGACTTCCTCCCTCGCTTGCTCCCTAAATTTAACTCGTGTCCTGCTATATTTAAGTTAGCTGTCAGCAGATTCTAGCGAGAGAAATCGAGAAATACCATGTGTACCTCGCGCATTTTTGTGCCGGATTTCGTGTCTCGTCAGCAGCTTGTCTGCTCCGACTAGGATGGAGGGAGGGTGCGGGAGGACGTCTCGGGGATTCCTACAGAGCTGGGTCTGCATTAAATCTCATAGGGGGCTCCCCTGATTCCTTCGTCGAGGGCTTATCATTAGCTATTTCTCGGGACTTACCCTGTTTCTCTCGACTTCGGTTCTTCACCGCGTGTCGGGACTGCCCCGACGGTGTTTCCCCGGAAGTTTAGTTGTCACCTGCCTGCCCTGGCTGGCTGGCTGCCTGCCCAGGATAATTATAGCAGGGTGTGAAAACAGCGCAATGCCTATGTCATGTACCTGTCACGCGCCAAACTTAAACCACACTTTCCCTGAAACCATTGACACAGCCAAGCGATAAGTGGAAACACAAGAAAAATTGCAAAATATAGGTATACTCTTATTCTACACCCTCAGCATCTGCTCGAAATTTATTTCAGTTACTACCTAGTATCCCCAGCCAATAGAAAACACAGGGGATTATGGATTATTTGCAGCGGAACAAGTTTTACTCTAGTAGTGGTGGGGATAATCATCAGTAGAATACAACTTTCATGATTCTGAGGTAACTTGATAATTTCACTTACAGGTCGCGACAAGTGCGCGCTATGCCAGCGCAAGGTAGGGAGTCTTCATCCAACCAAAGTTGTTAAGATATATGAACATATGTTTGTTTGTTGCTTTCAACGAAAACCAGATTTCTTATCTTTCAAATAATATACAAATTTGAATGAGCTTCGTAAGTATTAAGACCTGTAGAAATTTCCTGAGAAAATTAATGTTCTTAACAGTCACATGCGCTGTAATCACGTTACGACTAATTTTTAGCCAACATTTAATTTGAAAGAAATCATATAATTAGCTAACCACTCATTTAAAGTGTTTACTAGTTAAATGGGGTACTTTATGTTCGATTAAATTAGAGTTGGTAAGGCTGCGTTAAGTTAAGTCATCCAACTTATCAACAACTTTTCGTGTTTTTACACACTTTGTCTACAATAAAAGGTTATTTTCACTTTTTTTTGTTCAATTTTACAAGGGTCAATGTTATATTATGTTACAANAATTTGAATGAGCTTCGTAAGTATTAAGACCTGTAGAAATTTCCTGAGAAAATTAATGTTCTTAACAGTCACATGCACTGTAATCACGTTACGACTAATTTTTAGCCAACATTTAATTTGAAAGAAATCATATAATTAGCAAACAACTCATTTAAAGTGTTTACTAGTTAAATGGGGTACTTTATGTTCGATTAAATTAGAGTTGGTAATGCTGCGTTAAGTTAAGTCATCCAATTTATCAACAACTTTTCGTGTTTTTACACACTTTGTCTACAATAAAAGGTTATTTTCACTTTTTTTTTGTTCAATTTTACAAGGGTCAACGTTATATTATGTTACGAATACTTAGGGACACCCGATTTTCGCGAAAAGATTTCAGGACCAATTGGATTTACAACACTATAGCTCATATCCACTTTCTTGGTTAAATGATCACGGGGTCACACGTCTTTGGAGTCAGCTCGCAAATCACAAACAAACACTACAGGAGTAACCTAATTCTGATTGGCCAGCCAAGTAAGAAAATGTTACCTCACAAAAACACGCGACCAGTAAGCAAAATAAAACTGTTGCTATACCTGTAGCGTGGAAATCTTTTCGAGAAATTACGGTGGCCCTACAAATATTTATATTACAGTAATTTTTTACGTAGTTAATAATTTATTATTATCTTTATTTTATGTCAATCGCAATGTTTCAGGCGTTTACAACGGCTTGACGTTTTCGTAGAGATACTCTCTTTATTCTTAAGTGGTTCATTTCTTTAAGATGGTATATTGGTAACTTTCACAGGTCACTCTCCTTTTATTTCAAGGTCAACCACAATGCAATTCAAATTCAGATTAGCATAACTTAGAAGGTTTGCACACAGCAACATCAAATTCTACAAACAAATAATTAAAAAAAAAATGTAATGTTACTGAAATTTCAATATTTCTTATAGTATCTTCCGGATATGTGATGTGCTACAATTTTCCGGATATTGTACCGTCTTAATGAAGATCGNTTAATGAAGATTGTACCTGCCTTACAGCATACGAGTTTTAACAGTTCATTGTGGATTCCGCACCTTTTTCTTAAAATTCGCTGCAATTTTACGTAGCCGAAAGCAGCTGGTGCTGGTCAGTTCCCCCGATATTTCCGTTTGGAAAGTCGAGAGTGAATATCTTTGTATCTGGGCGGCGTCGTTCAATCGACTAGCCTGTCGGCCGCTCCAACGGAAACTTTGTTACCAAACTAACTCTCCTCCTCCCCCGTCCCCCCTCATCTGGTGCTGATGACACTTTGTGAACCACTTGTCAAACACTCGCGAAAAGTAACTGGGCACCTGCTGAACAATATAAAACTACTTTTGAAATGCAAAAAGGAAAGATTATCTCGACTTCTCCACAACTGTAAAACATTTTTTTATGGTTTCCGCCCACCTGGAGCTTTCTTCTGCGATTGATGTTGAGAGGCGCAGGAGCGATTAGGGCGACACCGCCTCGTGCATCAAGTACGCCATCGCCGCTAAGCGCAAGACTCTGAACTGACGAACTGTGTTCTCGTCATACTGCATGTACCTGTGAGATTTTCAGCGGTGAACCTATTCTATTATTGGCGGAAAGTCTGTAGAAAGGTTCAATGCAGGGCCCTTAAGCAGTTTTTTTTATGAATCTGACGCGTACATTTTGAGATACAACGCTATGAAAAATTGCGTTNGTGAGATTTTCAGCGGTGAACCTATTCTATTATTGGCGGAAAGTCTGTAGAAAGGTTCAATGCAGGGCCCTTAAGCGTTTTTTTTATGAATCTGACGCGTACATTTTGAGATACAACGCTATGAAAAATTGCGATTTCAACAGTTTTGGAGTACTCAAAACGGTTTTTCTAATTTGCATTGCGTCTTCAAAACACTCAACAGCCCTCGTATGACGTGGGCAGAGAAACGTGAACTACTAACAACACACTGGAACGCAGTTTAAGCGCCAGGTAGGTGGGAACCTTAAGATAAAGTAACATATGCGTTCTCAACGAGCCAAATGTACTGGGTAACTTTTAAGCTGCCGAGAATACCAATGTCATTTGTGAACCATAAGAGTGTATACTGTATAGCGTGCGTATAACAGCCGTACAGTTACAATCTCAGTGTCTTAACATTAAACTGTTTACCTTCCTACACATATTTCAACATCACTTGACATCGGCTTAAGTTGTCACACTGTTTACTTAAATATGATATTTTATCTGTATGTGTATTATTTCTGATTAATTTCTAACGCTTAAACTATATCGGATGTTTGGAATCTTAGTGCCCGTCCAAACTCCAGATATAGTTTCTTTGGACACATTGTAATACAAAAGCCCTATTCACTTATACCCGGAAGAGTATTTTATATTTTTTAATTGCATTCATAGTTGAGGCGTACACCGCCTGGAGAACAAGGTTCTGCAATCATGTTTGTAGGGCAAGTTGCCTAGGACGTAGGCGCAGCTCTTAATTATTACATACGCAGCAACGTGTGCCTACTTTCTATGCAACTCGTTTTACACTAATGATCGCACCGACTTGTTCTCCAGGCATTGTGCGCCGCAACTTTGAACACAATTACATTATATAAAAACTTCTCCAGCTATAAGTGTATACGGGTTTTGTATTACATTTGGTAAAAAGAAACTATGTCTGAAGTTTGGGCACTGAGTTTCCGAACTTCCTGTAAAAGCAGGTGTTTTAGCTAGGTTAAAACCAAATTTTCACTAATGTTACTTAATTTTTTTATAAATAAATGAGTTCGATAGTTGTTTTGGCAGTTCTTGAGCTGCCTTTGCGCACGTGCGCAGAATATATANAGATATAGTTTCTTTGGACACATTGTAATACAAAAGCCCTATTCACTTATACCCGGAAGAGTATTTTATATTTTTTTATTGCATTCATAGTTGAGGCGTACACCACCTGGAGAACAAGGTTCTGCGATCATGTTTGTAGGGCGAGTTGCCTAGGACGTAGGCGCAGCTCTTAATTATTACATACACAGCAACGTGTGCCTACTTTCTATGCAACTCGTTTTACACTAATGATCGCACCGACTTGTTCTCCAGGCATTGTGCGCCGCAACTTTGAACACAATTACATTATATAAAAAACTTCTCCAGCTATAAGTGTATACGGGTTTTGTATTACATTTGGTAAAAAGAAACTATGTCTGAAGTTTGGGCACTGAGTTTCCGAACTTCCTGTAAAAGCAGGTGTTTTAGCGAGGTTAAAACCAAATTTTCACTAATGTTACTTAATTTTTTTTATAAATAAATGAGTTCGATAGTTGTTTTGGCAGTTCTTGAGCTGCATTTGCGCACGTGCGCAGAATATAAAAATCCGTCTACCTCATATTTTAGTCAGTTGTGTGAGCACTTGCGCTTGGATGTTGTTGGCTGTTAAAGGAGTATATTGTAGGGGTCCGCTTAGATTCTTCTTAAAGCTCATTTTAATATCCTTTCGCCATACCTAAAAATTAAAATACCCATGGCTCTGGCATAACTAATAATTCACTTTAGTTTACACTGATTTATATATGAAATAAGCAGAAGCCGTTTTATTTCGAAAACAAATAGTTTTAATAATAATT
This sequence comes from Clitarchus hookeri, assembly GCA_002778355.1. Taxonomy (NCBI): domain Eukaryota; kingdom Metazoa; phylum Arthropoda; class Insecta; order Phasmatodea; family Phasmatidae; genus Clitarchus; species Clitarchus hookeri. The sequence continues at coordinate 173,056 of NQII01004503.1, forward strand.
TACTATATAGTACCTTATTTCATTAATCGCATGTTGACATTACTGTAGATAGGCCGGTCAGGTGGTACGTTCAATAATTTCTAAATTACTTAATGGTCTCCAAAATGAGTTTTTATGCGTATCGATCCCATAATAGCAAGATACCTGTAAATTTTCATATGTTGATCTCGGGTAAGCAAAGACAGAACAGTTAAGCATATAGATTTGGATTCATTTCGCGATTTTCTCACACTTATTCAGACTGTTAGATATTTCAAAGCTAATTGAATAAAATGCAAAAAAAAAAACAATTAGTCCTNAGAACAGTTAAGCATATAGATTTGGATTCATTTCGCGATTTTCTCACACTTATTCAGACTGTTAGATATTTCAAAGATAATTGAATAAAATGCAAAAAAAAAAAAACAATTACTCGTNATTCAGACTGTTAGATATTTCAAAGCTAATTGAATAAAATGCAAAAAAAAAAACAATTAGTCCTAGGATATATATTTACGTGCAGTCCAGTCAAGAAAATAATTGGATTTGCACTGTGCCATGAACCGATAAACAAATCATTACGATGCGAATTTTTATTACTTGAGAAGCCTGGCACTAATAATGACGAATTTGCTAATTGATCCCACCTTTCATGATAATTAGAGATAAAATGTTCAACCATTTAAAACAAACAAATTAATTAATTTATACCTTGGGAAATACGAATCTGGTAAATGGTTTCCGAAATTATAACTCTGTCATATTGTAGCTTTTGTCATACATTTGTAACAAACGCATTAACTTTTATTAATAATGACGTACAGATATTTTCTATTAAACCCTGAGGACTTTAAATTTCAAACCTAGTTATTTCTACACATTGGATGCTTGTAATCACTCGTTGCTGATATATTTGTAGTAACTATGTCTCCTCTTAAAGTACAGGTGAATACGTCTGCATTTACAAATATTATATTATTTTGATTCATCCGCTTTGTAATTGAAAGCGTACAAACTTTTTATATGCATTTAGGGAAAGTTTTACTATATTATTCCACAATTAGGTAAATACATATTTGTGAAGGTACTGCTACCTTATCGATGATTTTCAACCTATTTTTTTCAGTTGAGAAATATAGGTTTCCTTTCATGTCTATGATACTGAATATTGGTTTATTTTAGCTTTATTTAAAATAAAAAAAAAGCTTAAAACTGCTGTATTCGGAAATTATAAGTGGAAAATCGCAAAAACCTTGTGTAGCAACAATATTTTCCAAAAGACTTGACACAGAGAACTTATGAGTACAGCGGTGAAATAGCCGCTTATTGCGTGACCTCCAGTGGCACATGCCAGCAGTATGTCGCCATTAGCCAGCAAACATGTCNGGTGAAATAGCCGCTTATTGCGTGACCTCCAGTGGCACATGCCAGCAGTATGTCGCCATTAGCCAGCAAACATGTCTGAATGCCGTTCGTCAATCAGTGCCTGGCAACTTACTTGACAACCGGCAGCTCAGCCAGTAGGGACTCTTCCGTTAACACGTGGCAGCCAGTCAGACACAAGGCCAGTTGTCAGTGTCTCGAGCAGCCAATCAGAGAATGGGTACGCCCACATCAAAGGAACCGCCACTCGATTTAGTCTCAGTGTACTTATTTACTTAGTGGTTCCTGCCTGATGCACAGTGGACTACATAGCCAAGTTGAGGCTGGCGTTATTTGGAGATTAATGTTGTAGTCAAACGACCAACGTCGTGTTTCCAGCCAGCATGAGTGCATCAGGTGAGCACTTGCGAGGGGATAAAGAAGCGGCCGAACTGAAATCTAGAAAGAATGTGAGATAAACGAAAATAAAACCACTAAATTCTGACGGGAACTTTGTTATTCTGTATGTATGGACCTGCAAAATTCGCGTTATGTTGTGGCTGCAGACTAAACTCCAAGATGATGCATGCGCGTCTGACTTCTGCCATTCGTCGATAACCCGTGTTAACACGTCGCTAGGACGCTTTCAGACAATAGTAATGGCTCAACGATTGAACAGTTAATCGCCAATGAAGTAGTCATACAGGTAATGGCACCATATATCTGACAGTAGCAAGTGTCATCACGAATCACACTTAAGTGTAACATGACAGTTAAGTCTAGCATGTTACTAAATAATAACGTGAGATTTGTAGGTCTCCTATTAGATGCGAAATATTGCTTACTAATCGTGCGTCTGTCGAAAACAATTACAAGCATCTTGCAATCTAACTGTATCTCTCTTAACGACAATCTACTTTCTGTGTATGTAATTTGGAAGTATTGCCCATTAGCTAATAGTGACATTTGGAGATTCACAAAATTATTGTAGGGTGTACTTAACGTCTCGTCAACAACGAGGTCGTCAGAGCCGGAGCATGTCGCTCAGAGAAACAATAACAGGGAAGGAATCTACCAGAGTAAGGAACCAACTCAGCAGTCGCTTATACAGATTTGGAAAAACAATGGAAAACCGTAATCAGAAAGACTGGACAGGGATTCGAAGTCAGTTCCTCCCGAGTGTACGTACAGAGACCTACCACGGTGGCTGAGCGGCTAGACTACTCGCCTCCCAACAAGGCGAACCGGGTTCAATTACCGGCTGGTTCACTCCGGATTTTCGCAAATGCGAATTATGCCGGACAATTTCGCTGCTCAGCGGGAATTCTTTAGGATCTCCCGTTTCTCCCGCCCTTTAATTCCAACGCTGCTCCATTCTCACCTCACTTCACCCTCATCGGCTCTCAAGACCCCGATGTTAAGAACCGCCCAAATCCCTTCACTCACATTTATTCATTGTCCTTTAATGCTTTTACAGTTACAAAAACAGAAATGGTGTCATTTTACCGTACGATAAGTGAATATTGTTACTGATGATAAAATATTTCCGGACAGCAGTTATGTTACGCCAGACAACAGGAGAGGTAAACATTGTTACGTGGTTTGCAAGTGCTGTGTTTTCTGCGTTTGAAATTTCCATGGAGTTTTTTATGAATGCATTGGTTAGACTTATGCAAATTATACAAGTAACACTCACCTATACAAAAATTTACGTTGCTGAGACAATAATTTTTTTGTGGAATTTGCAGCTTTCTTTTATCGTTTATACCAACGAGTTTTGAAAAGAAAATGTTTTAATGTCTGACATTTGTTAATTGTATTCTTTTGATGGCACAATTTTTAAATATAAATAGAAAAATTGTTCTTTTTTAAACTATTACAAGAAAATTTACATTTTTCTTTTACCCTCGCTTTGTAAATTTGTAAAAGGGATACATGATATAAGGTACTTGAAAGCTCTTGGTAGTATTCCTTCTCAGTATTCTTTTTCAACAAACCTGAATTTAAGTAGATTATTACAAAGACAGTCGGGCTGGCAGAAAGATATAAGCGAGTAGATATTCATTGTTTTAGTAAGTGGTAAGGTACGAGTTATGAATATTTCGTGTCTGATATTCTCACCTGAACGTATGTGTTGGTCAGGAGACCTGCCGTGTTGGCAAACTACACGCGAGTGCTTGGCTCGCAGGCGCTAGGCAAATAACAACTGTCGTGTCAGTTTGTTAACAAGGGACGTATCAGGATAACTATGCATTCATATTTTTCTCATAAACAGTGGGACAACAATTTCGAATTATATTTCTTTTAAAACAAGATATAAATAAACACCCTGTATTCATAAGCACACTGTAAAATTTTGTTGCATACTTTTACAAGAAAAATCCTTGAAAACTTAGTTGCCAAGGAAATCAATCCTTTGTAGAACTACAAAATGTTTTCTTGTAAAATCAGCAAAATATGTATTAAGGGCATGCATTATAACTTACATAATTGAAAATTGGACACAAAATATTTTACATTCTAGAAAACAAATGCGATTAATTAATAACGGAGAATATGATAAACATAATTTCAAAATACGATAGAAGAAAGAAAGCGATAACTTTCCCGCACGGGGATAAGAACTCACGTTCTTTGCATTACTACCCCTACCNTACGATAGAAGAAAGAAAGCGATAACTTTCCCGCACGGGGATAAGAACTCACGTTCTTTGCATTACTACCCCTACACCCTTGACAATAAGACGATCTTGACTTACGGACTTCTCAAATATTTTTGCACTGAATACAACAGTATATTNCCTACACCCTTGACAATAAGACGATCTTGACTTACGGACTTCTCAAATATTTTTGCACTGAATACAACAGTATATTACCTACAAAATATTAACGAAGTTAATCCATTAAGAACAACGCATTTCTTTAATTTTAAGGGTTGTGCACTCTAAACTTTAAACAGTGAGAATTGAGCAAATGATAGTCAGTGCCAGATGACTGATTAATATAACCGCTGAATTATACTGATGTATTTGCGATTCCCGCTGAATGTCAAGAATTCCACTGCTATAAGTCACTTGTTCCTAGTTAATTTGCTTGATTCGCCGGTCAGCAGTAGCCTATCTACTGACTTTCAGTGAATGTTATTGTACTGATTGATAGCAATGATTCGGACTTGGAGTGTGTGTATATATATGAAATATTAACACCTAATGAGTGATAGCGTTACGTATTTTTNGCAATGATTCGGACTTGGAGTGTGTGTATATATATGAAATATTAACACCTAATGAGTGATAGCGTTACGTATTTTTACTTTACATCACCCTTGATTTTACGCAAAGTGCTATAGGCTATACGGGTTTACGTTGTTGAATGACCGCATGTTGCTTGAGCTTGTGGATACAGGTCACTACTGTAAAAACAATTTTTGAGGTCTATTACAACCACGAATATTGCAGTTTTACAAACGAGTTATTTTACAATCGAAATTTGTTCACTGTTACAAACATTTGCAAAATTACAAACAATTTCNGCAATGATTCGGACTTGGAGTGTGTGTATATATATGAAATATTAACACCTAATGAGTGATAGCGTTACGTATTTTCACTTTACATCACCCTTGATTTTACGCAAAGTGCTATAGGCTATACGGGTTTACGTTGTTGAATGACCGCATGTTGCTTGAGCTTGTGGATACAGGTCACTACTGTAAAAACAATTTTTGAGGTCTATTACAACCACGAATATTACAGTTTTACAAACGAGTTATTTTACAATCGAAATTTGTTCACTGTTACAAACATTTGCAAAATTACAAACAATTTCNCAGTTTTACAAACGAGTTATTTTACAATCGAAATTTGTTCACTGTTACAAACATTTGCAAAATTACAAACAATTTCGCAGTAAAAGTTACTAATTTTTTTACATTGCATGATTTAGACTCTTTCGTTTACCATAGAAATCCAGGGCAAATGAGTGGAAATATATATACGGGTTATAGACCCTCCTATTTGAAGTTATAGCTGGATGCAGTGCATTTGCCCCTTCTTATGGCAATACAGCTGAAAGAATGGCAGTGTAAGCATAGTACCAATAAGGCTTATTTCAAAGTATCCAAAATAGTCGGGGGATATGTGGTGCACCTGTGGAGTTTGACTTATGCCTAACTAAAGACTGGGAAATGATGATTGCTGTTCCTTGAAGTTGTCTATCAGATATACAGATTTTTTTTAAGCCTCGTAGTTGCAAGAGAAATTCATAAGTTCACTTTGACATAGTCAAAACACTCAGTTGTAAATGTTTTTTTTTCTTATTAATGTTGCTCTGATCACACAATTTGACTTGTAACGTCATATAACGAATGGCTACATATATCCGCGTCATTAATAATTACTCACGTGGTATGAAAATTAACTTACGTTCCATTAAATGATACATCCACTCTTTATAAATGTAAATTACTACTTGATTTGCGCAATGTAATGTGATGAAATTTAACATGAAAAAACTGCGCAAAAACAATGTGAAAAAACAACGGTGGAAGTTTAATTTATTTATAATTTTTCCGGTTATGTATTTTGCTGTTGGAAAAAAAAATTACATGTTATCTTGGAGAGTTGTTTATTTCGGAAATGGCATGTTCTTGAGTGTGCGCAGTTTCACGTGCATTTCTAATTACGTTATCTTATGAGTTCAATGATCTTCTTCATTCCGAACTGTGAGATGCCTCACTGTCGTTTAGTAGATGACCGCGCGTTCATGTCACTTCCCAAATACAGAATAGATAAGTATACATAGAGGAAGTAGCGTAGTGATTATTTGGTGAGGGCGTGCCCGTTCTCTGATTGGCTGCGCGGGGCTCTGGGACCGGGCCTTGTGTTTGATTGACCACTGCATGCTGCGTAAGGTTTCGTGTTGGATAGACTGCCGACTGGCTGGTAGGTTTCTTTTGAGGACAAAATAATTGCACTTAATTTATTTTATATAGGAATGTTTTTTTCAAAGCAAAGAAAACACAAGAAAGTTTTACACAAATGTTCAACACAAAATTTGTATTGCTGCAACATAAACACCACATGAATGTTGACAGAACAGTTAGAATGTAATGTTCTTACGAAATGTTTTAATGTTACGTCGGCTTTAATAACCTAACAGCATATTACATTAACAGCAACATTAGATAACAAAAAAATTGGTGTCGCAGTAATATTTATATAACTTTTACGACATTAAACTATTTTCTGTGCAACATCTTGGTGGCCAATGGCGCAATTTTGCTGGCGTGCACGGCTGTACTTCGGCCTGTTTCACCTATGTATTCTTAGGTATTCTGTTTCTCAAGCATGAGTGTTTCAGTGCCGAGGTTTCGGAAGGATGCAGATTTGTAGCTGAAAGTCTAACATATTTGTTAAAAATTATTATGTTAATTAGTACCTTTGTTTCTGGCTTAAGATTTTTAAGGAATTCATAAAAAACGGTTTAGTAAAAAAAGTTTGATTTTTATGTCGTATGGTTTTGTACAGTAGTGTTGAATATGGTTGGAAGATCTGATGATAAATGACGACGGAACTCGTTCTAAGGCAGGACGTGAACAGTCACCTGTCCGGCCTCCTCTGCACAAGAAAGTGATGCATTGCCGTGCACTCATCTGCAGATTCCTTACAGTATCGTCAAATTAACGTTCGACGTGCAGTATGATCAGGTGTTCTGTGTCATGGAAAGCAAATAATCTAATATCTCTCTATATACGGTGTCTTGAAAAAAAAAAAGGTCATGATCCGTAAAGCAAAATCATGATTCAATTTTTTCACGTCCGTTGTTCAAGTCTCAGGTAAAATTTAAGCATGTGCTGTTTGCAGACAATTAAGCACATTTAAAATACTTGCTTAGAATACACTTCTCTGCCAGTTTTCTATCAGTTCCGTTATTGGTAAAATTAACCTTTTAGTAGCCAACTCACGTTATTCACGCGTCGATCGAGTATAAATGTGAAACTGTTGGAAACCCAAATACGTCAACAATAAGCCAAATATTACTCTTATATGTATAAAACAAACTGATACTGTATTATGTTACTTCAGCGCCCATAAATTTATATTGTTAACGTTAGGTTAAAATGTTGAACTACATTTCCTAGTTTGCTGCCAACTTCAAAACGAGTATTTAACTAAATGCTTACGTCAAAATGTATGCTGTAACTGCAAATTTTTTTTCAAAGATTGCTCTTTGTAAGTGCTCAATTAACCGTGAACGCAACATATAATATTATATTATGCTTATTATAAAGTAGTTCTTGCAGCGGATTCACCCGCTCGCAGATTATGCCAAACAGACAGAGCACATAGCATTCAATCAGAAAGCTTCTTGCTGCTCCTGCTATCCACGTTGTCTGCGCGGAACAAGTTGAGTCGATCTCAACTTTTGTATTCCCAGGAGACGCCGATATTACCCACATTTCGATGCACAATGTCCAGTTATAATTACTATGAATTAAAACAGGGAGAAAATACGCGTGTTGGTACACAGAGTGCGCAGGAATGAGGTGCGTTGTCAATTTGGTGTAATAATCCAGACATTGTTAAGCTTTGTTTGCATGAGGCGGAGGAATATATTGGAAGTATATCTTAAGCAGAACTTCATAAAAGTTGGAAGTAACCGTGAATGGACTATATTATGGATGTCCCCGTGCCTGAGACACGTACGAGACGTTTGGGACATTTTATCTCCTCAATTCCCCTAATACCGACACTTCCAGCTGGCCCCATTCGCCATACTCGGGTTTACCTATATCGTGCATATAGCTTGGATTCAGAACCCCAAATATATAATTCTGGTGTCACACAAATTTCACTGTAAAACATTTATTCCATTACTACCTTCGTGACAGTGGCATGTGGTGTAGTGTTGCAAGGTAAGCTGGTACTTGCTCAGTGCTGTAAACACTAGGCGCACGCAGCAGAAACCAGTAACCAGAGTGTATCCGGGAGAAAATGAATGTACTGCGGCCACTCACGAGAGAGCGGCGAGGCACACATTACACACGTGCTGTGTCGTCAACTGCACTACTACTTTTAAGTAATTGATGTCTAAACTAGCAAATGACTATGTATAGCACAGAGCAAAACACAGCTTACCTTGCAACAGTTCACCACACGCCGCTGCTAAGTGACTACTTAAAATATAAATTCTGGAAATAGTTTCCGCTTAATGTTACTGTTTTAGACGGCAGGTAAAATATATTTTGTGCTATATTATTAAATACTTAAATACCGACCTTTCAACTATAGAGCTAAAAACATTGTCATACAAACATACGTAGAATCATATACTGAACTGTTTGCCTCTTAAACCCTGAAATTACACGCAATGGACTTGTGACGTCTCTAAGTTCATCATGTGGCTGCGATGGCGAAGCGACTACAGCGATTGCCTCCCACAAAGACGAACCGGGTTCAATCCTTCGCGCTGTTTTGCACCTGTAAATCATTTGTCATTCCATAGAAAAGTTGGGAAGGAACTAAGATGACCATTATTGGAATTTGTCATATTTGTGGACAAGGGACGCTTCGAAAATTGACTACTCATATATTGGCAATTTTTAGCCTACTTTCGGAAGGAAAGGGAGGCATATGAGGTCACTTTCCTGTCTGTGTGCCTGTGTATGTATGTATGTGTATGTATGCACGTGTGTGTTGTTTGCGTGTGTGTGCATGTGCGTGTGTGTGTCCCCCCCCATTTCAATATTTGAACGCGTAACCCGAAATTACCCAAACTCGGCACACATATAGTACTAAGTAAGGACACCTGACTTTTATAATTCTCGACTACGACAGGTACTTACAGTCAAAATGGCGCCATTTTAAAATTTAGGATAATACGTCATATCTCGGAAACCATTCAACCGATTTAAACCAAATTTTGTATGCTGACAGCGCAAGGTGTAAGCATTGCATTCATACGAGCATATGTTGTTATTGGATATAACGCTACATGAAAAAACTAATCTCTTACTATATGTCTCGAAAACTACGCAACAAATTTTCGCCAAATTTGGCCCGTAAGTAATACTATAAAATGTCAGGTAAATATAAGTAATTGAACTTTATTAGGCACTTGTTTTAAAAATGGCGGTCATATATATTTTAGGTTTATTTGTTATAAATACCATACCGTTTAACTATTTTCAACCACATTTTGTACGATACGAGTATCTGTTACAAGCACCATATAAGCCAAACATCAACCACTTATCTAAGCTGTTTTCGTAAGATAGTGCTACACGAATTAATACAGTTTTTGTGTAATATCTCTAGAAATAATTGAGTAATTCCTACCAAATACGTCAAGCTAGTAGCACTGCGTTAAGTAAAGCTGAATTGCACCTTTTTAGGTATGTCAGACATATATTTTCAAAATGGAGGCCATATAGCTATTTAAGTTTTACATGAAAATCGTCGAAACCATTTAATTAATTCCTATGAATCTTTCTATGCTGGCTGTATATATTAAACCATCAAATCTGTCCACACAAACTCTCTTCCGCCCACCATTTTGTAAATACTATCAGATGTAAAATTATAATTACGTGATGTCTCCCAAAAAACTGCTTTATTTATACCAAATTTGGCAAGTAAGTAGAACTGCGGCAGGCCATGTTAACTGATAAACTTTGAGAGGGTCAGACACACATGTTATCAAAATGGCGGCCATATTGTGACAGTTTCTGCCGACATATGCAAATAGGTCTTCGTCTCTGTTTCCTCACGAAAACGGTTCGTTTTTCAAGGAATAGACCCCCCACCGTTAGTGCCACGTCAAAGGATATGTTAAGTGTGGGTTTGCACAATAAAAGATTTCGTCTTTACACAAAACATATTTTCCCGTTTTTCTACACTACAAAAAAATCAATTCTTCCCAATATGGGATTAAAAAATCTTTTTAAATGCTAACTAAAATCCCATGAATTTTGGTTTCCCAACAAAGATTTTTCAATTATATATATATACAAAATTATTAAGTTATAAAGTCTACATATATATTTTATAATTTGCAGAGTAACCTATTCGCTTCCCTTTTTTTTAAATCAAGGAACATCAGTTTCTTCCTTAATAAAGTCCCTGGCCTGTCTGCCCGAGCAGGGAAAAAAAAAAATCTTATATACTAATATTTTGTTGTCTTCTGGAACATTTCTCGATGATCCCGGAGCGGAAACACCCCCTTGTGACGTCATGGCTGGCCGGCGTCACGTTGAAATGGAGACACGTTGTTTGCCGCCCAGCAGTGATGCCGGCCACAGCAGTGAGGTGGTCAGCAGTGTGGGTCCCGTCGCACCAAATGAGCCATGTCCACGGCCCTCATATAGAAGCAGTCACCCAAGGCGAGGTGAACTTAGGCATAGTTTTGATGTGCGTAGGCCATCAGAATGTAAACATTTTAGCTCAAAATTTGTTATCAACAAAACCGCTATAAAAAAAAAATTACTTGAATTTTGTGCAGACAATACCAGTTATATCCATTTTTATTTTTTATGCAAAGTCTCATATCTTTTGGGAGGAGCCTCACGTAAAATAAAACCGTTTTTATTACGTATCTCGGGAAACAATAAGACGATTTCTTTCAAATTTGGCGAAGAAGTTGTACTGTGGTAGGCCATATTATTTTATGTGTTAGGTGTGTAATTATCTTATTTTCAGCTTAGTGTAATATATCTACTAAAAATATGTACATATTAAAATGTAACTTTGTATATTGTATCTGTGACAATAATGGAATGTGCTAACATAAAATTCATTTATGAAGATCGTCACATGAACAATAGAGGTTTTATGCCATATCGCGACGATCAATCAAGCGATTCATACCAAAATTTCACGCAAGTATTGCTACAGTAGGGTATGTAAATTGACATGTTTTATGCGTGGCTGGCATATTTTAATATCGTTTATATAAATAATTTAGATAAAATTGTTATATCTATGAAACGATTCAACAAAATTCGACAAAGTTTTGTACGCAAACTGCATTAATTAGAAGCATCATTTGTGCACACAGACATCCTCTTTTGCTGTATTTTGGTAAAGTAGTGTCAGTTGAGTAAAATGAAAATTTTGCCATTTTCCGGAACAATTAAACTCATTTCCACAAAAATTTTCACACCTACAAAAGGCCGTGTAAATTTACGTGACTTAAATGGGGCCAGACACTGATTTTTAAAGAGGCGGACATATACATGTTTTGATATGTTTGACATATCTATTTAACAATTTAATCGAATTGAACCAAACGTTATAAGTTTACTGTATCTATTAGACGCATAGTTTAAATTACATTTTTAGGCTGTTTTGTAAGAAAGTACAGATTAAGAAAATAAGGTTTTTACGGCTTTTCTCGGGTACCATTCAAACAATTTCCACCAGTTTTTTTCACACAGGTAGCGTTATGGTAGGCCATGTAAACTTGTGTGTCTTTGGTGGCTCAGAAACTTATTTTCTAACTGATGACCGTGTAAATATTTCAGGTTAGTGGACCCTATCTTTCGAAACATTACACTTATTACAACTGAAGATGATACTCCGAATCCTACTTCCGTGAGGCAGTTGATTGCAAACTAGCTTAATTTTACGAGTTTTTCTGAATTCGAATCCCGGGTAAGTCACTCGTGTATTTAAATTGTCTCGGTACTGTTTCACACGTTTCTTGTTTCATGTATATTTACATATCTGTCAATGAGACGCCAACGCCTACCTACAATGTAAGCTTTTAAGAAATTCACTAAAATTTATTTGCACCTATGTAAGAGTAAAGTAAGCTCATTAGTTATCAGTAACTTCTTGTTAACTTCGTGGTAACTATATTTTCTTGGAGAGCGGTCGAATTTTTTGGAGTTATATCACTTGGCCCATTAAAATTAGGGCGATTTTGTACGAATTTTTATTTTATTTGGCGGAGTGGAAATGCCAGAATGAACTGGCGTTTGTAGTTATTAATAGTGTATTGAAAATTAATAATTGGTTATATAGGAGAACGAATACTTATACGAAAATGAAGTTCTCATTATTTTTGTTTGCATTAGCTCTGAAGAAACTATGAAATTTGATTATTTTTGGTATCTCATTAACATTTGGTTGCCAAAATGACCTCGTTTTTTAAGCACACAGATAATAATTTTACTGCTTGTACAAAAACTTCCTGGAAAGAAGGCTACAAGAAAAAAGTTTTTTTTATTACTAAAACTGTGCTAGAACCAAGTTTACAACAGTATGTAATGTGAACTTATGCAGGTACTGCTTATTTTAACCAATACTGTGGACTTGCTGTTCATAAAAAATTAATATATTTAATATAACTCATTGTTGTATACGGTCTATGCGCGGTTTCTTCAAATTTTTTTTAAAATCCGACCTTTGAAATATTACCCCATGTATGACGTGTGTGGTTATTTCCTAAAAATGTCATGTATCGCAAGCGTTATATATTTCTGTTAACGCAAAAGTAATTGGTTGAATTAAATTATTTGCATATATTTTACTTATAAATAAAAAAATATTTTTCGTTTAGAATTAATATAAATAATAACAGCGAGAAAACATGGGAGTTAGTAATGGTTAGTAAGAAGTAGTTGTTTTGTAAAATATTATTACACTGAGCGCGCACGAATGCGAGCGCGCACGAATGCGAGCGCGCACGAATGCGAGCGCGCACCTTGCGTTGTCCCTTCGGTGTAATTTTTTTAGTTTCTGTGAAGCTTTGTCTGCACAACACGAAAAAATGTCCTGGAAGTAGAACTTGGGCAACGTTTCAGAAAAGTTTGAAGTAACCTTGAATTGAATATATGTAAGAATTGGATGTGGCGTGAGAAAGCATGCCACACGTCGCTGAGTCAAACTTCCGTACAGCGCAAATATTACTAAACGTTCAAATGATCAATTGTGAATCTTGACGCCATCTGTTAGAGAGAAGTCTAAACTACATTTTCATAGGAAAACAGGGTCGCTAACACTCAAAGAATATATCAACTCTTTCTTTAAATTAGGTACTGCAATTTAATTGAAACCGCGCGGGATGTAGCTAATGATAAAATCCCATAACGAACTTTTTTTATTATATTTTTCAGAATTACGGATCTTATTAGCAGGAACAACAAACAGAAATATGATAATAGGTACATGTGGCATGGTTTCTCAAGTCACATAACAAATATTTACTTGTAGTTTTAAAACATCCTTTTCGGCAACTGCGTGCATGCTAGAAGCGTCTGTGTTGATGAACACCTTCTAAGTGAGAGAGTGAGTGTCATAGGACCAAGTGAACAGCGACCACCCCGCCACGATGTCGCGCCGCACACAGTCTCTCCCTCCCTCTCAGGGAAGTAGCGAGCGAGGCTGCCCTCGAGGGACCTCTCCGGAGAGCACTCCTGAGCTCTCTGTGTGAGTTCGGCTCTTGTCCGCTTGACGTAACATCCTGCAGATCACGGCGGCACAACCCTAGCGATCAAAGCACAGACGACGAGTGTTTCTCTTTTTTTATTTTTATCATATATTTTAGAAGCTTTGAAACGAAACGCTTTTATCGCGTAGCGTGACATATTCCAGTGGCTCTATTTGATTTTAAAGGCGCGCGTTTGCTCTACTAATCATCTGTTTATCATTTATTATGTATAGTTAACACCCTCCGCATGTAGGGTGAAGTGGTTTAACTACCCTCCTTCCACCTAGTTCGATTCCCGGCGGGGTCGCTCCCGGATTTTCGCAGGTGGTAACAGTGCCGGACGATGCCGCTGGTCGGCGGGTATTACTTGGGGATCTCCCGTTTCTCCCGCCCTTTCATTCTGGCGCTGCTCCATACTCACCTCTTTTCACCCTCATCGGCTCTCAAGACCTCGCCCAAATCTCTTCAATCTGCGTGTGACTCGAAGTCGAGCCACACACGCCAGCAAAACGGAGTGTCTAGCCAGCAACATGTCGGGTGCTCGTTGTTCAATCAGCGCCTGGTAATCCATTTGTCAGCCGGCAGATCAACTTATTGGGAATATTTCACAGTACGCAGCAGCCAATCAAACACGCAGCAAATCAAAGAATATGTACGCTGACATCAAAGGGACGCGCCACATGCCAATTTGCATCTGTATTATTATCTACTCTGTCGCTGATTCCTAGCATTATTTGATGTTTTTATACTTTGACTGTCTAACGATTCAGTAAATTTACTTGTCGTCTTTCAGCAATTTACATGTCTTATTTTATATTATTTGTAATTTATCTCGCAGCCGCAGTATATTATTATCCTACCAATGTGTCTCAATGTAGGGTACGACAGTACGCCACAACTGTTCGCAGGTTTCAGGTCTTGATTAAAGAATGGCTCTTTCATCTCATGTAAGTTTCATTAATTTCTGGTAGAACCATTGTAAATATCGATTTTCAAGTGTGGCTACATCCCTTTCGAGTTACTGTACGATATTGTTCGTGTAATGTTTTCTATCGCAATATGCATAGGGAATCACATCACAGCGTTTCTACCTGTTGCTCAGGACCAACCTGTAGAGGCGCTTGATGACTTTAGCGCAGAGAGTCCGCATAGGGTAATTTGTATCACCAATGCTTTTTTTCCTTAGTTATGCTTGGCAAAAATGGGCGTAATTTTAATGTGCCCATATTTTTGTCTTTTATTTTAAAATTACTTAATTATTTGCATACACTTGTGTATGATGGTGCTAAGGAATGTGTGGAAGTGTATAATAATTTGACAATTGATACTTTAAAACATTTCACACATGTATGCGCACCTTCATGAACTTAAGTAAAATTTGGTTTTATATAGGCACTATTACATCAGACCAACGGAAAACAGAAAGCAATTTACGCAAAATTTGTGAAAATTGTATTTTATTGGTGTCACTAAACGCAAGGTAAAACCATGTTCTGACACAAGAGTTACGGGATTGTGAGTGCTTGTATGATCCATAACCACAAATACTCTCGAGCATGGGGTGACCTTACTGTAGGAGACAGAGAAGTGGACTTCCGAGAAGGACATTCTGCATTCCTACCTACTGGTGCCTAGTAAACAAGCTGATCTGAGGTAAGAACACACACTTCTGATGAGGCTTGTTGAATTCTTTCAAGACATCAGTCGCATTAGAAACACACATTTCGGAGTACTCTAACATTGCTAAAAACAATTTTTTAGAGCGCTGCAC
The DNA here is from genome assembly GCA_002778355.1 of Clitarchus hookeri. Classification (NCBI taxonomy): domain Eukaryota; kingdom Metazoa; phylum Arthropoda; class Insecta; order Phasmatodea; family Phasmatidae; genus Clitarchus; species Clitarchus hookeri. The sequence continues at coordinate 188,603 of NQII01004503.1, forward strand.
ATCAAAATATTTGCGTCAGATACAATAAAAAATATATAGTGTCCCTGCATTGAACTTTTAACTAATAAAATTAGGATGTCCTATAGATACACTCAGCACGACGAGAAGACTGCACGCTAGGTCATAGCTTTACTCTCAGTGGCGATGGCGTATTTGATACGCGTTACAATGTAGCCCTTATCGCTCCCGTGCTTCTCGGCCTCACAAGCGGAAAATAGTTCCAGGTCGGTTAATTAGGCAGTCAGTCACAGTTGAAAAGCAATAATTTCGATAAATATTTGGTCCGGTGTGTCGAACGCCATGTAAGTGATCTTTGTTGGAGTTATCTGTTTTTCCATTCGTTTACTATGAAAAGTTTACAATACCACTCAAATGTGCCTTTTGTTAGCATGTTTCGAAGGTCTTATGACCAAGTGACATCGTGTATACTCAGGGTCAGCAGCAGACAGACATGAATAGTTATTAATCTGAAACATATTTCTCCTGTGACGTTGAAAAAACCTACATGTGCAAATGTACGCCCTCTTTACGCCTCTTCCTGCGTACCTTATACCACCTGATGGTATAAGGTGGTCATAATTGCCACGGGCGAGTTACCTAAGTATTAAGGTAATTTCTTTATTTCTGGATAGCCTTTTCCTTTCAACAATAGATAGATAACGCTTAGATAAGAACTTTCAAACGAGGCCTGTTGAATTCTTTCTAGACGATGTACGAAAAGAACACACACTTGAGACGAGGGCTGTTCGGTGCTTTCAAGACGTCACGTACATTAAAAAAACCAAATCATTGCATTCCAAAAAGGTTACCAACGACTTCTTGAAAGAGCTGCAACACAGAATATTTGCGTCAGGTACATACTAAACTATTCCAGTATTTATTTTGCATCTATTTTGCATATTTCCGGCACAAGTAGCAATACATTTAACTGTGTTGTCAACATTACTGCGCGTCATGTCACTGATATTTTAGTCATAAATATATTACTATTTAGCAAGAATTTTTTCTTCTTATGTGTTTTAAACACAATAAACAGAATTCGGGGTCCACGAGATTTAAAATTATGCCAATGAAAATACATTAAGACAAGGGAATAAGTTCTGTTATCTTTGACATTGGTTTGAATAATTGCCGTTAATTTTTTATGTTGGACTAGAATGCAGTAAAGGGCAAGGATTACTTCAAAGATTGAGCTGAAAAATGTTAATAAATTACGAACCATCTGTGATAACGCTTTTTGCACCTCTCTCTTCTTAGTCCCGATAAACACAAGCCAGAATTATCTTCCTCATTCCTTACAAGTGCAGCTCTTTACGTGGAGCCGCGATGGCTGAGCGGTTATACTGCTCGCCTTCCACCAAGGCGAACTTAGCTCGATCCCCGGGCGGATCACTCCCGGATTTTCGCAAGTGGGAATCGTGCCGGACAAAGCCGCTGGTCGGCGGGTCTTCTCGAGGATCTCCCGTTTCTCCCGCTCTTGCACTCCGGCGTGGCTCCACTTTCACCTCATTTCACAGTCATCGACTCTGAAGACCTCATTGTTAAGAGCCACCAAAATCTTTCAACTCAACTCTTCTCGCCGTATTCTTCGTAAAACTTTCCTATGTTTTTGTGATTACAATCATTCAAATGTGGACTAAAACCTAGGAAATAAAATGTGTTACTGACAGTACGGTATTAAGAAATACATTAAAAACAAGTTTAATGTATAGTTTTTTTTTAATATATTGTATATATATTATAAATAAAATATTATAATTTATATATATAATATATAAAAAAGTATGCATTATAGAAATACTTCTCGCCTATGCGGGACCTACAGATCGTCATTCGCTTGCAATTTGCTAGAAGACTGTCCTCTTTTTCATCCTTCTACTCATTCCTACGTTGAGAGAGGAAACCATGTTATTTTCACATACTTTAGAGAGAGAAGGTTACCTCGCGATGTAGTATTAATATGCACGTGTAGTAGAATAAACACAGAGCAAGTGTTCGCTGTAGACTTACTTATTTGTATGCAGCACAAGATACGTCAAATATAAAATATATGTTATGTTAATTTTCAACTTTAGAATTTCCTGCTGGCTGGGTACGTAGTAAGCGAAATATATTTTTACAAAGGTTTTTTTTAATAAAAATGTTATATAGATGTTTAGTTGTAAAATTTTAAATTTTCACCCAAACTGTTAAAAAACATTTAGAAAATTATATAAAAATGTTTGTGTGGGCTATGGATTGGCCTCTAAAACGACGTTTGATAATCGTGGGTACGAGCAAAAACTAGAAATATTATGTTTGACAATTGCAGTTATTGTATAAAAGTACGCATTAATGGTGTGCATTGTCTTTAACCTCTAAATTTAAGCCCCGTAACGTACATTTGTGTTCCATTTCATTACTGGAACAAAACTACACTAACTTCATCTGATATTCCTGCGAGAAAAAAATATTATTTTGTTATTTCACGAGTTGTGTGCTTTTATCCAAAAGCATTATACGTGAGACTTTTTCACTCCACGCATACCTGCCACTTGTTTTATTTACCACATTTCATTCAGTCTAGCAAAACGGACGTGCGAGCGTGTGTGTATTGTGGTGACTAGGTAATGGATGTTTCATGTTGCGTAGTGATAACGCCGAAGCAATTAAAATTTATGAGGCAATTTTCACGTGACAAAATTCAACTTTAAATTCGTCGCGGTAACTAATTAAGAGTGTCCCTTAGCTGCGGCCAAATACATCATCTGTTCACGCCCGTAGTTTTTTTTCGCTGCTTTGTTTGCACGTGGGGCTACATTAATTATTCACGGCTTATGATAATAATAATGAAAGATTTACTGTAGTTATTTGTAACAATTTTAGTTAACTATTCGGGTATTTATCTTCAATACAGTTGTCAGTAACGTGATTAATAAACATACGGAGAGGATTTGCAAATAAAAAAACCCAGTTGCCATATACGTAAGGAATTGAGTTATTTTTACCTATGTTTTTTTTTCTTCTGTTGCGTAAGAATAGTACAGCTATGCGTTACAATATCTTCCAGATTTCGTGACTTAAGGCTTCCGCCTACCTGGAGCTTATTCCACGTTTGAGGTCGAGAGGTACATGAGCGATAAGGGCGACACTGCCTCGCGCATCAAGTACGCCATCGCCGCTAAGCGCAATGCTCTGGACTGGCGTGCAGTGTTATCGTCGCACTGCGTGTACCTGTGGGACTTCAAGCTGTCATGCTATTCTTTTATTGTTAGAAAGTTTGCAGAATGGTTCAATGCAGGGCCCTTGCATAATTTCGTATGTAGCTAATGAGTATATTTTGAGATACAACGCTTTGAGAAAAAAGTTTTTAGCCATTTTGGAGTACTCAAAAATGTTAATGTGCGTAACATCATGAAAGTACTCAACATCCATCGTCTGGAATGTGTGTTACTTTCGTAGATCAGCACATTAACAGTTTCGCAGAAACACGTGAATTACTAATACACAGTAACGCCGTTCAGACTCCAGGTAGCCGGGAGCCTTAAGGTAGAGTGAGATGTGATGACAATAGAGCACTGCGTCGGACTACACAACATTGCAGAACTTCACTCTCTCTAAATCCTGCCAGAGAAGTACGACTTGTTTGCATACGCAATAAGAATATGCTTATATATTTTGTAACACTGTAAAATATTTTGCTATAATGAAACGCGTTAAAAAACAATCAACGATAACGTAAGAAAAATAAAAATTTAAGGGTTTCTCCATTCTATATGCTTCAAACAGTACAATTTGCAAGGACACCTTTCATCAAGTCGAGTAAAAGTAATAAATACTTTGGTTTTATGTAAGAAAATAATAACACTTACGTAACTTAATAATTCCTTTGTGAACATTTATTTTAGTTATGAAAATGATAACTTTCGAGGCTGAATTGGATGTGCATAAATTCAGTTACCGAAATATTCTTAAACACTGCTACCAATTTTTTATTACGTACAGTCCGAGTAATTGAGATTATTTTTCTTGACGAAGGGTTTTTTATGTGATTTATAAGGCATCCATTATGGGAGTACGATTAAAATTTATGTATAAATAAGTTGTTATTAATTTTTTAATAATGAAATAGTACGTTTAATTGAAATGTTTTATAGTGATACATATTTTATGCATTCTTATTTCATATGCAATATTCTGGTTTATTTCAAATTTTTTCACTTTTGAATCAAACCTTTGAAAAATCACCGATTGTACGACGTGCTTAGTTATTTCCTAAATACGCCGTGTATCATAGTCACTTTTAGTACTTCTCTAAGCGTAAAAGCATCTTTCTTTTGGTTGTGTTGAAAATATACATATATTTTACCTAACAATTATAATACTTATTATACCAAAATTTAATATAAACAAAACCAAGGAGAAAGTGGTGTATTGGTAATGCCTAGTAAGAAATAGTTTTTATGTAAAATATTATTTAAGTGACTACGCAGAAATGTGGTGCACTGCCCTTTGGTGTAATTTTTTTTAGACTAAGTTACTTTTTATTTGCCTGAGGTGGAGGGATATACTGGAAGTAGAACTTGAGCAAGGCTTCAGAAAAGTTGGACGTAACCGTGAATGGATTATAAACTTACTTTTCTGGAAATTTTGGTATTATTAATGCTACTTTGTAATGAGTTCTGCATGTTTTGCAGTGATCCGTTCGAAGTTACTATCCGTCTACGTAAATGTTGTTATTGGGCGCTGATCTAGGTTGGGTGACGGACCACGTTACATGACGGGGTGAGCTCTTTTACGCCAGCAGCATTAATAATGTTAATGGCTTTCCCTTGCCGCACTTGATTACCGCTGGTGACAGGCGGGCTCTAGCGAGATGTGATGGCACGTACCAAGATCACGCCCTGGGCGCGCGTCGAGCGGAAACAGTGACCGCAGAAGAACGGGCTGCTCCCATACCTACTACGACCGTTCCCGCGCCACAAGAGGAGGCGTTTGTTATACAACACGGGCCGTCAGGTTAGCGGTCCAGTGAGTGATGCCTCGGCTGAGTAGAAAGCACAAAAACAGTTCCGAGAGAACATCTAGCTGCCGCCTGTCTGTACACTAGACATCACTGTAAATACACGGCCCCGTTGAGCACAACCTGTCGCAACAAGACCTGTGAAGGAGACCACAGGCTCGTTTACAAAATTAAATAACAATAACAGCGAGCCGGAATGGAATAACTAAACATCAATTATAAAATGAAGATAAGATAAAATGTGGGTCCATCAGACATCAGGACATTCCAGACTAAATTCAAGTTCAAAACTTAAGTCGATTTTAAAATCTATTCTCGATCAGTTAATCGATGCTCTTTGAGGTTTGTGCTGCTGGACAAATGTAACGTACCGTTGTTCAAAACTTGAATTTAGCCTGGAATGTCCTGATGTCTGCTAGTGCATCTAGTATCTTATATGTAGCATGGAAGTATACATGAATAAACGGCGAAGTGTGGACTGGACTGCGAGGGAGGAGATGGCTGTAGTCGGCGAGTGTCGAGAGGGGAGTGAACTACGACCAGCTGAGGAGCCGGTGGTGATCTGGGCAGAGGGCCTGGAGTGCGAGACTGAGTGATTTCCTCACTAAGTCATGGCCACTCTACTTTGAAATACCCTTTCCTTTCTTCCCTTCTTCCGGTGGCCTTATAACTCTTACTTCTCTATGACTTATAACTTCTCTTCAAAATCTTAATAATATACTGTATTTAACACATTAATATGAACTTGTTCTCTCGTCCTAACTTACTATACTAATGCCACGCATCCCCTTCTTTGTTTTTATTCCATTAGGAGTTAGAACATAACAAATTGTGGAGGTGCCTTTAAAATCCTTACCTCTTTACTAATAAGCAAGCCATCTCCACCGCCTACTTATTTTACTTCCACCCTTCCACCCTCAATAGACCATTGGACAACTAACAAATTAAAATCTGAGTTGCAGAAGCAAAGATTAACATAAAGAGGTTATAATAATTGCATATGCTTAAATTAGGCATATTTTGCTTATTATTTCATGAGTAGATAGAATTACAAATTGTATGCTTTTGCTACATAGAGTAAACACAACAGCCTACAAAATAAATAGCTCAGACGACTAAAAAGCAGACTTCTTACAAAAGGTTTTTATATAATATAAATGCAAACCCTTTAGCAAGTAATACAGAAGAAGAGGGAGACAGGAAACCACAGTGATAGAAACAGAAACACAAACAGAATACACACAATAAATTCACAGGCCATTCACGAGACGATATTTACATAATTTGCAGACCACGCACACTAATACACGTAGAGTTTAAGTTTACACTGACACAGCAGAATGCGGTATTCCAATTCAAAACACGTCAGGTCCCGGTCATCAATATTTAGACACAGTTTCACTGCCGAATTAGCTTATTAAAGAAGAAAATTAAACATCCTATAAGATTACAGACACACACATACAAACACCCACGCCAAAATGGAGCAGCAACCACAATAAAATATAATAATTCAACATCCATTACCTTTAGAGATTGCATAGCAGTCAGGAAGAAGACATACTAGAATTCATAAAGTAATTTTAAACAGGCGCGGATATCAGTCAGTGGAAAGAACGGACAAAATAAAAAGATTGCAAAAGCAATTAACAAAAAGAGTTTATGAAAACATAATAAACAAAATTGAACCTCATGTTCTCACATGATAAAAGAATTACACGTAAATTAAATAACATTTTTGCAACAGAGGAAATTATTTCAAAATACAAAAGACAACTGTTCAACAAACGACAAGACCCCAGTGAATCACCAACCGTACATGTACAAGACGTCAAACATACGTCTAGTTATAAACATTCTGTATGAAAGGAAAAAGACATATTTGATACCATATTTGATAGTTGGTATTTTTTGTATGCAATTCCCGGTCCACTATCGACATTGCGCCCGTAACATGCATAGCATAAGGAAGTAAATATCAGTACTTTCAACATCCACACCTTGTACTTGGCGTGACTTACTAGGCTCAATGTTTTTGGCTTGGCATTAAAGTGGCATTCTCTGAATGTCTAACGAAAAATTTTTGACGTCTGCCAATGAGAAATTAAAACGTCATTAAAACTGTTAGTGCTCAAAATTTTCTTCGCTTAAAAAATATCTCCCGTACAGTTATGGTATGATTTTAATTTTGTTTAACAGGGATCGACATATTTTGTAGGCAAACGGAAACGATCATGGAACCTTAAATTTTCGGTTTAAATATCTGGAATTGCTACGGAATTATTCAGTTCTAAACACCGAAAGTATTCGGATGAAATTATATTTGTAATTAAATTTTATTTTGCATTAACTTCCTGATACGGGGAAACATGCTTCGAGTCTGTAACGATGCACAGGCGCCATTAAGCTTGTCTTTAGAATCCGCCTATGTGATTCATGTGAACGAAAACCAGAATTATTCTATCTTATTCATTGATAGAACCTGAATATTTATCCACTGAGTGTCAACTGATTGTTATATTTCAGGCATATGTTTGTTAATTATTTATCAAAATATTCCTGCCAGTATTTTTGTAGCATTCTACTAATTTTCGGAAAGTTTAAATGATATTTTGTTGAAAGATTCATCGTAAACTACACGTAGTTAATCCCAAAAGTGGTATTAACTCTTATCCTTTTTTACAGCGATGTAATTTCTTATCTTTTGCAGTAATATACCTCCCCACATTTATTGAAATGCTAAGGAAAAGTGTGAGCTCTGAAGAGAGGATATTCTTTACCAATATATGGGACAGATTCATGTATGTTGGTAAGCGTGGTATGTGTGTTAAATTATTTGTTTAGCCTATATGAATTTAGAAAATAACCAGCAGTATGGAAACATTTTTTATTTGACTTGTCTACTAATAATTACTCATGAGCCACCATTTTCGGCACGACGAGATATCAATTGCACTTACTGATTGTGTGTGTGTTTCTCTACAATTTTCCTTTTAGTTACTCTACTGAATAAATAGTTTTATAGAGGAACAAAAAAAATATCCCGTGATGAAATACTGGGCCTTCGTATCCCCCGGCCTCCTTTGAGCTAGCAATTAAGCGATAGTGGGGAAGGGCAAGCGTGTAATTATGTCATTAAGAGTATCCTGTTTCTTAATTAGACGTTGCGTGTGGTGCGTTGTGTTATACTGTTGCCGGGCCTCTCTCGATAATCTTACATATTTTATGGACTATGTAGTGTATCATTCATCATCAAAATATTTGTAAGAATTTTTACAATTATCATACTCGTGCAAAACGTCAATAAAATTGCTAATTACTTTATTTTGAAATGTAACGTGAAGCTCATATTAAAATTAACATTATTATATTTATTGCAGGATGTGTGGAATATGGAAGTTCAAAACTAAGGAGTTTTATTGTCTTCTTATGAGTTTACAAATACTGGCTATCTCGAGGCTGAATGTTGCTGAACATTTACCGCTGCGAATTTCAGACAACGAAGTTATAGATTATCAGCAATAAGTTGCAATACAAAATATTAACGAAATATTTTTCTTTGTAGTATGCGTAATAAATCTTTAAAATATGCCAAAAACCTAGGGCAAAATTTTTTTGTGCCTAGCACTTCTTGGAATAAAATTTTTTTTTCTACTGGCGTTTTCGCAATTCAGCTGTTTGAATTTTCTGACATTACGACTTGTAAAATTTAATCAGCGTCTCATTCATTATAACGAAAATTAATAAAAGTTTAAACGTGGGTATTCATCATGATTAAAAAGAACTTTGGTGAGGGTAGAAAGTTGCGTAATGATAGAAATTATTACATACAATATGCAAGTTTACAAAATCATATTCTTTATCTTCCTGGTATTTCGTATTTAATTACTCAATTATAAACGCATTCGTTGTGGAATTTTAACACTTTCGATGGATAGTTATCACCCAAACAAGACAAAATAGAATGCCTACGAATTTTAATTGACCGTGCTTNATAAACGCATTCGTTGTGGAATTTTAACAATTTCGATGGATAGTTATCACCCAAACAAGACAAAATAGAATGCCTATGAATTTGAATTGACCGTGCTTGATTTCCTGACCCTAGATATTTTGTGTTGTTAAACAAAGAAAGCATTTGACCAACAATACACAGTTAAGTAACCTGCATTGACTGCTATATCACTTCTTTGCAAGATACTTCCAACTAATGAGAATTCTTACAGTCGCTAAGTTATTGTAAGCCTGCTGTCAAACGTTTCGTCAGCATTCACAATATTAAAAAAGAAAATCATAAACACAAGCAGTAAATTATAATCACTCGTGGAGTAAGAAACGTACATCTCAAAACCAGTTTACTGCTGTTACCACGTAATGCATTTATTAACTCGTCTGAGCGAGTCAATGTAAGCATTCTCACTAGGCCGGCCCACATGCTTCGTTTCAAACCAATGACATGCAATCTTAAGGAATTCAATGAAGCTCTGCTTTCTGCAAGATCGATTCATTCTTACGGAAAGACACTTGAAATGTGTAAAGTTGTCAAGATTCGACATTAGCCACGGTGTCGTGCTCATGGCACCAGTAGCGGCATTCTATAACTCGTTAGCTGTCAGATACAGATCGTTAGGTACTGTTAACGAGACATTTCGTTATCGCGTACCAATGAGTGTGATCATGATCTGTCTGGTTACCTAACAATTTCGGTATCGAATCGAAAATACTCCTTAACCACGCTATGGTGAACCGAGGAAATTTATTATCTTAACGACTTGTACTAAACCCCTTGGTAATCAATTAAAGTTTGATTGCTGAAATGAATGCGTAAATAAGCAGTGGTATATTGGAAATTTCAATTAAACGCTTAACTTAAACTATGGGAAATTGAGCCAAATCAGCTAAACCAGCGGGGTTAATTTGATTAAAATCACTTGGAGTTGATAATGACTATTGAGTTCCCTCCATGTAACGATGTAAAATTGCGGTTATTTGTGAACAGCTGTAAGCTCGTAAATTGAAACCACTCCAGGTAAATTGCAAAGGATGGAAGCTTTTCAGTTTGTGACTTATGCCAGCTCTTACACCTTGCAAGGAAGTTTTAAGTGTACAGAAAATTATTTTACTTGCCAAACACGGTATAACTCTACGTGGCGAAACGCCCAGGCTTAGGTTACTGTCAATGCAGTGTTGTAACTTCGAGTAAACAACTCTACTGTTGTGTTGTTGTAGGGCAATGCTTGGCATGTTTGCTGTGTATGTGTATGTGTCTGTAAATGGTAGCGTAAAGGTTATATATGGGTTCGGAAATTTAACCCCAACCATCCCCAAAAATAATTTTGAAAATTTAATTTTAAATAAAATTATCAATAAAATTACAGTATGATAATAAACTAATGAACAAGGGTGTACCTGGTACAAAACTGTAGAATTTTTATTAGAAGTTTATTATATAGACTAAAATGATATAGGTACTTAATGCATTATTTATGGTGGTTTTATTATAACTGTAATAGTTGCAAACTAAAATTAGCATTGACTAACTATACTGCCAATTTATGCCTAACACTATTAATATGTAATTTTGTGACTTAATAATTTAGCAAAATAAATTATTTTAATAGTATGAATGTTTTATTATATATTACAATATCATTTTCTATAACTTTAAAGAAAATGTGCAGGGGCCGGTATTCAAAAGCATACAGTAAACATAGGACTAGGAAATGAAGTATTTACGCATCAACAAACTATGCTACCAAGGAAACTTGATAATAATAGCAATACGTAATGAAATTTTTCAATTTTATTAAATTTTTCGAATCACCTGAAATTTTTAATGCATTCAACACAGCGTTTTTATTACATTTTACATATTGTACAATTAAGCCGCCTTCCTTTCTTACTTCTTCGTTAAAATCCCTGAATTATGATAAGTAATGTTTCCATCCGCCATGATGATTTGAAACATTGTCAGACGAACAGCAGAACGCTGTATTGTCTTTAATGTGTTCTGCTCGTTCATACTTTTTGTTTTAATAATAAATAAATCCCGAAAAATGTGATCTTTAATGTTACATTTATTTAAAAGCTCTATGTTTAAGAATCGCATCTTCTGTGGGTGGGAATCGATACATACTACGAACTTTGTTACCGGGATTGTAACGAATTTGTTCGTTTCAACAACAAAGAGTTTCAAAATCCTGCTACCGGAGGCCAAAAATATGAAGGCTCAAAAGACTCGTACGGCACGGCGTGACTAAGGTCTCGAGCTCTGAATTTGCATATATGTATATCGAAGCCCAGTGTTAAGTGGACGTCCGGTTAGCTTTATGTCTTTGACAGGTTGAACCGCAATATAACATATTTGTGTTAATGCTTAACTAAATGTTCTCAGTTCATGCGTTCGTGTTTCGCAGTGTGGGGAGATTTGACGAGTGTTGCTGTATTAGGTTAGAAGGTTAGCGAACACTATCCCTATACATAGCATTATTTGAATAAAAATGCATGTTAAGTAACACTTTTGATCTTCTCATTAGTTTTTTATAACACGAGTTATCGGAAAACTGCATTGCGCCACTGCTGTTATTGAGGCATGTGACCAACCTAGAGGAACAAAATTCAGAACATTATTAAAATAATATTTGGTTTTTGTCTGCTATTATGGTTATATTGATAAAATTAACATTTTGTTATGTTATGTTGCTACGCGGTGTATACATTACTTTTTCGAATATACATTCAATTCCTCAAAATATGCTATAGTTTACTTCGGTTCCAGCAATAACATGGAAGCGGTTGATTTTGATAGTATTATGGAAGTGGGTTAACTCGTATTTTCATGAATTCTGCTACAATATTTCGATCTCTCAGCCAGATTATATCCAAATAATCTCTTTTTTTCCTATTTCGTTTCTTCTCCTCGGCATTTTGATTTCGCAAGTGATTCTTTCTCGGTATTGCCTTTTCCCATGTCAAGCATGTGTGCCTGTCATACAAAAAACAAACAAACCAACGAACTGACGTATGCAGAGTGGAAATACCAACAATCTACGTAGGATTTACAGTTCTTTAATGCAAGGTTTCTTCTGCGTTCTTACATGGCATGCTGCATACACATAACATTTTCGTGATAACTGCATAAAGGCCATAGCTTTGCTTACTTTTCCATAAACTAATATATGTGTATATTTTTGTAAGATTTCAGTTTCACTTGGGATAAAAACGTGTGTTTCTTATTTTAAAGTTCTACCACAGAATTCTTCCTTGAGCTTCGTGTGTAGTTGGGGAGGAACCAAAAAATATCCACCACTCGAGACCTGGACGTGTTATTTTGTCCTGGACTATCTTTACGTCATCAAATACCTATTCAAGAAACTTTATGATATGGAATATAGGCAGTGTCAGGCTTATAAATCCATGGTCCACAACCAAATTATGTTCAGTGGTATGGTCTTTTTATCTGCACTATGTACAGTAACAGCTTTTTTAGGTGGGTCAAACAATTAGTTGTTCTGTCACCTGTGTTATATAATAAGGTGGACACGTACTATAGTTCCCCGTTTGGATTGGACGGGGCCGCGGTGGTTGAGTGGTTAGCCTACTCGTCTCCCAACAAAGCGAAACGGGTTCCATCCCCTGTCGGGTCACTCCCGGATTTTCGCATGTGGGAATCTTGCCGGACGATGCCGACGGTCGGCGCGTTTTCTCGGGGATCTCCTGCTTCCCCCGCCTCTTCATTCCGGCGCTGCTACTTACTCGCCTCATTTAATCTTCATCGGCTCTTACGAAAGGTGGATCAGGCCCCGCCATATTGAATTTTCACTATTGTTGCAATAATTTAATATTTAAGGAAATATTTTACACATGCCATTAATAATAATTTATACATCTTTATCAAACTCTTACGACTCTACCATATATATTAATTTTTGGCTGGTGAACGCCACAAAGAAATATGTAATTTTTTCTTGCGGCGGAGACAGGAATGATCCTGACAAGAAAAGTGTGGCAATGCATGTTTTATAACATGTGCAAAGCCATGCCTTGTCGATGCCCAAAATAAAACATAAAATCTGTAATGCAAGTTACGGCGAAAATTGTGTAAAACCAAGATGGTATTGCCTTATCACCCTTAAAAACCTCTCGAATTTCTTCAATCACTCACTCTCTCACTCTATTCAGCGGTAAACCAAGGCGCATGTGCAAACAGTAAACAGCAAGTTGTCTCGTTAAGTCAACACCAACTTGCAACACAAGAATGTCCTGTGTCCCACTTCTCGAGTGGAAGAAATTTTTAAATTACAGCCCTCGGGAAGGCAGCAAAAATTATAGAAGTTACAGTACGTTGTGTAAAATTTCACAACTGAAATTACATTCCGTCTGCATTCCAAACTATTTTGAACTGGCCATCAGATTTTCGTATTAGTATAACCCTGCGCTATGCTCCTGACTATAAACGCGATGTATACAAAACACAACACGATATGGAAAGGCACATAATATAGGTACAAAATTCTCTTGGAAAATAAGCCTTTGATATATATTATCAACTGGACAAAGTAATGGGACGCAGTATAATTTTTCTTCGCCAGTTCTCATCGTGTTAACTTCAAAATGGTACCAAAAAGTACATTCTATAAGTGATTGCCATTTCGTTTATAGGTGATTTATAATAAGCGTACAGTAACATTTTAAAAAGTTAGCCTTTATGTATCCATTTTTATTTCCTTAAT
>NQII01004504.1:13778-47430 GCA_002778355.1 Clitarchus hookeri
CTTTGCATCCCTTGCTCCATTGACACTTCATTTCACCATCATCGGCTCTCAATACCTCAGGTAGGATTGAATGTAAGAGCGTGAAGTAGGGAACAATATGGCCGATGGTACTGGCTGGCAAAATGAACACCGATGATACTGGCTGGCAAAATGGTAGCCATCGGTAATAGACAATCAAGATACGAGACCCTTTCGAGAGCCTCGCGTAGCCATTGTTGGCCAGGTGGAATGACAGAGCATGAAGTCGGGACAGGTAGGGCGGAATGCAAGAGCATGAAGTAGGGAGCAAGATGGCCATCCGTACTGGCTGCCAAAATGGTCGCCGTCGGTACTGGCCTATGAAATGGATGCCGTTGGTACTGGCTGACAAAATGGACGTGGTCAGTATTGGTTGACAAAATGGACGCCATCGGTACTGGCAGAAAAAATGAACGCCGTCGGTACTGGCAGAAAAAATGAACGCCGTCGGTACTGGCTGAAAAAATGGCCCCCATCAGGAAGGAATGACAGAGCAGGAGGTTTTAATCGTGAAGTCATCCAAGATGGCCGCGGCTCATCCCTCGCCGCACGTCCTTGTCTTACAATACCCTCTTCATAACTACCTCGGTAACAAATTCTTTCTCCAACGTGAGTCCACCATAACGTACGTCTAAATGAGAGGACGTTCAGGTACGGCAGACGACTGACGCGCGTTAGTGACCGCGCACCTGCCTACATTCCCCACTGTCATATACACGCACATTCTTGCGCGCGCATCAGAGTGGCTCGTCCTAAATAACGCGATTAATGTGGCCGCCTGGTTGAAGGAAGCGCTAGGTGCGACCGAGACACGCGCATCAACTCTCTCATCGCCTCTACGCTCAAAGTACTGAACTGGCGAGCAGTCTTGCTGTCGATAAAACACCTCTGTGAGACATTCAGCGGAGACCCTACCATTTTATGATGTAATAATAAAAGTAACGGTTTGATGCACGTCTCTATTCTTCTGTTGATGTTTTGTACCGGAATGTTCATACCTTAAAATGATTGCGTTAACACCCGTTTGAGCTTTTTTCACTATCAAAAAATATGCTTCAGGGAGAAATGGAGGAACTGTAAAACATATACAGACGCGTAATGTTTCTTAAATGCTATACGTAAGCAGACCTCACTCAGACATGTTGGACGGTTTTTAAATAAAAAGTCGTCTGCTGGTTCTGTGCACACCATTCGGCAGCTTACCTAGGCGTCCACCTTAAGAGAGTGCGTGTAAAGTCCGATAATCTTCCAGACACTTGAGTCATTGCGAAACTTGCAAGTCCGAGCAGTATGCCAGAGATCAGTTGAGTTAGTCATTTCGGTAAGTTAGTGCAGTAATGCCAGTGAACAGATTACAGTGAAGGGTGCAGCGGCCGAAATTACGTAGAGCTTCAGAGGCATACTGTCCCAGTTGCCCTCCCTTGCTGCAGTCCTGCATTGACTATTACGAAGGCTGTACAAGTATTTACAGCTTTTTTGTTTTGTTTCGATAGTTTTAAGTATAGGGCAAGAGCGACACAGTGATATCGCTGCCTTGCTGTGAGATGTCGATAAGGCTCTTATCGAGTTTCACAAGCCGTAACGTGGCCCACAACGTGAACAGGAAAAGTACAGCGGGACACTCACCGTGTTGTACTTCCTTTTACGTAGGTTGGAGCCGCGGTAATTGTGTGGGCAGCACATCGGCCGTCGTGCAATGAATGGACTGAGAGCACAGTGGTGAACCGCTGGACTCGCATTTGGAGGGTCTGCGTTTAACAGTGAAAAAGAATAATCAGAGGAGAGAATATGGGAGGAAGATATATGACGTAAGTGAGGCAGGAAAGTACATANTTCATGTATAATCTCAAACACATGTATTTGGAATCAACTAGAAAAATCATTATATATATATATATATATATATATATATATATATATATAACTTTCGTGCACGGCCTGTCGCCATTTGCTTTGCCACTACTTTTTTTTAAACGGCATGCTTTAACGCCATTAACCTTCTGCCCTACTCCATATTTATGTTCACTTTGGGCTCGTTTTGCCTTATTGTTAACACTGTAAGTATATTTTTTTTATGAGAAAAACTTAAGTTACATCATTTCAGCCCACGTGTGTGCAGAGGTATAAACAGTGATGCAATAGACACAAATAAGATATATTTCAAATTATTTTCCGAAAAAAGTGTTTTTTAAACATTATATGTGGTAGTGAATGAAATGAAACTAAATAAATATTATGTTATTTCTAAATAAACAGAGTTACTATTATAAATGTATGTAAAAATGTTAATCATTACTTTCTTACTTCGTGATTGTGGTAATAGTTTATTAAGTTTCTTGTAATTTTTACAGGTGGTTTTTCAATACCAACGATTCTCCCTCTTCAACGAATGATGCATGTGTGGTGAAGTNTCTTGTAATTTTTACAGGTGGTTTTTCAATACCAACGATTCTCCCTCTTCAACGAATGATGCATGTGTGGTGAAGTTGAGGTAAGCTACTAACACAGATACCGAGCGAGCTGGTGCAGTGGTAAACCTTCGGACTCACATTTGGGAAGCTCTGGGTTCGAATTCCCGCCCGGCAATCCTGACTTCAGTTCTTTATGGCTTCCCGAAATCACTCCAGACGAATGCAGGGATCGTTATTTGATACAGAACATGGCCTATTCCTTTCCCACTCCTGCTTCTTTGAGTAACTTTCTCCGTATCTAATGACGTCGCTGTCGACGAGGCATAAAGCCCCCCTTCCCGTTACGCGGTTCATACTAGCACAGATGCAGATTATCTTTGTCAGTCTCGTTTCAAGGAAGCGAAGTATCGCAGTGACTGCAACGTCTTTATCTCAATCGAAATTACGTCAGGTTCGACTCTTGTCGAGTCTGCTGACAAGTGTGCGAGGTTTTCTGTTGCCATGCTCTCTAAGGTGCAATGCCCTTGCGGCGAGGTAGACGGACTAGTAATTGTTCCAGCACAACGTCCGATATCGCACACGTCACCAATGCACAGTCGCTATTAACGTAGTTCGGAACCCGCGGTGATCATGGAGGTCCTGATGTCTTCGGCATTTTCCCACGCGGCCATACTGTGCGAACTACAAACTTAAATTTAACTCCTGTAAGAAGCTGTTTTAATCTGCGCTTTTNTTCCCACGCGGCCATACTGTGCGAACTACAAACTTAAATTTAACTCCTGTAAGAAGCTGTTTTAATCTGCGCTTTTGCCCTTCTCAAGTATTCAGTAGATTGAAAAATTTTAGTTAACAATTTATTTTTAAATTGAAAACCACGTGGTTTTCTGTCTGGTGGAGGGGATATTTGCTGTCTGAGGGTGCATAAAACATTGTAGAGGTTTGGTGTAGTGAAATCAAAATGAGAAAATAATGCGCAGGAGTGGAAAACGCGTCAGGCTAGTCTGTGATTCTGCACGATGTTCAGTAGCGACAACTCCACGGTAGGGTTGGNTTCCCACGCGGCCATACTGTGCGAACTACAAACTTAAATTTAACTCCTGTAAGAAGCTGTTTTAATCTGCGCTTTCGCCCTTCTCAAGTATTCAGTAGATTGAAAAATTTTAGTTAACAATTTATTTTTAAATTGAAAACCACAAGGTTTTCGGTCTGGTGGAGGGGATTTTTGCTGTCTGAGGGTGCATAAAACATTGTAGAGGTTTGGTGTAGTGAAATCAAAATGAGAAAATAATGCTCAGGAGTGGAAAACGCGTCAGGCTAGTCTGTGATTCTGCACGATGTTCAGTAGCGACAACTCCACGGTAGGGTTGGGCGAGGGCTGCTCCGCGCGTGCGCATTACCTGTCGAAAAAACTGTTCAGCGCGGCAGTAGAGAACGATGTTATCAGTTTGGTGTGTATAGTGTCAGTACTGTCATGTGGTTTCCCTCCCTCTACCGGCAGGTGCTCGGGAGAGTCCTCTCCTACACTGCCTACCCTATGTTCCCTCCCTCAAAGCTGCGCTAAGATGATTTTCTCATTTGAACTTTACTATAGAAAACACGTGATTCAAAACGGTTGGCTATTTTGTAGTATTATCTGCACACAAAAAAAAACATTAAAAAATGTTTTGTGTCCAAAGACAAATTTCAAGTTCTCATTCAAACTGCGATTTTTTTTTCGGCCGTGAAAATAGTTGAAACAGGTGTTTTCAGAACCTGTTTCGTTCGTCAAATTCCCAATTGCCATATGACAGTATTCTAGATCATGTGTTTACCGAGAAACCTAAATAACTAATGGGAAGTATGAAAAGCACGAGGACATCTATTCAGAAAGTCGTCGTCGTTTCAGATGTGATTCAGCTGAGCAATTTTTATATACGCCACTGTCCTCAATACATCATTTTTTAAGGAATTTAGAAAAAAATTGCATGTTTAAAACTCTGGTGCTATTGGCGTATTATGCTCATTTTTGGCTAAATATTATATTTATAGGAACTTTCACTTTGGTTTTTGTCATATTTCCTTTCCTTTTGTACATATACAGCAAAACATGTTTATGCGAAACATGGAAAATGCAAGGAAATGCGAACAGAGGAGTGATATGTTTAGTGTTGCTTCGATGGTAAGCTAATCAGGAAGTGTACGAGGACTGTGACTGAACCTATGCACATTCTTTCTGTAGCAGTGGTTCGCACCCAGGACCCATTGCAACACAACAGTAAGCTGGCTCCCGAGTCTGTTGTACCTCGGAGATCATGATGGTAGCAATGACAACGAAGAACACCGTATCAGGTTTTCTGGCGCACAATTTGCTATACGGCTTGAATTACTCTTGAAATACATGCACCTGTTTAAATACACATTTTCAGAATGTATGTATTTGTATATGTATGTATATATTAGAATATATCAAACATATTTAGTGGCAACCATGTTATAAAATTGGAATCAGTACGTGAAAATTAATTTTGATGCAAATACTTTACAAGTAATGAGTATAGAAGTTATTTTTGATTTAAATATGGAGTCCTTTTAGACATTTTTTAATGGGGAAAACGACGAACAAATTCATAGTTAGATGTAAAACATCGAATTTATACATTTAAAAAAAAAATTCCCTGGTTTTTGAGAAGGCGGTAGGCCTAAAGATGTATTGGTATTGGACAGAGGTATTTGATAAAACTAATTATCTGCATTTTTTTTAAGTGTCTAGTTGTATTTTAGCATAGTTTTTTTGGTCCGAAGTTGTGTTGCTGCCTTTTCCATATGTTTACATTCTCCTACCTGAAAGCCACCTTCTTGCTTGAGCAGTGTTCCTACTTAACTTGAACAGCCAAGAAGTGTTTTAATGAATTAAAACCTGAGTTTTAATTATGTAAGTTCGCATACCATTCACATCAAACAATCGCAATAACCAAAAAAAAATTTTACTTTGCAAATTTTTTTTTTTTTTCTTTCAGGCAAAGAAATGAGACGGTGCTTACCATCAATGGAAAGCAATACACAGGTAAGCGCATTATTGCGGTATACTTTTCCCATGTCTGATCACATGCTTGTACCTTGAAACAAATAACGTTTCGCGTTAATTAGGTACGTCTGTAGAAGCCTTGTCACTTTTGTAAGAGGCAAGTCTCTAGAGTATGTGCATTTTCTCAGAATATTTCAATGCGAAAAGTTTACAATATGCACAACCTAATCATTTTAAAAGTTCGTTCTCACTGTAGTGTGATGTGAGGTTCAAACAAAGGATAGGTGCCTTAGTAGCAGTGTAATTGGCACATTTGCCTCTCATAGTATCTGCTTGGGTTTTATCCTAAGTACAGCCGAGACTGCATTTCCACGTACCAAAAAATGCTGCAGTTATGGCCAAGGACCAGTGTAGTTTTCTCGTGGTTCAGACATTTGCCTAAAAAAATTCATCCTGTTTGCTTCTCCATGCGAGGGTCTAATTTTTGTATCGTTCCTTCTATAACGATGATCCTCTAAGGGTCTAACCACAGAACACAGTAAATCTGGCAGTTGCAGCCTTGAAGACAAAAACTGTGTTGCATGAAAACAAACTTGATATTTTAAACGACGTAACAGGCACCGTGTTAATGGGCATGAACAGTACTGACATCTGTCTAAACAGTGCAGTTGTAGCACGCTGGACCCGCATTCGAGAGGACATAGGTTCGTTTCCCGATTCATAATTTCGGATTTTGCATGGTTTCCCGAAGCACTCCAGGTGAATGCTACTATAGTTCCTCATTATAGGCCATGTCCAGTTCCTGTAGGTTTTCAGGCTACTAAGTTAGTTCCGTTGTCCCTTTCAGCGTAAACCATGACCAAAAGTAAAAACTATTACAAAATTTGTGAAATCAGAGTCAATATTGCTTTATTGCAGAACCAAAATACAGTGTATGTTGCAGCCAAACTATCATATTTTTGCAAGTGTTTTTAAGGTCATAGTTTGGTAGCTTGTTTCGAAAATTTGACGTTTTGGGATGAATAATCTGCTTCATCTTTTGGTTCCAATATCAGAGAATAACGAAATATGTTTACCAAAAATAATGGCCTTTGAACAGAAGTATGATGAATATCTTCAGATGCTNGAGAATAACGAAATATGTTTACCAAAAATAATGGCCTTTGAACAGAAGTATGATGAATATCTTCAGATGCTTAGACGGTGACCTGCGTTTGCCTCAAGATAGTAGCTGCAGACTGAAATTAATTACCAGAAATAAGCGCTTGTCATTTGCCAGCAAAGACTTTTCTTTTTGTGAATTACATAATTTGTAATGGCATTTTCTGCTACATCTGATGTCCCATAATACCCGCCTCTTCCGAATTTCTTCGATAATCAACTCACAACAATCATTTCCACTCTCTATTCCCAATGCTGCTTTGACCTTGGCGTCAGCGGCGCCTGCTGACGCGCGAGAATCTCGAATTATCAGATTCTGTTTCTATGCTGGTTGCAGCTCGTGGACGGTAGAGCGCGCGTGCTACCGCTCATGCAGGGCAGTGCTATAGCTCATAATGTATTTAAATTTCACTGCTCGAAGCTGATATGCGCTGACGCCCGAAATTGAATCTCACGCAGGGCATGGCCTTAAGTCTCGGTCTAAACAAAATTCGGTTATTCACTATAGGCTATTCACGGTAAAGGGAGCACTTTTTGAAGCCCTCTCACTTGGAATAACAGTCAATAAATATATTTTACTGTAACCTTAGNCACGGTAAAGGGAGCACTTTTTGAAGCCCTCTCACTTGGAATAACAGTCAATAAATATATTTTACTGTAACCTTAGACGTTAACTTTCGAGTGCTGTGAAATATATACACTGTGTTTATTAATTACATGGCAATAATTATTTAAAGAAGTGGTGGAAGGATAAATAATGCCTTATAGAAAAAAAAAAGTAACTAGGGCCTCAAAAGTGTTCACTTTACTGTGAACAGCCCATAATCCATTGTACCAAGTATGGANACGGTAAAGGGAGCACTTTTTGAAGCCCTCTCACTTGGAATAACAGTCAATAAATATATTTTACTGTAACCTTAGGCGTTAACTTTCGAGTCCTGTGAAATATATACACTGTGTTTATTAATTACATGGCAATAATTATTTAAAGAAGTGGTGGAAGGATAAATAATGCCTTATAGAAAAAAAAAGTAACTAGGGCCTCAAAAGTGTTCACTTTACTGTGAACAGCCCATAATCCATTGTACCAAGTGTGGACTTAAAATGTATATGATTTATGTTAGTTGTGTGTATAAAAATCAAACTACATGAAATAGTTTTTATTTGGTAAATTTTTTTATCATATTTGAACTGTATAGGTGTTTTTTTTAAACCTATAATTTCTAGTACGAAGCTTTCCCTTTGCTTTACAAATTTATTTTCACTGCGAATTTTGCTAAGAGCTCAATTACTGAATCGGTAAATGGCTAAGAAGGTTTCAAGTGTGGGACCATGTAATTTTAAATACATAAACTCAAATGAAAATTAACTGTTTTCCCAGAATTTTAAGGATAAGGAGAGGTTTTTACGTGGAAGTAGCATATCCTCATGTTTGTGGATGAAGAAACTAATGTTTGTTCATTGAAGCTCGAACAAAACATGTCCCGTTAAAAAAAGTCAGGTGGTGAGTGAAATATGCCAGGTCATTCAACAAATAAGTTTACCTGTGTTTTAAATTTTGATAAAAAAAATAATGGAGGAATAATATGCACGTGAGTATAGTGTGCCACCTGTCCCCAACATATAACTCGTCACTTTAACAAGCAGGAACAAAAGCGCTGGGGCAGTTATGCAAACAATAAGGCATGTTGAGGAATTCTGGACTGGTGCCATTATAAATATTGTAACATGGCGGGTGTTCATGTATTGGAGACATGGTGCAAGGAAGAAGCACATACCGTGGTCTGGTACCGAGTAGGCAAATTACTTCACAGTAAGTGAAATCCGCAGAAAACTCGTTAATGTGTGAGGTGATTGAGAAATGTTTTTACAAAGGGGAGAAGTTGGTGCCGCTTGTTCGCAGAGTGATAAGTTTGGACGCTGCACATAGGGGTATTTGTATCAAAAAACCGGACCAAAATATTTTATGGGTTTTTTTGAAAGATTACACAGTAAAAATGCAGGATCTGGTGAAAATGATATATATTTAATCAAAATACTAGTCCTCTTCTTCCTCCGTGTCGTTATCACTATCGCGCACAGCCGGAGCACTTGAGATCAGCATGTCCTTGGCCTCTCTTGAGAAAGGCTTAATTTATTTATCTTGCCTTGGCTTGTTACAACTCAAGAATGGGTCTGAACTTAATAAAAGTCGGTCGATGACGTCTTTATTGCACCGTTCTCTTGAGAACTTTCTCGTGAAATTTAGTTGGTATGACCGTAAGTGTTTGTTTCGTAGGCAATTGTGTGGGACATGCGAGCCATTTTTCGTTTTTTGACAAAAAAAACGATCTTCTTTGTAGTGAGCAGCAACCCATTTCTTCTTAAAATCTCTTCTAAAATTCATCAAGACATGACTTAAAATGTTTTTTTTTTATTATCTTGCCACTTGGTAACTTTTTTAAGGTATTCGTCCAAAAGCGACATCTTTTAGTCGATTTTTGACCTTTGACATTGTCGCATTATGTCATATAATTCTTTTTCTCTCAATTCCATGACCACCTCTGAAGAATCTGAAAGAAAAGCGACAAAATGTTATGATTAAAAAAAATTGATTTATTTACTCAATGTCTTTGGTGTAGTGGTATTCAAAAAAGTGGAAGAATGCGACCGGTTTTTAATGGAATTGTTTTGAGGATAGTCTTAGCTTCACATATCTATAACAACCATTGCCCGACAACCTCCGACACACAAACAAAAATACTATTTAATATTTGTATTAAGTGAAATCAGAGACTTTGTTAGGCATTACATTCTTAGGGCAGTATTTGCTTTAATTTTTATAGCTAACTATTTAAATAATGATTAAAAATAAGGTACATACCCTCTTCTTCAATTTCCACAGAACTTTGTTCCAAACAACACCAAAAACTAAAAAAAATTCACTGCAGAAATGCGGGTAATTAAGTGAAACGCCGAGAGCTAATAACACACAGTTCACGTAACTACACGTTCAGACTGTCAGTGACGCAAATGAGCGGAGCGCGGGAACGTTTTACGTCTGTTATCTAGTGTGCCAACCACTTAGCTCTAAAAAAATTCCATTGCAGAGGAGTTTTGACGATCTTTATGATTTGCACTTATGACCTTTTTTTGATACGATTACTCGTATTTGCGCTGCTCAAGTCTGTTGTTTATTTAATGCCAATTGTGCTAAAGCGTTCACAAAAGGAACGAACTGATTCACACAAACAGAATAATCTATATTTGTGATTTGGCGAGCACGTTGGTATTTCAGTTGGAATAGCTCACAAATGCATTGTTCAACATCGTCAGAAGAGAATGGGCTGCATCATCAATGCTCCAATGCACTTATAGAAAGATGGATATGCTTTCGTTATGTACATCGTGACAGTGGATGAGACGTTCGTCCATCACTTCACACCCGAATCCGAGAGGACGTCGATGAACTGAAAACGTTCGAGTTTTCTCGTTGGAAATGAAATCAAGGTGACGTCATTGGCGGAAGTTTATGAGTTGTGATTTGGAGTACCAAGGGTATTCTACTTATTGAACTTCTCAAACGATTAAATGCGATCAGTGTCACTCGGCATTGTCAAACATTGGGAAAATTGAAATCGGCGATTCAACGCAAAAAGTTCTGGCCTACTCCCAGCTGGTGTCATCCACTGCTTTACGACAATGCCCATTCCCACTCATAAGCGCAGGGTTGAGAACGGCTGCCCCAATAATTCTACAGCCCTGATTTGGCACGTTTTCGAATGAATGCCAAGGTCAGTGCCACCACGAGGACAGTATTATGGGACCTCAGCCCAAATTTCCTTCAGAGGGTTTCAATAAATAGGTGCAGTGCTCGGGTAAGTTCCTCAACTCAAGCAAGACAATCCGTTTTGTAACATAATGTCATATAAAGAAAATTACGTTTTGATTAATCTGATGTTTCGCTTTAATTTACAAGTTGTTACTGCGAATCTGGCAGTGGTTCGATTGAATTTTATGTTTTCCATTGCTCACCTAGGACCTTCTGCAAAGTATGTTAGTAATGCTGGATGGGCTTTGCTGTACCGACTGCTGCAGTTACTGTCGGACAATCTCATGTTATGCATTCGCGCAAAAATGTAAAATTTATACTTGGCGATGAATTATGTGAATAATTAGTGAAGACTGTAGCTATCCATAAATACAAGCATCTGGTTTACTTTTGTATCTTCAGAAATAAAATGTTTACGACACATAAAACATATACTGTACGACCCTCGTATTAGAACACATAATCGAAGTTACCAGGTAGTTCTAGTGAAAATCGAGACGTTAAACTGAGCGAGGTAATGTAGTGGTAATTGTTTTAACTCACATCCGGGAGAAGCTGGGTTCAAATCTCGGCCCGGCCATCGTAATTTTGGTTGTCCATGGTTTCCTGGAACCATTTATGTGAATACTGGGACGAATATGGCCAATTCCTTCCTTGCTCCTGCCTTTGTGAGTTACTTGGCTAAATATAAAACTACCTCGCTGTCGATGAGACGTTAAGTATACCTACCTATCGGGTGTAATCGAATAAATGATCATAAACACCAGGGTGAGGTAAATGAGTAGAAATTGAGCATATTTCATCAAGGAACTAATTGTCTAACGTCCACAGGTAACCCGCAAATGGCAGTGGTAATGTGCAGGAGCGGATATGCAAATATGTGTACTTGGCATATTAACCAGCATCTGCGCAGTGATTCTGATAACACCACTGAGTACAGCACAGTTTTAGTATCATTGGTGCTGTGTATCTCCAGTTTTTGTAGGATTCGTTACAGGAATGCTTGGAGGGTGTTCCTTTAGATGCTCGTGAGGCAATGTGGTTTCGGCAGGACGGGCCCCTGCCTCTTTTCGCCATTGTGGTTCGCCGGCACCTTGACGTGCACTTCCTGAACCAGTGGATGGTTAGGGGAGGCTCCATAGCATGGCCACCACGCTCACCTGACATCACTTCATCTGACTTTTGGTTGTAGGGCCACATCAAGTCGATGGTGTATGCCACATCAAATCGATGGTGTATGCCACACCTTTTGACACGAGAGATGAGCTCATTATGCAGATACAGTGAGGAGCTGACACCATCAGTACTTTTGGATGTGCGCATCGCAACATACTTCAGCGCTGCACTGCCTGTGTGGCCAACAATGCTCGACACTTTGAACAGACACTGTGAACCCCATGTCTCCTGCCCAAATTTAAATAAATTTCAATTTCATTGCACTGCCTGTTGTCTAATTATCGTGGTTGCATACATGCCACTGCACATTACCACTACCATTAGCGTGTTAACTAGGACGTTATACAATTTGCTACTTGATTAAATATGCTCCATTTGTGCTCATCTACCCCACTCTGGTGTTTATTATAATTTATTAGTCCATCCATGGTTACTTCTTACTTTTCTGAAGCCTTGCTTAAGTTCTATTCTCAGACTAGNTATTATAATTTATTAGTCCATCCATGGTTACTTCTTACTTTTCTGAAGCCTTGCTTAAGTTCTATTCTCAGACTATTCCTCCGCCTCATGTAAACAAAGCATAAATAAGTCTAAAAAATTACACCAAAGGGACAGCACGCTGCATTTTTACGTGCCCCCTTCAATAATATTTTGATATTTTGGATGAGATACCTATTTTATTTCTGTTTTTGTTCATATTAGTTATCAATTAATTTATAATTTATAGATAACACACATGCGAAAGTTCAAGTTTGANTTTCTGTTTTTGTTCATATTAGTTATCAATTAATTTATAATTTATAGATAACACACATGCGAAAGTTCAAGTTTGATACCTGCCCAATGCTATGGTTTATAAGTAGGTATTGAATCTGCTCTTTGCGTAAGGCGCCAGCAATTGATGCTAGCCCTCAGTGTTAGGGCGTAGGAATATGTTGACACTATTGTCCCTGGGTCCAATTTACCAAATAAATTCACCTTCCTTGCGAGTTACCATAAGTCAGTTTNTATGTTGACACTATTGTCCCTGGGTCCAATTTACCAAATAAATTCACCTTCCTTGCGAGTTACCATAAGTCAGTTGTATTTATGCTTAACAGGGTCACTTTTACATGTACGCGCGAGACAACTCTCCCCTCCCTTTTTTCTACGTAGGCTACGTATTGCTTGACGCGGCGATTTGCGTCGTGTGGAGCAAGGTTCGTCGCACTTCCGGTATGTTTCTACTTAGCTTGTCTCGAGGCGATGGTNTCCGGATATTGTGTCGCTATTATTCCCGCCCGCTCGCCAAAAGCTCTTATTGTTTATTGCGGTAGCCAGCCTGGGGCAGACGCAGCCGATGGTGTGAGCTCGGCGTCCCTTGGCAGCTGCGAAACACAGCTGTGCCTGCCTTCCTCCGCATGTGGTCTCTACGTCACGTGTTCATTCCACCGAGCCATCCTGGCATCATTCTTCCCGCACGCCCGCCAAACCCTTAGTATTTATTGCGGTCGTCCGCCTGCGAGTTCCGACAGAGTGTGTCTTCTGACGGAAAAATATANCTTAGTATTTATTGCGGTCGTCCGCCTGCGAGTTCCGACAGAGTGTGTCTTCTGACGGAAAAATATATTTAGGGATGCGTCAAGTTCTTATAAACAAAAGTATAATACGCTGTGATACATGACATATTTAGGAAACACGTAACACATCACACGTGGGGTGATTTTTCAAAGGTTTGATTCACAATGTGTGAAGATACTGCGAACAAACTACACCTACCTACCTACCTTCTAGCACGTGTGCCACGTGNAGTATTTATTGCGGTCGTCCGCCTGCGAGTTCCGACAGAGTGTGTCTTCTGACGGAAAAATATATTTAGGGACGCGGGATGCGTCAAGTTCTTATAAACAAAAGTATAATACGCTGTGATACATGACATATTTAGGAAACATGTAACACATCACACGTGGGGTGATTTTTCAAATGTTTGATTCACAATGTGTGAAGATACTGCGAACAAACTACACCTACCTACCTACCTTCTAGCACGTGTGCCACGTGCTTGCAGTGGACGGGAGTTACCCACTGGACATGAGCCTCAACACATTCATCAGGGATGTTGCCAACCTCAAGGGCACCAAGTTCATGTGCGAGGAAGGAGGCTGCGGCTGCTGCGTCGTCACGGTGTCCGTCAAGAACCCGGCAACTGGGGAAGTGCAGACGTTCGCCATCAACTCGGTGAGTCACGGAGTGATGGTCCTCATATTCGGCGGCGATGTACTCGCCAAGTTGCGGGATGGAGTGTTGTGTTGCTTGTTGGTCGCAGTGCCTGACCTTCGTGCTGTCTTGTCATGGCTGGAGCGTCACCACGGTAGAGGGTATCGGCTACAGGCAGAAGGGATACCACCCTGTTCAATCGACACTCGCCAAGTTCAATGGCTCTCAGTGCGGATACTGTTCTCCTGGGATGGTCATGAACATGTACAGGTATGTCGGCAGTTGTCATTGTTATTCCATGTTATAAACCATGGCGTGGTTCAATTCATTGACTGAAACTTAAGCATTTGAGATTTATATATTGCATGCTGCCATGATTTTGAGACGAGATGCGTAAATATCGCGTGATTTGCTCAGGCAAGTTTTACAAGATAAGTATAATAATTAGCTACAGTATACCTCCAATATTTTGGTGTGCCATGTAAGTCCATTGTCTTCCAGTTTCTATCTAAGAAACAAATGTGGTGGTTTTACACTGCTATCCCATAAAAACGCTACTGTTGTTTTCTAAAATACCATTCTCCCATCCAGTATGTCCATTTCACAAAAAAACAAGGAAAGGGCGATTATGGTTTCCCAGATGAAACTATGACTAAAGAAGTTCAGAAAAATGTATTCTTGTTGCATATGGCTATAATTTTTATGGTCATCAAATATATCTACCTTTATACATAACAATTACCTTTATATGTGAAACAGAAGCTAATTCGTGCATCATTGCTATAATACATTTTCATTCAAATTCAATTTCTTAGAGACCATCAGTATAATTTCTGTATGACGTTATCGGGAAAATCGTTAATATTTCTGATATTAATATGGTATTTAATATATTGTTTAAATATGAGGGACAGATAGCATTAACAATCAAAAACACTAATGGAATTTAAAATGTAAACTGAAATATTCTTTAGGTGGTCACTTAAGAAAGTATAGACCGATATGTTACTAGAAAATGATCTTAATATCCTTAGAGAAGTTTTTGTGTTTTTCTTGGATATTAAACTAGTGTTATACGCATGTACACTGAAGAGCCAAAAAAAAACTGGTACACCTGCCTAATATCGTGTAGGGCCCCCGCGAGCACGCTGAAGTGCCGCAAGACGACATGGCATGGACTCGACTAATGTCTGAAGGTATGCAGGAGGCAATTCACACCATGAATCCTGTAGGGCAGTCCACAAATCCATAGGAGTGTGAGGCGGTGGAGATCTCTTCTGAACAGCACGTTGCAAGGCATCCCAGATATGCTCAATAATGTTAATGTCTGGTGATTTAGGTGGTCAATGGAAGTGTCTAAAGTCAGAAGAGTGTTCCTGGAGCCACTCGGTATCAACTCACGATGTGTGGGATGTCGTATTGTCCTGCTGGAATTGTCCATGTCCGTCGGAATGCACAATGGACATGAATGGGTGCAGGTGATCGGACAGGATGCTTACGTATCTGTCATCTGTCAGAGTCGTATCTAGACGTATCAGGGGTCCCATTTCACGCCAACTGCACACGCCCCATACCATGGCAGAGCCTCCACCAGCTTGAACAGTCCCCCGTTGACATGTAGAGTATATGGATTCATGAGGATGTCTCCATACCCGTACACGTCCATCCGCCTGGTACAATTGGAAACGAGACTCGTTAGACAAGGTAACGTGTTTCCAGTCATCAACAGCCCAATGGCGGTATTGGCGGGCTCAGGCGAGGCATAAAGTTTTGTGTCGTGCAGTCAACAACGGTACACGAGTGGGCCTTCGGTTCCGAAAGCCCATATCAATGATGGTCCGTTGAATAGTTCGCACGCTGGCACTTGTCGATGCCTCAACATTGAAATCTGCGCCAATTTGAGAAAGGGTTGCACGTTTGTCACATTTAATGATTCTTTTCAGTCGTTGTTTGTCCCGTTCGTTCACAATCTTTTTCCAGCCGTAGCGATGTCGAAGATTTTATGTTTTACCGGATTCCCGATATTCACGGTACACTCGTGAAATGGTCGTACGCGAAAATTCAAATTCTATCACTACCTCGGAGATGCTATGTCCCATCTCTCGTGCGCCGACTATAACACCACGTTCAAACTCACTTAAATCTTGATAACCTGCCATTGTAGCAGCAGTAACCGATCTAGCAATTTGCCAGACGCTTGTTGTCTTATATAGGCACTGCCGACCGCATCGCGTTTTTCTGATTGGTTCCATACCTCTGTTATGAAATGACAAACAATTCACAATTTTTAATTTGTATGTAGAACAGTTAGCAGAATTTATTGATTATTTCAGGTAATAATTTAGGCTAACACACCAAAAAGTAGTTGGAGGTATCCAAGACATGTATCAAAAAATTGTCATCAAAGTAGTCGGGGACATCTGTAGTCGAAAGTTCGAAATTTTAAAGTTTCACTCGTTGGTTCCTGCAGTAATTTGAAGTACTACCAAAATATTTTATTTGTACTGAGGGGCATGGTATGTTTTTACAGGTAGGAAAATAAATCTATTCGTGCTTAGGCCTGTTACTATTTTGCTTCTGGTTTGCACTAGTAAATAAATTGGCATTCTGCTATGACAGCACTGAACCAGATACCACATCTCCTACATCCCCGTATGGTATTATTGATAGATTACTGTCACAGCCAATCTGTCATGAGAAAGCATCGAATCGGTATATGAAGTTTGTGTGTGTAATCTCATCATGTTATGTGCGTAGTCGCTAACATTTTATAAGTCTCTTTCGGTCCCATCCGATCGCTTTGCACTGTATGTTTATAAAGCATCGCCCGAAGGAGCACTCTTCCCCTTCACAATGATTAGTCTGCATTACCAATTAAATCTATCTTCAACCTGTGTTGACCATACATGGTACCGATGTTGATGATGGTCTGAGAGAATTGTGTGGTACAAACGTTGCTGTCTCAGAGAAATAAATTTTATAACAGGCGACTTGTAAGCCACAAAATTTGCAGTACATGTTACTACTTTAGTGGGGAGGTCTGTGAAAACAAATAGAAGTTCCCTGAAATTGCTATGAAGGGTACTTCTAAGGTGGATGACCCATTTCTGAGGTAGGGAAACAAATATGTCTCAACTCATGGCTGCACAATATATTTCCCTTTATTCTCCAGCCGAAAACTTTGGCGTGCTTCTGAGTAGTGAGTAAGAGTGTGGTTGCGCTTTACAACTGAAGTCTTCATCATCGATGTGGGTGAAACGAGGTGGGAATAGAGCAGCGATGAAATGGAGTGGTGGGATAAATTGTAGTACTCCAAGAAACCCCACCGGCAACTACCGTCACATTTCCACATGCAAAAATACGGATGTAGTTACGCCCGGAAATAGAAACTNAGAAACCCCACCGGCAACTACCGTCACATTTCCACATGCAAAAATACGGATGTAGTTACGCCCGGAAATAGAAACTTTTCGCCACGGTGGGAGGCGTGTAGTCTGATCACCATACCACTGCGGTTTCCATCTGGACAGTGGGTTGTTGTAAAGGGCTTTGAGGAATAGCAACTCCAATGTACGCACTAGGATTGTGGGTAATTCGTGCCCCTCCTAGTGTCACATATTGAAAGACATTTCTTAACTACTGTTTTACAGTAACGAACTTTAGTAACAACAGGTCGAGGACTTGAAGCTGCGTACCACTATGGCTCCCNTTAACTACTGTTTTACAGTAACGAACTTTAGTAACAACAGGTCGAGGACTTGAAGCTGCGTACCACTATGGCTCCCAAACATATTCCTGACGACGCCGGTTCTATAAACAGTGATGAAAAAAGTTGCTGCAGTAACTAGTCCAACAATTGTAATCATGATAAGGAAGATATGGGGAAACTGCCAATATCATGATTTCTTGTAGTACGAAGTTCAAAAGGACACATATTACAATATGTGCGTAGCCACATATCTGCTGGCTTGATTGCTGACTGCAAGAAAATCGAAGAAAGAACTACATTTCTGGTTGAGACATCAAATGTAGTTGTCACATAGGCTGTTAGCAATGATTGCCTTCAGCATTACGACTTAAGACATGTTCCCCTATAAGTAAATCCTAACTTGATCACAAGCAGTGACAATAGAGCATTACTTCTCATTCTTTCCACAGTTTGTAACAATAAATTTTTCTGAATCTACATATTTACTTACTTTGTCTTCTGAATCTTCAAATCGTTCATATTACCTCACAAGTCAGAGTAAATCACTGTAGATGTTAATGCCCAAAATGACTTGTAATGGTCCTCCAACCAGGATGAAAAGTCGTACAGTCTCATAGCTTTTAATTATGGATCCTGAATTGCATATTGTCTAACCCTTGTCATATTAATAGAGTATAAAACTAAGACAGGCAACGCTATAGGAATTAAATTGTGTCTGGCGACATGTACTATACAGATTCAGAATGCTATCAGCAGTAAAACTTTTAGTGCTTCCACGTTTTTAGGGTATGTGTGTGAAGAATCGTGAAAGAAATCATCTCAGAATTGCATATTTTTGGTTTGACTGAGAATAAAAGCTATTAAAACAGTTATAGATATTACAGACTATTTCTGGTCCACTGCACTAGTATCAGGAAACTGAAAAATAATTATTCTTTTGGGAATGGAACCATAGGTCTGTGAATACGAAGTGACCATCCACAGGGATTCGGAAAGAGCTAGTTCAGAGTGGTAACTTCTGTATTTATTTGAAGAAACGTAATAAATATTTGAGCATGACAAACTGCAGAAATTGTGCCCATTGAAGGGTAAAAAAANTATTTATTTAAAGAAACGTAATAAATATTTGAGCATGACAAACTGCAGAAATTGTGCCCATTGAAGGGTAAAAAAAAGTTCACTCCAAAACACATGATAATCAAGTTTGGAAACTTATTCTCACTAAACTGTGATCACTCATCGGATCGGGAATAATACATACAGAATGTTCTTTTGCAGTTCATTCTGCCTCCCATAAGCTCTGGAGTAAGCATTTACTTGCGTAGCTAACTTTACACGTACATGTAGCTGTGTTGTGTGAGATCAATCAAGTTTGAAAAAAATAGCTGTGTTCCCCTTCTTTTGGTTGCAGCCTGTTGACTTCCAACAGCAACCGCACTATGCAGGAAGTGGAGAACCTTTTCGGAGGCAACATCTGTCGCTGCACTGGCTACAGGCCCATCCTGGATGCTTTCAAGTCGTTTGCCACGGATGCCCCGGCAGCGCTCAGGGACAAGTGCACTGACATCGAGGTGATGCCTTTGAAGTGATCAGCTGCATATTGTGAAACATGAACTACCTGTTAAGGCCCATTGTTGGTTCAGCTAATAATCTTTATCCTACCATAATAGGGTTCTCTGGTTCGATTTTAAGGCCTGAGATTTTTCAAATGGGTGCATGAAGTAAACTATGTGGCGAATATTATACTAGTGTGGATGTTTGATCAGGCTTTTTCACTAATTTGGCCGCACCCACTCACCAGGCTAGCCGGGAAGAACAAGTATCCTCACATCGTGCATGCTGACAATGTGTTAGGTTTAAACAGGCGAGATGTTTATATACTTTCATGGCAATGTATGTTGCAATTTATTGGAGAGCTTCCATTGGATGTTTTGATTACTAAACAGGGCTATAATTACTAAAGGAAAACATACCAAAATTACCACCATTGGAGAATATTTGAGTAAATTTATAATAAAAAAAAGTTTCTACTTGAATGAGATAAAGTAACTGTATATAGGTAAACTCTTCGTCAAAAATTAAATTTAAAGGATAAAATTATTACCAGTAAAATGTATTTTTTTAGCTTTTTATTTTATTTATTTATTAATCTTTGCTGACAATGTCATTCATACCCAGAAATATATTCTTTGTAAGTAAATATTACAAGGTTTTCATAAAGAAAATAAACATCTTGCACACAAAATTTTCTTCTTTTGGGAGGTTTTTTTCTAATTTCGACTTTGTAATTCTCGTAGGCAAAGTTATTTTACTAATAACATTTCGAAAACAGGCGTTATTATAATAGGAAGTACTTCAAAAAGGAAGTAATTATAACTTATGCATGAGAAGTCAAGTTCTTGGCCATAACTTAACAGCTATCAGAAATTATGACATACACATGTTCGATGCATAGCTTCTAACCACTTAAGTGCAATACCAGTATTTTCATAGTGCCACATGCGTGGCTTCTAACCACTGGGTTATTCGCGACAATGTAAACATTTACAAACATCCATGAATGAAAACAGTGGGCATTAGTTCAATATAACATATGTTTTAAGGTGGTGCTCTTGGCCCATGGGTACTACCACTCCTCGGCCCATGGTCGAGGAATCCAGATATGCCACATTGTAGCAGGTGCTCCCAACACCACTCAGTTTTGACAATACAACAAAACTCCAATATTCACCCGTGGTCCATCTTTGGCACTACCCACACACCCACTGCCTGCCCAGGACAGTACCGGGCCTTGACAGATATCATCCTGTCTCCTTATCTCAGGGAGAGGGAGTTGCCTCACTATCTCCTCTAGCATACAAAATATTAAACCACTACCAGAACGAGACCAAACTTAGTGGATCGGTCAGCAGAGAGAACCTTTGGTGCGGCGTACCGATTCTCCAGTACCACTGCATTATGAATTTCGATGGCTTGTGAAGGATTTTCAGGAGAGGATGTGCGGTCGCCACCTTCCCTTCCATCAAAGTGCGAGCAGAAGTTGCGATTTCTCGTCTGTCAAGACTAGTCCCACACTGTTTGTTCCATTTTCAGGCAGTTCTTGTCATCGTCGATGCAACATACGCCTTACACCTATCTTCAGGTCGGTTGATCGCACCCACCCAAAGCCAACATAGGGGGCTGTTTTCCAAGCCCTGGGGAGGTGAGGGAAGAAATGCGTTTCCCATAACAAATCAAGGAATCTCCAACCGGGCACAGTTAAAACGTTTTACACTCAATACAGGTCGACCCCTTCCGCACTTCAGCACATTCAACGCCTCATCACTGGGCCTATGTAAGCTTCTGCGATTTCCCACAGTTTTCGTGGTGTGTGTGCCCTACTCGCATCACTGAAGTCTCTCTCTCTCTCTCTCTCTCTCTGTAGCCTTTCAGGAAGCCACATCCCCAATGTCCCCCTCATCCATACCTTTAACATGGATTGAATTCATTCACTTTGAAATTCAAGACTTGTGACACAGCAACCTCAGTGCCAAGTAGTCGAGCGGCCAATCTGGTGATCGGACCAAGGTTACAGGATGTCCACCCACCTTTAAAACGGGGAATTTTCACCTGGGTCAGGGAAAGTGTAAATAATTGCTACTCTGCAAAAGTTGTTTGTTGTGTGAATACAGAATAATATAATAATGAGCATATGCATTTCAAGATTTCAATTGTTAAGTTTGTAAACTAGCAAAAATACATATTTGCCAAGTGATATAGGATATATACGTACAAACTAAAGTATTTGTGTGTTTCTAATGGGCACTCATGTGAAGTCAATAGTGTGTACCGTGAGAAATATAGACCGCTTGAATAAAATGTGGGCCTTACTTGCGTGGTCTGTCGCAGTGTAATTTAATTATACTTCACTGATAGCATATTTATTCTGTCAGCTTTCAGCTGTAGCCCTGAAAATAGGTCAGGGAAAATGGCAAGATTCTGACAGGAAAACAAGGAAAAGTCAGGGAATTCCAAAATTGAATTTCAGTGAACGTCCTGTAGGTACCACATGTCGGCCCGTGCTACAAGGAAGGTCGCTTTTACAACAACGGAGTACCAGCTAGCATAGGGACCGCTCGGCGATTATGTCTCATAGGCGACTCGTGCCGAAGCACGAGCGGTCAGTGAGTGGGTCACTAGTAGAAGCAGGTTATAATTCAACATTTTCTGGTGTCGGGCGAGTTACAAGGTGTTGCCTCGAGTCCCAAACACCTGAGTACCTTCCTCACCAAGGTAGAGTCTTCCCAAGGGAATTCGTGACACCAACTCCACAGTATAGCCAAGCAATTAATATGTATATATTTTTGCAGCCCTGTTAGACTTTCGACATCTCGGCCGTTCATTCGGTGGGGATAGAGATCATATTCAGTCAGCGTAAGTTCTCCCAGCTCTCGTTATTGTTAGTCAAACAACAAACCCCCAATATAACACACCAATGCGCACAATAGATCCACTCACAAGTGCTCACACCCTCGTACTCTGCCCATAGTACGGTAGTCTTGCTGGAGCTCAACGCATAGGCTAATCATTAAAAAGGGGATTTCCATGATCTCCCTTAGCATACAGAGTAGTACCATGCAGTAGATAGAAAGAAAAAACTAAGCTTGTATGTAAATTGCTTAATTTATAACGAATCAGCGTCAAGATATTTTACTGGTGTGTATGTGTTGTTGCCCTTATCACTTATTTATTCTGAACCTTTAAAACTTAACATATAGTTTATTGTATGTACTACAGCAAGAATTCTTTATGGCTTAAGGAACCCTAACCTGTGTAAAATATTCACTGTTATTTGTACAATTGTATCATGTTCACATTTTTTTCAGGACGTTGGGAAGTTGAAGTGCCCATTTAAAACTTGGAATGGCATGTCTAAGTCACTGGTGGAGGAAGCTCAGAGTCAGCCGGTGTCCGGTTTGGCAGTCCCGGTACACATCATAGGATATAATGGGGACTGGTATCGTGTCGACAGTATAGACGCTATATTTGATGTCTTTAAGATTATTGGGAACAGCACCTACCAGCTTGTTGCCGGGAATACTGCAAGAGGTGAGACAGACGTATAAATATTCGTTGTACATAAGATAAATTACCAGTACACATATATGAATACTGCGTTTAGCCTCTATTTGTTGAAAAGTTCACAGTATAATTACGGCCAACAAATTATTGCCTCAATAGGCGATTAGTCGTGATTCTTTCGAGATATAATGTTCATTAAAACGTCAAATTAAATTTATGTCTGGGTTTTTCCTTTTGTTCTTTATCTTTTCATATCACTAATCTATCTAAAACCTTGTATTTGGCTAGGATGGTATAATTATTTCAATTGGGAGTCTATCCTTGCCAGTGATTGATGTGTGAGGATATGCGACGCCTATGTACGTGACAGTTTAGTGAACTCTGTTACCTGTCCCAGCAGGCAAGTCCAGGTGCGGAGCCCATATCCACATACATGTNACGTGACAGTTTAGTGAACTCTGTTACCTGTCCCAGCAGGCAAGTCCAGGTGCGGAGCCCATATCCACATACATGTACCCCATGTAGCACCACGTGGTGTCGTCCTGGCTGGAGGGGTTGTTCTGCAGGAGTTAAGTGTTACTTCTGAATGGAGGAAGCCAATGTATTAACCACAGTTCTCTTAAATAGAATATAAGGAGTGTGTCTGATGTAAACTGTTTATTTTTCCTGTTAAGAGATGGGAGTTGCTCGAGTATTGGAGGAGCATAATTGTGAAAAAATTGTAATTTTATTTTTAAAAAACGGAATTTAATGTTTAAATGCCAAATATATACCTTGAAATCTGATCCTGAATACTTATATGAATGAATANTAAAAAACGGAATTTAATGTTTAAATGCCAAATATATACCTTGAAATCTGATCCTGAATACTTATATGAATGAATGTATATCCTTTCCTCAAACTTAGAATAAAGCAAAGTTTAAAAATTTACTAAAATATTATATGTTTTACATAGGTAGCTTTTTTCCGACCTCATTTATATCCATCCCCATAAAAAAAATCGAGTTAATATCTTTGTTCTGTGTAAACCAATCTTGATTATACATAGTGGACCCTGCAAGATGAAAAATAAATACAGTTCGTGGTGCTATACCGTAGTACGACACCTGCCCGGTGGGATGGGATCCTAAGTTGAGACCTCTACGACGAGGCAAGTGGTGGAATGCGTTGATGGGGGAAAAGGAAGCACCCCGGAAAAAACCCATCGGCTGTAAGCAACGTCCGCAGGACTGAATACCCTGGTCTGGAAGGGATCTGGCTGCCTGAGTGATAGTTAAAAATATTTATTTGTTATAGATATACTTATATATAAGTTTAGGTAACACGATTTGACATCATGCACATTATATTCCTATTTAAGAGAGAATAAGGGGACTGTGCTTCAAAAGGAGAGAAAAATAAATAGCGTTATACATGAATAGGCATAAGGAATTTTGTTCAAAATGACAAATTACTACGAAGGCGCCTTACAGAGCTACAGCTTTGAAAACTGAATTCAAACCCTCGGTCTGCTGGATTTTAGAGAAGGGAATTGGGGGCAGCAGTCAAAACAGGCAGACACTGGTAAAGGAGACTCATCCTGACTTGAACTCATTACCACTTGTCGACCAGAGAGGTGTCCGACCACTGCGCCAACCACCTGGTTCGGAGCCCTGTCCACACTTCCTCCTCAACATATTCCTCTGATGGTTGCCGAAAATTGATGCACCGTCCTGCTCTGGAGGCAGGGTTCATTTCAAAATGCTGCTGCTGTTTCAAAACTTCGGGAAGCAAGTTGTACCCACATATCGTCGGTAAATCATAAGATAGTTTATGATTGGTCAACTGCTGAAGTGTTAGGTTTTGAAGTTTGTAAACGCACCTCTGACCTCCTCAGGTACGCTGTTGTATCCGCATTGAGAAAACTTTCTGTGGAGATGACCATGACAGCACATTCCAGTCACAATTTTGATGTAAAAATTTTGACTTTTTTATTTATACTTTTGAACTATGCACCGGTAGTTGGTATCTCACAAGAAGTATAATTTCCCAAGCCAAAAATGCTAACAATAAATTCCGTGACAGTGTGGTATGTGTGTTTCAGGTGTGTACCACGTCGTGGTTGAGCCCCGAGTGTACATCGACATAGGGTCGGTGTCAGNTGTGGTATGTGTGTTTCAGGTGTGTACCACGTCGTGGTTGAGCCCCGAGTGTACATCGACATAGGGTCGGTGTCAGGACTGCGTGCTGTTGCTGTCAACTCTGACAACATCACTCTGGGTGCCAACATCAGTTTGACAGACTTCATGGCCTTCCTGCGAGGCCACGCGCAGACAGCAGGCTACTCGTACTTCACACAGATGGCTAAACACATAGACCTAGTGGCCAACACCCCTGTCAGAGACGTGAGTACGTGCACGAGACATGGCGTGTGTTGTAACTGCTGATCACCAGCTCTAAGATTATCACAGGCCGGCATTTTCAATGAGGGGGGAACTGGGGAGGCAAACGTCATGGAACTATACTTAGATTTCCAATCAAAGGGGATAGGAAAACATGTAAGATCAAATTAATGTGAACAGAAAATATTTGTGAATTCATTTCACGACAAGGTAGAAATGAAACATTTTTTAATTGGGTCACAGTTTATTAGACACATCCTGGGTGACTCTGACACTAAAATAAATCTATTATAAAACAAGGACGAAATCCAGTGTTACTTCATGTGGGGTGAAACGGGCTACTCTTTGGGGCAGCATCTATTGGACAAACATNCAAGGACGAAATCCAGTGTTACTTCATGTGGGGTGAAACGGGCTACTCTTTGGGGCAGCATCTATTGGACAAACATCTGAGGGTCGAATACAAAGGACGATGACTGTGGGGTCTAGCGTGCAAANAGTGTTACTTCATGTGGGGTGAAACGGGCTACTCTTTGGGGCAGCATCTATTGGACAAACAACTGAGGGTCGAATACAAAGGACGATGACTGTGGGGTCTAGCGTGCAGATTGTGAAGTCGGCTGGGAGATAATAGTACGTTGGTCGTCGTGTGACGTAAATAACAGCCTTGTGTTCCAAGCGTTATTGCTTCGCGACCAATCCCACGATTCGCCACTAGACCATTGTCTGTCGAGCAGTACTCTGTATAATGGATTGCTCTACAAGATTAGAGCAAAGCAAAAAAGCATAAATTGCGTACCACCAATTAATAAAAAAAAGGCACTTTTAACTTTTNCTGTATAATGGATTGCTCTACAAGATTAGAGCAAAGCAAAAAAGCATAAATTGCGTACCACCAATTAATAAAAAAAGGCACTTTTAACTTATNATTAATAAAAAAAAGGCACTTTTAACTTTTATTATATTCAGCACAATTAAAATCATAAATGTGTTGAGTTTATAATCGATTGAACATACCTTGTAAAACTCAATTACACATCAGTGTCCTGACTTTAGTTTGTTATTCTGTCTCTCTCTTGCATTGGTATCGCTCCAGTTGCTTAGGTTGTACAATCATCCTGAAAAGTAATTCTTATTTAATGATTCATTACATCTGTTCAATTGTTTCTGCCATAGTGATCTTCACTTGGACGATAAACAATTCGCAACATTTCTATGTTGTACTATTTTCTTGATTTTCCTGCGAATTAAGTTCTCAATTTACTTATTACTTCTCATTTTCAGGTGGGCACAGTTGCAGGAAACCTTCTACTAAAGCACCAACACACAGAATTCCAGTCCGATATTTTCCTGTTGCTGACAGTTGTTGGAGCAGTTTTGACGATCAGTAAGTGAAGAAGACTCATAAGTATTACTTAGTATATAAAACATTTAATATTTAATCTAAATTATGTTTGAAAGCTTGTGTGCCTTCCAACCAATGGAGCAGCATGCTTAGTTACAATATGAATTTATAGCTGAAAAGGGAGATATGAAACCTGTCGTCACAACATAGGTATATTCAGTTAATAGGAAAATATTTTTTTTTTTATTTCTTATGTAGATAATTCATGAGACTTCCGCGACTAAAGAATTTTAAAATGTATTTGCAATTCATGAGTAACTTTTAATCAGCAAGAAAGACGATACCATAGAGACCGAGTGATAACTATTGAAAGTGACAGTACTTTAATACGAAGTACTGGTGTTAAATATATTATCATTTACTGATATGTGTACAAATTATACCATCTGCGGTTACGGATTTTCAGATATTAAACCAGTTCACACATGTAAGGTAAACCTGGGAGATATGACGCACCTTTTGATTTATGTGTTTAAAAAATTCAAAATTAATTCTACCCTAAAACAAATACCAGAAATAAAGTTAGTGGTTTTGTTTATTTGCAAAATAATTACGAATGTGAAATTATAATGCCAACGTAGTCAAAATCTAAAAACCAAAAAAACACCTTTTTTGGCCATATCTCCCATAGTCATGGGTGATATGGCAGTGATGGGGCAGGAGATATGGCTTATGGCTTAACAATGTTAAAATTCTCGGTTGCAAAGGAAACCGGTTTTCCAAAATAAAGTCAATTAAATCTGTAACAGTGATTAGCTTTAAATTTACTATTTTTGTTTACTTCTTTACCAAAATAACATTGTTCTAAAAAACATTGTCAAATAAGCCAAAAAAATGGAATGTAATTAAGTATCCCTTATTCTGTATTTTTTGTGCGAGTAAATAATACTGCTTCCAAATCTCTTCACTCACTCTAAATAAATCCAAAATAAAAGAAAATATTCACAAACTGTTGAAAGTTCTTTGTAGTTCTTTACATGTTTTATGTTAATCTTTTCTTGAACTTTTTTCCTTCAATCTACCACTTGTACGTTTTATCCAATATGCTGTTAATTAAGTGTCTACATAGTTCTCGAAACATTCACAGCACTCGTTTTCATCAGAAGAAGAATAGTCTAGATTTTTTTGATGGGCATTTACATGTACTGTGCTTACTAGGTCTATCCAAGTCCGTTGTTAGTTTTTTCGCATACTTTGCAGCAATAATTTTTTCGCATCCACTCTCTTCCTCTTCTTGTCTTTTATCACATCGGGTTGGGTAACTAGTTGAGAACATTGTTTTCTTGCTGGTATTTTTCCTGAAGCACGATTTGGTATAGGAGATACTGCATTTATCCATTTGGTTGGTGTCACATCTTGGCTGGAAATGTATGGAGGCGGAGAAACTGGAAAATTGGTGACAGTTTTCATCGGTTTGAAAGCAGAAGATGTGGAAGGATATTCAGTAGCAACAGNGGAGAAACTGGAAAATTGGTGACAGTTTTCATCGGTTTGAAAGCAGAAGATGTGGAAGGATATTCAGTAGCAACAGCTGCTCTGAGAGATTGCAGGACATCATTAGCCTACATAGTAAGAGGATCGTCCTGACAACTTTCGAAGGAAGCGTCATTTTCTTCAGGAAGGGTCTGGTCCATTGGACCAGACTGTCGTAAATGGGCATAATATGGAATGACTTGGGGGTTTAGAGGTACTATTCATGTAGCCCTGAATCTTGAGACACCATTTTCTACAGTAACGGCCCGAGACCAAGCACTCTTCAGGAGAACTCCAAAGTGGTGACCTTCAATGCTGGTATGACTTAGCATGCGTCTGCCCAATAGGTCTTCAATAGCTTAAAGAAGGTCTGATCAAGGGGTTAGAGGTAGTGTGTCGGGTGGCTCGGCAGACATAGAATAGAAATATAATTTTCAACAGCTTTTTGAAGTATGTCTGGAGAGTTCATATGTGAACCATGACCATCCAAAAGAAGAAGATATTTCCCTGCATTCTTTCGTGGAATGAAGTGGTTTTCGAGTCAGTCTATGAATATGTATTCGTCTATNGAAGAAGATATTTCCCTGCATTCTTTCGTGGAATGAAGTGGTTTTCGAGTCAGTCTATGAATATGTATTCGTCTATTTATGCTGATTTTTTCCTTATTATTAGAATGCTTTCTTCCCACATTGTTTTCTTACTCCTTTGAAAATTCAGCATGGTGGCGATAATGAGCCCTCATCATTACAGCATGCCACTACAGTAACTGTTTCGCCCCTTTCCTTTCCTTTTCTTATATGAACGTCTTTGCTGGCTCATTCAGCAACAACGTGTCCAGGCTCATTCGTTAATGATACACCACTCATCCATGTTGTAGATGTTACTTGGTTATTACAACAGATTATCTTCAGTCAAAGTTTTCTGCAATAGCTCAAAATANCATTGTTTTCTTACTCCTTTGAAAATTCAGCATGGTGGCGATAATGAGCCCTCATCATTACAGCATGCCACTACAATAACTGTTTCGCCCCTTTCCTTTCCTTTTCTTATATGAACGTCTTTGCTGGCTCATTCAGCAACAACGTGTTCAGGCTCATTCGTTAATGATACACCACACATCCATGTTGTAGATGTTACTTGGTTATTACAACAGATTATCTTCAGTCAAAGTTTTCTGCAATAGCTCAAAATAGGCTATATCTTATTCCTTGTCCATCCCTTCTGCATGATTATTTGATATGCCTTGAGATTTAATAGCACACAAATCTGTGTTTCTCTTCATAAAAGACTTGTACCAATTACATCCCGCTAACGTTATTTCCTTGTTGAATCTCTGTGCCTTATTCATTGAAACCGCTAAGTTATTAGCGATTCTTTTAAGATTTTTCATAGTTGGAGTAAAGTCTGCTACCTGAAGCTTTTAAACATGGCTAGCAAACTTTCTTTCGGCGTCTTCCCCTAACAATGGAGGTTGACCAAGTTTCCCTTTTATGAAACGCCCTGTGGTTAATCTAGTGCGAAGGGTTTTCTCCAGGATCTTATTTTACCTTGCAGCTTGCCTTATCTCTTCATCCCGTACTGCACTGATAGCTTNCCTAACAATGGAGGTTGACCAAGTTTCCCTTTTATGAAACGCCCTGTGGTTAATCTAGTGCGAAGGGTTTTCTCCATGATCTTATTTTACCTTGCAGCTTGCCTTATCTATTCATCCCGTACTGCACTGATAGCCTTATGTAAGCATTTCTGTGGCCACGCT
The DNA here is from genome assembly GCA_002778355.1 of Clitarchus hookeri. NCBI lineage: Eukaryota > Metazoa > Arthropoda > Insecta > Phasmatodea > Phasmatidae > Clitarchus > Clitarchus hookeri. Next base: position 43,344 of record NQII01004504.1, read on the forward strand.
GCCTGACTACTTTTCCTAGGTCCAAAGGTCGTAGGTATTTCCAACCATTTGAACCGGAAAGAGAGAAGAAATATAATCACTTACCTTTCCGAATAGCTTTTTTTTTTAATTCTAAAACAAAATTAAGAGATCTATGCAAGTTACTTTCCCATGTATAAGACAGAACAGTAACTTATACAGTAGCACCCCGAGTTATGTAACCTGTGACTTACGTAAATTCGCAATTATGTAAGTGCTTAAAAGGCACGCCGACGAAAAGCGTGGGAGCGTGGTCTCTAGTACTAGCACACAGTACACACGACTGCGACTCACATCTGCTCAGCTGTCCCTGTGACCTTGGCCACCATACAGTGCAGCGGTAGCAGAAAACAATTGAATTTACAGTTTCGCTTATTTCATGGGTTCGGACAGTGTACTGCTGACTGTGTATTAGTAAACATTATTTATTTACAACTTTGTCACTTTGACGCAAAAGTGAGAATTTTCACCGCCATACCTACTACAGAGATAAGGGAAAAAAACAGTCAATATGTCAGGACGTTTTCGTGTTTCTGTAAGATTTATTTATCTTAATTCTACTTTCGTCAGTGTACATACAGTAAAAAGTGCCATATATCTTTTGATTTATTATATGCAGCATAAAATTTTATGATGTAAATATTGCATGTACATATAATTTTTTCTTTGTTTGAGATAACATTTATGCACATAGATTTGATTTAACAATTTGTTTATTAAAATATAGTAATAATTAATACAAATAAAAAAACAATTAACAAGTTACATAAGATCTTGCATGCCAGCGTAATAAGACGCCCTTCTGCAAGCCAGGGGGTGACAAGGAATACCAACTGTATGCTGAAACAGACAAGAAAGGATGAGTGACAAGAAAAAGGAGGAAACTACCCAAAACCCCCAGACACGAAAAGCGGACCAATAAAACCAGAAAGGGAATAGGCAAGGAAAAAAACNGAGGAAACTACCCAAAACCCCCAGACACGAAAAGCGGACCAATAAAACCAGAAAGGGAATAGGCAAGGAAAAAAAACACTGTTATAAGAATCACTGAAAAGAAAATGCGGGAAGCTAAGGGGAAAACACATTAACTTATAGGAAAGTGAAGGTAATGTAGAGGAAAAGACCCCATATAATGAAGGGGAAAAAAATACACAAAAAGGAAGGTAAGTATTCGCGTGCTCTTCGGGTATATATGGCCCCGCACAACCATAGGTGTAANAAAAAATACACAAAAAGGAAGGTAAGTATTCGCGTGCTCTTCGGGTATATATGGCCCCGCACAACCATAGGTGTAAGTGTTGGGAAAGAAATAAAAAAACTGGAACGAAAAGAAAATCCGAAACTACGCATATAAACAAAAGAGTGCGTATGAGTGTCTTGTGGGTATAGGTTTCGGCCCCACACAACCGACTTGTAAGAGAAAGAAAAGAAAAAGGCACCAACACGGCGAGAAAGAACACAAGGAAAGGGGGAGGAAACAAAGGACAAAGGAAGCTACGAGGAAACTGCCAGATCTGGAAGGCAGAATAGTAAGAATAGGAACGTAATAACTTTACAAATAACCTGGTTGCAAAATAACCCTTATAAACAAATTAAATTCCAGCCCGGGTCTCACCTCCTAGTCTTCGCTCTGGTACAAAGGTGAAGGTCAGAGGGCCCGGGTAGGGTGTTAGTGAGCCGAGGAGTAGAGGGAAAGGAGATATTTTGGTACACTTCCCCTGACATCACCCAATACTTCTCCTCACAGACTGTAAATCATCTTCATTCATAAAGATAATTTATTTACTGCCCAAAGCCTATTCTTCCAATCCCTAGACATGGGAAAGGATGAGAAAATCGCAGGAGCTCAAACCAAGAGCAACCACTCCTCACCAACGAAACCAAAACCAAGCACAAGTTCACTCACAAGAAACAAAGCAACTACTCAACACTCATCACTCCAAGTATCAACATCAAAACTTGCGTCCAGGAAAATTACCACATGGTAAAAAAAANAACTACTCAACACTCATCACTCCAAGTATCAACATCAAAACTTGCGTCCAGGAAAATTACCACATGGTAAAAAAACAACTCAAAGCCCCAGTATAACAACACAAAGAAGAAGGGGCCAGTACTCTCCGACTCCTCAAACCAGAAAACTGAAGCTATGGAAAATCATGTAATGGCGAGCATAGAAAATAAGAATAGGTACTCATCCTAAGAATACCTGGCTCAGGTAATGAAACAGATCAATCATCCATGTCAACAGAGGAGTTCCAGGAAGTTCGTCGCAGAAGGAAACGAAACACACGTTCTCATCCAGTGAAACGAACACGTCCAACAAAACCAAGAAACCAGACAAACGGGAAAATCCTAACAAATCCATGAAAATACAAAACTCAAGTCACTCAATCACCTGCACCACAACCGCACCATCAAAACCAGCAGCAATAATATCTAAAATTCCCTCCATCTTTTGTAGGTTAATTTTGGTAAAAACCCAACCAACAGAGTCAGTCAACTCCAAAGGAAAACCGGCAACTTCAGAATCCTCCAGCAAGGCAACCGCCTCGGGTTCGATCTAGACACTGCTATGGCCCATGCTCTACTACTTCAACACCTCATTGATAACAAATACGAACCCTACGTGTACACCATCCCTGGAGAACAGAAACAAGTTAGAATAATCATTAGAAACATCCCAGCAGGCACCTCGGTAGAAGACATAAAGTCAGACCTAAACCAAGGAATCATATAACAAGAAGTTAAAATATTAGGAGACCCTAGAATTGAAAGATCTACATACTACTCACCACCCATCCTAGTAACTCTGCCAGACAACACGCAGAAACAACTACTCTGAAACATTAAACAAGTACTATATTTCATAGTTAAAACAGAAGATTACACTCAGAATGCTCCTAAAAGGTGCAAGTAATGCCAGTGCATGGGCACGTGGCCTCACAGTGCCACAGACAACCTAAATGTAACTTACGTGTTGGAGACCACGCCACAACCGACTANATGGGCACGTGGCCTCACAGTGCCACAGACAACCTAAATGTAACTTACGTGTTGGAGACCACGCCACAACCGACTACCAACTCCCAGCTGAAGCACTTAAAAAATGCCCAAACTGTCAGGAGGACCACGAAGGGGGCTCCAAACTTTGCAGCCGAAGAATAATATACGAAAGCATTATGAAACAGAAACAAGTAACAAGCAACCAAACACCCACAACACCAATAACAGCAGCATGGACACCAAGTGATTTCCCTGAGATACACCCTAACACTCACATGGAAACCACAACAAAACACACACCCCACGGAGGCACCAATCAAAATAAACACCCATCTCAACTCACACAACAAATCCCACAGCAACCCCAGGTACAACACCAGCCACAAAAAAGCAATGAACACATCAAAACACAAACTCAAGCCCCACAAACCTCTCTAGAAATACCACTGACTGGCATCATTGAAAGCATTCAGCAAATAAAAACCATTTTTTCATTCATTCTTCCATTTCTTCCACTTATTCGCCACACAGCCCACAAATTAAAACAAGTCACCACACCGGCAGAGAAAATTTAAATCATCATCTCAGCTGTCTGCACTGTCTTCAATGTCTAAACTCATTAAATTACTTACTTAGAATGCGCACTGTATATCTGGCAAAATGGACGAACTCACAGACATCTTCATACAACACCAACCGCACATTCTGGCAATAGTAGAAATTTGGCTCACCCCTAATCTGAAACTCAACATCCCTGGATACACCACACTCAGAAGAGACAGAACGCACACCTCAGGTGGAGCCGAAACAACGATACAGCATCTCGTGGCTTGTTCGATTTCTTGATCGGGACAATGAGACGAATCTTCAACTACGATGGTATTCTACCAGCACTGAGGACAGCATTGCAGATTTTCTGAAGTAGCAAATACCCCTCAGGTGGCAAATTAACCAAATGTATATAGGAAATCCCATCGAAGCCGGGAGCAGTCACAGCTCGGTGGACAGCTTGTTGGATCTCCCTGATACTTACAGTGCTCAGTAAATGTCCAGCGCCAACCAA
>NQII01004504.1:51428-137960 GCA_002778355.1 Clitarchus hookeri
GTGTAGTCAACAATGGTACACGAGTGGGCCTTCGGCTCCGAAAGCCCATATCAATGATGGTCCGTTGAATAGTTCGCACGCTGGCACTTGTCGATGCCTCAGCAATGAAATCTGCACCAATTTGAAAATGAGTTGCACGTCTGTCATGTTTAATAATTCTTTTCGGTCGTCGTTTGTCCCGTTCTTTCACGATCTTTTTCCGGCCATAGCGATGTCGAAGATTTGATGTTTTACCGGATTCTCGATATTCACGGTACACTCGTAAAATGGTCGTACGCGAAAATCCAAATTTTATCGCTACGCCGGAGATGCTATGTCCCATCTCTCGTGCGCCGACTATAACACCACGTTAAAATTCACTTAAATCTTGATAACCTGCCATTGTAGCAGCAGTAACCGATCTAGCAACTTTGCCAGACGCTTGTTGTCTCATATAGGTGCTGCCGACCGCATCGTGTTTTTCTGATTGGTTCCATACCTCTATCGTTTGCATACGCACGCCTATACCAGTTTTTTTTTTTTTTTTTTTTTTTTTNCGGTGATCTATATACACTGTGTTTATTACTTACATGGCAATATTTATTTTAAAAAGTGGTAGAAGGATAGAAAATGGCGGATAGGGAAAAAGTAACTGGGACGTCAAAAGTGCTCACTTTACCGTGAACAGCCTATAACATGCAGTAGACATTTTGGCGCATTGGAGTGAGCAGTTAAGGCGGTGGTATCATCGTTGAAAATGGCAGAGGGGGGAAATACTTCATTTCTGCCTCCAAAGTCCTTGAAGGTAAAAATGCATTTTTCCACTTATCGCACTGAGCTAGTGTAGTCGTGCTCAGTACATCAGAAACGGACATACGATCCATATACTTATCACAGTTACTTTGATGCTTACTATAAAACCAGTTAACCCAATTAATATGACTGTTGTGAACATATGCCACTTGATAACCTTTTGGAAAACAGGGACTTGCGAAATACTGAGTCTTGATGGAAATGCGTGTGTTTGGAAATATATTGCCTAAAATTAAATAGAGATGACACAAAAATAGTTGTATGTGAAAATGATTTTCTGTGTTTTGTGACATCTTCATATTTGTTAAAGGGGTGATTAAGAATAACTTGGAGAACATTTCTGATAGGAGTAAAATGGTTATTTTATCTTTCAATGGACAAGAGGACCAAACACCTAGATGGACGGCTTGCAAGAGATCCACTATGGATTGCCCTTAGGAAACAGAAATGACATTAGCCTGGAGAGTGAAGCATTTGGCAAAGCTTATGGAAGAAAAGGTAATTTATTGATGTAAATCTCAAACACCCAAACGAGTTAGGGTTTCTTCTTTTCCAACGAATCCAGAACAGCATACCTTATCTCGGCCCAAGAGCACTCAGCCTTCTTAGACAGTGTTTCACAGCAACTTTTGATGTAGCTGCGGTTACTCACTGGCAGTTGAACCTGCTTTCTAGAGTTTTACAAAAAAAAAACATTTTAGTGAGAAAAAAAGTCCATCAAAGAACTTCTTGAACGTTCCATCAACTCTGTAATTAATCACAGTTTTCAATTTCACTTCAATAGAGCCCACAGTTTATCACTAGTCCCCTACAGTAGCACGAGGCAACTGAGGGTACAGGGAACTCATGTGAAATTTGGCATTCAAGTCGAGGCCTGATATTTTGGGACTTTTCAGAATGATAGTGTGGGATTGAAACAAGCAACGGCGGAGGGAAAGGATATAATGTTGTTGTATGAAGCAGTTAATTGTAATCCACTATCTCATGTTTTTAACAAGTTAGATATGCCAGCGGACAGTATTCCTAATTTGATGGTGAAATTATGTTACCAGATAATAAATAGTTGCCATAGGGAAAATTTCCGCCACTAAGTGCTCAGTGTTCCAAAGGAGTCACTTTACAATAAAAATGTAATATATGTGAATGATAAAAGAGAGAGAATTACTTAGTTACTAGGTGATTTTATATTTTATTTATGTTCATTGCTATTATTCCTTTTCTAAATGCATAACATAGAGAAAAATCTGGTACACATCCAACACTAGCGCTTATCTAGTGGCGAAAATGTTTAGTTGCCAAACTAAAAGCATTGATGTTCCTAACTTGAGTAGAAGTAACCTTAGCCAACCCCACGAGATGGAAGCAGTGAAGTAATAAATCACTGACGTGTCCAGTCATTGAAAAATTGGAATTTTGATGGTGAAGAAAATTTGTTCATGTTTTATCACATTTCCTATTTTGAGCACACGCCCTTAAAGGTGCTGATTCTGATAGATGCCCTTTAAAGAATGAGTTTTCCACACGAAAGAGTCAAACAAATTAAGCTGTAAAGAATATGGTAAGCTCTTACGCCAACCAACACAGGGTGATTTAATTGCTTACTGAGTAATCACACTACTGGCTCAGTGTGCATCAGGAATGAAACAAGGAGAGTCACGCTTCACATCGCAAATACTAGTTTCATGGTAAATTTTTCCTTATTTGGCGTGCGTGGTCGCATCTGCTGTANGTCACGCTTCACATCGCAAATACTAGTTTCATGGTAAATTTTTCCTTATTTGGCGTGCGTGGTCGCATCTGCTGTAATAAGCGCATTGTCTAGTCGGACTTCAATTGTTAATACATCGTTTATTCACCAGATCTCATGGAGATATGGAGATCGTGACTCTCCAGTGGGTGTGTGTTCGTCACTGCTGAAGGCCGTATACGCAAATGGTGCCTACTGGGGATGGGTTGTCCTTGAAAGGGAACTTCTGCTCCTGGCGCGAGAATTAGCGTGTTTAGTACCTACACCTTCACCACTTCACACTCAGAGGTACCTCTGGCGGGAGAAGTTGGTGGTGGAAGGGGAATAATATATTTCTTTCGTCTTCCTGTAGGTTTGTACGCATTTCTGGTAACGATACAGACAACAAAGTCTGCTGTCTCCCAAATTGTGGCTTTAGAATCCGTGTGTATAATGCTCTGGATGTTATATGCCAGCACATTTGATAAACACTTGAAAAAATATTTGGCATTCCCGTGCTTTGACAAACTAATGAAGTCNTGTTATATGCCAGCACATTTGATAAACACTTGAAAAAATATTTGGCATTCCCGTGCTTTGACAAACTAATGAAGTCACCGACATAGAAAATTGTACCCTGCTCCAAACCATGCATTTTCTGGTACAGCGCAGCGGTATATAAACTTCAGCAAACGCTGCCCTGAGTGTTGTACGCATGGCATTTATTTTACTGCGNTGGTACAGCGCAGCGGTATATAAACTTCAGCAAACGCTGCCCTGAGTGTTGTACGCATGGCATTTATTTTACTGCGCCAATCTTAAAAATTTTCTTGTCTAGATTCGGCAACTTCTTTTTCCGGGGTCACAAGGCTGGAGCAACGATCTCCCACCACAGGGGGTTCGAATCCCGGCGGTGACAATTTCGTACTTTCGCATGTGGGAAACAATGTGGACGTTGCCGTCTGCTGGTGGGTTTTCTTTGGTTACTCCGATTTCACCAACCACTGCATTCCGTGGCTGCTCCATCCTCGCATCGCCTCATTACTCAAACTTTCTCCCCCTCCCCCCTCACCAATCACTCACGTTCGCTGCAGTCTTCAGAAGAATTCCCAGGTATCGCCAGCCCCGCCGCACTTTTACTTTATCTGGCGGGCTGCGGAAAATACTCTCAGATGGTTGTACATCTGTGCGCAGCGGGCTCTTAGAGGTATGTGTAGTGAGTCATTTTAATTTATTGTGTGTTGTACTCTGCATTTTGCAAGATAGTGCATTTTGGTATTTCTGCACATTTCTTTAGTGTTGAGCACTGTGATTTATTTGTATTTTTATTATTGTGCCTTATTACTGCTTCTTTTTAAATAGTTTTCTCCATTTAAATAATTTGTGGGCGCTAAAATGACGTCGTTGTCGTACACCCCTCAACAACTTCGCAAGAGAGAGAGAGAGAGAGAGATTCTCCCTCACTTTCCCTCTCTTTCTCCCTCCCTATCTTTCTCTATCTCCCTATCTCTCTCTCTTTCTCTGTTTCTCCCTTTCCCTCTCTCTCTCACTTTCCCTCTCTTCCTCACTTTCCCTCTCTCCCTCACTTTCCCTCTCTCCCTCACTTTCCCTCTCTCCCTCACTTTCCCTCCCTTTCCCTCTCTCTGTCCCTTCTTTCCCTCTCTTTCTTTCCCTCCCTTTCCCTCTCTCTTTCCCTCCCTTTCCCTTTCACTTTTCCTTATATTAAGGATGCTTACAAAGGACGTTGGACATTGCAACAGTGTATCAAGTGCGCAAGCCCCAAGAGAGTGGTCTAAGTTACGTGTATGTTGCAGATAATGCCCCGGGCTCAAAACGTGCACGCAGTTGTGAACGCCGGCTTCATGTTCAAGTTGGGCACTGATGGAAAATGCCAGGTCCTGGAGAAGCCGGCTATTGTTTACGGCGGCATCACGTCGAAATTCGTAAGTTATCCTTGCTTTTGAGGAGAAAGTAACCCATCAAGTTACCTGGAATGTTCACTGTGTTACAAATTGGGAGGACATGGGTTCGATTCCTGGTCCAACCATACTGATTTAGGTTTTCCAAATTCACACTAGGCGAATGCTGGGATAGTTCCTCGATATAGGCCGTAGACGATTCCATCTTTCACCTGATAGATGTACTAATTATATCTGTCATATCCCTGTCGTTGACGAGATGTTAAGACATACATTGAAAAAAGACTGCATGTGTTTCGAATAGCTAAAAAATTATTTCTGTTGCCGTCAGTTAACAAAACCATTTTAATAAAAATTGCCTGCTGTATGTTAAGGACTACCTTTCTAATACTACTTCTTGAATTCCTCGTTCGTTGTGGAGCAGGTTCTGGAAGTTAGTTCGAACTGCTACTTAAAGAACTTTCCAGTGTGTTTAATAATTTTGTAAAAAAAACCTGTATTTTAAACACTTATCCAATGCGCTGAGCTACAAAAAGGACACGCTCTTCAAACAATGATTGTGGAGTACTTTAAAGACATCGTGCACATTAGAAATACAATTCTGGAGCACTCAAACAAATCTAAAAATGGCCTTTTCAAAGCTCGTTATCTCATTTAACATTCGGTTCAGATACATACAAAAATACTCGACATTGTTACAGACGTGCTAAGAATAAAACNCGTTGACGAGATGTTAAGACATACATTGAAAAAAGACTGCATGTGTTTCGAATAGCTAAAAAATTATTTCTGTTGGCGTCAGTTAACAAAACCATTTTAATAAAAATTGCCTGCTGTATGTTAAGGACTACCTTTCTAATACTACTTCTTGAATTCCTCGTTCGTTGTGGAGCAGGTTCTGGAAGTTAGTTCGAACTGCTACTTAAAGAACTTTCCAGTGTGTTTAAAATACAGGTTTTTTTACAAAATTATTAAACACTTACCCAATGCGCTGAGCTACAAAAAGGACACGCTCTTCAAACAATGATTGTGGAGTACTTTAAAGACATCGTGCACATTAGAAATACAATTCTGGAGCACTCAAACAAATCTAAAAATGGCCTTTTCAAAGCGCGTTATCTCATTTAACATTCGGTTCAGATACATACAAAAATACTCGACATTGTTACAGACGTGCTAAGAATAAAACGTTAGGGGCATTGCTTAAATTCTCACAGGTACATACAACATTACGAGAACACAGCACCCCAGTTAAGAACGTTGCGCATAGTGGCGGTGACGTATATGATGCGCGTTGCAATGCCGTCCTTATCGCCTCCACGTTCCTGTGTCTGGTACGCGGAAAACAGCTATGTGTTGGAGGGGTGGAAATATATATAAATGACAATCCATTTAAGTGGTGAAATGCACGTAATATAACGTGGGAAATGCAAAAAAACATTGTGGTCCGAAAGAAGCCATTGACCAAAATAAAAGCATAAGGAATATCAGTAAAAGGAAAGGATAACTTATAANATAAGGAATATCAGTAAAAGGAAAGGATAACTTATAACCCGGCATTTGCCAGAAAAGGTACAGTTGTAGGAGTGGAAAGTCACACAAACGTGGTTCAACCTATTGTTGGCCATGCAAAAGAAAATACAGGACGGTAGGCCTCGTAGAAAATCCATTTTACTCCGAGCATCTGTGGTGATAATTCTCCCCAACAGTCGCTCATGGCTAGTGTCTGACCACACTCGCCTCCCATAATAGCGAACTGGGCTCGATTCCTGGCGAGGTCTACCTAGAGGTTCACATGTGGGAAACATGGTGGGCGTTACCGTTGACCGATGGGTTTTCTAGGGGTACTCCCTTTTCCCTCGCTACTACATCCCTTCAACTGCTTCACCTTCTCCACACTTCACTTCCATTGGCGCTGCAGAGTTCAGCTGTTAAGCGTCACTCACACCTCTCAGTTCTGATTGGTTCGCAGTTCACTGTTTCTAGTGTTGCACTCCCATAAGGGGAGTATACTCTAACATATGGAGTGTAACCAGGGAATCATTAAGGAAACCAACTAATTATCTCAAGAGAATCTTTATTACGACACAGTCTACAAAATTGATCAGTTGTGGAGTGGAGATATTTGGGCGGCTCTTAACATCGAGGTCTTGAGAGCCGATGAGGGTAAAGTGAGGTGAGTATGGAGCAGCACCGGAATGCAAGGGCTAGGGAAACGAGAGATCCCCGAGAAAACCCGCTAACCAGCTNGAGGTGAGTATGGAGCAGCACCGGAATGCAAGGGCTAGGGAAACGAGAGATCCCCGAGAAAACCCGCTAACCAGCGACATCGTCTGGCACAATTCCCGCGTGCGAAAATCCTGGAGGAACACCACCGGGTATCGAACCCGGTTCACCTGGGTGAGAGGCGACTAGTCTGACCACTACACTACCGCGGCCCCTATGATGTGGCACGAGGAGTTGAGGATCGGGATAGGAGTGGAGGATAGTCTGAATTTCTATGGAAGGACAAGGATATAAGGGAGGCTCCGGACTCGTTCTCTCACCCTAGCGTGAAGAGATAAAAAAACCTTTCACCTCGATGTTCATCACACTTCTCGTTCACGCTCGTATTCTGCGATATGCTCACTTCCTATTGGTTCTTCCTTGTGGCCTGGGTGGGTTTACTGACGTCGCGTGTTGGTGAATTGCCGCAACCCTGCTGTGTCAGTCAGCCACAATTATTCTGTGCGATTTTCTTCCAGATTCCTAAATTTGTGGCAGTCGCGTTATGCTCCCCGTTGTTTATGAACTTGGTTTCAATAACGTTCCTTGGCCGCATCTCTGGGAAGAGACGCTAGTCGTCAGTTGCTCTTTGCACGTAATTTCCACTCGCGTTTCTCACCGACTCCTGAAATCTAACTCAGCACAACCTCGAACTGTGCTGGAGAGAGTCTTAGGAATTCGCGGAACTGCCTGTCATTCTCCTGAAGTTTAGTTTCTGTAGGTTTAGCGTATCATCCATCATTAACTTTCACAAAAAAGGAGTAGGTTTCGCTGTTTTACAGAACACGTACGTAACAGAACTGTGTTGTCTTTAGCGTCTTCACTAATTAAATAAGTACAGAACTGCCAGTTTCGCCTGTCTATATGTTTTACAGAACTGTATACATTCATACCAGGAAAAAAAGACAAAATACTTTCAACAGTATGCTGGGGACACTGCAGAGCAGTAAAAAACTTTCCTTAGTCCCATGTTGAATTGGTTTTTTTCTTCGCCTCTACAACTGTCTGAATTACATGGCTTGAACTATGCTGATCACACTGTCGCTGACGAAGTTTTAACTAAGAAAGATTCAAGTTATGCTAAATATTGAGAAAACTGAAAGAATGTCTTTCGGAAACCAAAGTAACATATCACTGTAAAACATGTGATTTTGATAGCTCTAAAACAGCTCCCGAACCAAAGTTGTGGATGTGCGCATAATCATTCAGCTTCATCTTCAGTACACGTTGGAAATATACGGACGCTAGGTAGGTGCAAAATGCCGTAGCGTCACACACTGGCAATTATCGCTTTAAATTAAGTTCTCGTGGGAAAATAATGCCTTAAAGTAAATGGCNGCCGTAGCGTCACACACTGGCAATTATCGCTTTAAATTAAGTTCTCGTGGGAAAATAATGCCTTAAAGTAAATGGCGGTCACGGCTCCTAAATTCCCTGTATAACTGTCAACATTACATGTTGAAACAGTGTTGAGTGTGCTATTTAACAGCTAATTTTTCAACATACGCATGTCCTAGTTGCATTGTCAGCTGTAGTGTACTAACTTTTCATAACAATGAGCCGACTTAAGTCGAAGCCATGTGGTGCTGCAAGTTACAGAGGCAAAATAGCAGTTGAATGTCGGGAAAACTGTTAGTAAAAAGTAATAAGTGTAGTAAGACCAGGTGTCAGTGCAGTAACATTATTAAAGGCTGTACACTTACCAACCTATGGACAAAAATTCGCTACCCGTTAACTGCATATATACAACCATACCCACTGGCAGCGAATTAAGTAAATTATTTCCAAGCCTGTCGTATTGCTTGTGTAATGTTTAAATTTGTGTGCAAATCATTAAATTTTTTCTACTTTCTACGCAATACAGTACGAAGTGCATATTGGTAACGCATTTAGTTTCATAGCGCTTTCACGTGTTCACTAGACTGGCGCATGAACAAAGTCCATGGCAAAGCAAATTTCACATATGGCGGAAGGATACAATATAAGGAGAAAAGTATTTCTTAAGTAAGGCTTTCAAAAGTACTCAGATAACCATGAACAGCTTAGGCATTACCAACACACCTGTTTTCTCCCTGTTTTTATTCGTATTAATTATAAATGTAATTTTATAATTTATANCTTAGGCATTACCAACACACCTGTTTTCTCCCTGTTTTTATTCGTATTAATTATAAATGTAATTTTATAATTTATAGATAAAGTATAAGTAAAAGTTCAATTTATCCAAAAACAAGGCATGTTTTATAACACAAGTATAAAACGCTTGTGATACATGCCACATTTAGGCCACAACCAAACAAGTCATACATGGGGTGATTTTTTAAGAGTTTGATTCAAAAACCATTTCCCCTCTGACCCAACGAAACTGGTTAGTTTTTGGTATTGATTTGTGGCAGTCAATATGTGACGAGACAGATAAGCACGTCACTTAGTGTATCGCTGCTAAACCGACTCCTACCTGGTATAGTACTACTCCAGATAAGTTTAAAGTTTATTTTGTTGTGTGTGTAATAACGGGACAGGCAATAAAAACATAGAATCAATCTTATAAATGACGAGCAGGGTCGACAACTTGCTTCAGTTACAGTCATGCGGAGGTATCTGAAAGGCTGCAAGAAATTCTTATTTTATGTAATTATCAGGAATGTATAATAATTTAATTTGGAGTTTATTTTAGTAAGTTATACAGGTCTTTATATTTAAATTACTGTGTTCTTGTTAAACAAAGGTTTTTAAATAAATATTTTATTTTTGCTGGCTTAAATGACTTAGATGAGCATATTTTCTTCGAAGAATATGCGAGCCAGTGTGTTAACGTTTGGTGTTTAGACAGACCCGCCCTTTTATATGAATAAAATGTTTAGCCTAACTCGAGTGTATTCTAGTTGCATTGAAACTAGATCGGAGAAAAGCAAAATAGTTTCATAGCGCTTACTTATATAAACAGTTTCCTAGCCTCATAATCATACCCACGTTTGTTTTGATACAGGTAGTTCGCTTTAAAAAGAGGACTTTTGAAAGCCCTGCTCAAAATCTACTTATATGTACAAGTTGTATTCTTCCACCGAATGAAAAATTAACACAACCATGAGCTTGACCGCTTTCTACGTGCATTGGTCAAGTGGAACTGTACATTATTAGTGAAGCAAATATTTTGCCTGTTTGCTAATTTTAACACTTATATGAACAAAAAATACAGAAAGAAAATAATATAATTTCAGTATTCACGAACGCATACCTGACCATTTTAATTCAATGTTAAAATATGTAGCTACCTTCCCTCGTCGTTGCCAACATTACCGGGCGCATTCATGTCATTGTGCCCGTTATAATACATGCAATTAGGGGCAGTGATGTTTTTCATAGGTTTATTTTAAAAGTGCTCAGTTAACGGTGAACAGCATATAGTGTTATTGGTAAAGGCTGTTAACTGTAAAGTGAGCACTTTTGAAGTCAACCTTTTAAAACTGTCAATTTTCTTACTAGCAAATATTTAAACGGGCACACTGACTGGCTGCACCCAGTAAAGTTGGTAACGACGGAGGGGGAAATAGTTCCATGTCTTGCGTTGAATCAAGAGTAGTAGGTAAATATTGTGAATACCAAAATTATTTATTTTGCTTTCGGTTTTTAAGCGTGTAAGTGTTAGAATCAACAATTTTCTAAAATATTTTTTTCTTCTAATAATTTTACAATTTCACTTGGCCGATGCACGAACAAAGTGATGAGGCCAATGGTAATGCTAATTTTACATATGGTGGAAGAATTGGAAACGAGCAGAACTTAAGGAGGTTTTTCAAAAGTGCTGAGTTTACCGCGAGCAGCCTATAAAACGGTGTTACAATGTTGGATGACGGAGAGCGGATACTGCCTAGGGATAAGCGAGCAGTGGGCTGTGTCGCGTGTGTGACAGGTGCACGNCTTAGGCATTACCAACACACCTGTTTTCTCCCTGTTTTTATTCGTATTAATTATAAATGTAATTTTATAATTTATGGATAAAGTATAAGTAAAAGTTCAATTCATCCAAAAACAAGGCATGTTTTATAACACAAGTATAAAACGCTTGTGATACGTGACATGTTTATGCCACAACCAAACAACTCATACATGGGGTGGTTTTGTAAGGGTTTGATTCAAAAACCATTTCCCCTCTGACCCAACGAAACTGGTTAGTTTTTGGTATTGATTTGTGGCAGTCAATATGTGACGAGACAGATAAGCACGTCACTTAGTGTATCGCTGCTAAACCGACTCCTACCTGGTATAGTACTACTCCAGATAAGTTTAAAGTTTATTTTGTTGTGTGTGTAATAACGGGACAGGCAATAAAAACATAGAATCAATCTTATAAATGACGAGCAGGGTCGACAACTTGCTTCAGTTACAGTCATGCGGAGGTATCTGAAAGGCTGCAAGAAATTCTTATTTTATGTAATTATCAGGAATGTATAATAATTTAATTTGGAGTTTATTTTAGTAAGTTATACAGGTCTTTATATTTAAATTACTGTGTTCTTGTTAAACAAAGGTTTTTAAATAAATATTTTATTTTTGCTGGCTTAAATGACTTAGATGAGCATATTTTCTTCGAAGAATATGCGAGCCAGTGTGTTAACGTTTGGTGTTTAGACAGACCCGCCCTTTTATATGAATAAAATGTTTAGCCTAACTCGAGTGTATTCTAGTTGCATTGAAACTAGATCGGAGAAAAGCAACATAGTTTCATAGCGCTTACTTATATAAACCGTTTCCTAGCCTCATAATCACACCCACGTTTGTTTTGATACAGGTAGTTCGCTTTAAAAAGAGAACTTTTGAAAGCCCTGCTCAAGATCTACTTATATGTACAAGTTGTATTCTTCCACCGAATGGAAAATTAACACAACCATGAGCTTGACCGCTTTCTACGTGCATTGGTCAAGTGGAACTGTACATTATTAGTGAAGCAAATATTTTGCCTGTTTGCTAATTTTAACACTTATATGAACAAAAAATACAGAAAGAAAATAATATAATTTCAGTATTCACGAACGCATACCTGACCATTTTAATTCAATGTTAAAATATGTAGCTACCTTCCCTCGTCGTTGCCAACATTACCGGGCGCATTCATGTCATTGTGCCCGTTATAATACATGCAATTAGGGGCAGTGATGTTTTTCATAGGTTTATTTTAAAAGTGCTCAGTTAACGGTGAACAGCATATAGTGTTATTGGTAAAGGCTGTTAACTGTAAAGTGAGCACTTTTGAAATCAACCTTTTACAACTGTCACTGTTCTTACCAGCAAATATTTTAACGGGCGCACTGACTGGCTGCACCCAGTAAAGTTGGTAACGACGGAGGGAAAATAGTTCCATGTCTTAACGTTGAATCAAAAGTGGTAGGTGAAAATTTGCAAATACTACAATTATTTATTTTGCTTTCTGTTTTTAAGCGTGTAAGTGTTAGAATCAACAATTTTCTAAAATATTTTTTCTTCTAATAATTTTACAGTTTCACTTGGCCTATGAACGAACAAAGTGATGAGGCCAATGGTAATGCTAATTTTACATATGGTGGAAGAATTGGAAACGAGCAGATCTTAAGGAGGTTTTTCAAAAGTGCTGAGTTTACCGCGAGCAGCCTATAAAACGGTGTTACAGTGTTGGATGACGGAGAGCGGATACTGCCTAGGGATAAGCGAGCAGTGGGCTGTGTCGCGTGTGTGACAGGTGCACGNTGTTGGATGACGGAGAGCGGATACTGCCTAGGGATAAGCGAGCAGTGGGCTGTGTCGCGTGTGTGACAGGTGCACGCCTCCAGCACGGAGACCTACCTGGCGGGGAAGTACCTGTGCCAGCAGGACACGCTCGCAGGAGCACTGCAGAAGCTGAACTCGGAGGTGCAACCTGATGTGCGTCCTCCGGAGATGGGCCCGCGGTACAGGAAGGGACTGGCCTCCGCTCTCTTTTACAAGGTGACCGCCGCGCCGTCTGTATACTACATTCTCCACCAACACTAACCACGCGTCACTTAAAACTACAGTACTATGCTCTAGCAATAAGAACAGTTTGTAATATTATTGTTCGTGAGGGTTGGAGCTCTTCATAAAAATAATACAACTAAATTTGTCTATTAATTTACTCACACAGCTATTATTGACAACGTTAAAATATCTATCTACGAGGGCTGATTCAGCTAATGACCCAACACAGGACATGTAATATGTACAGTTGAAAGTTTACAAGTACATTTTAAAGGTGACACCACATGGGGTATGGATGCGTGAATGTCCAGCAAGGAACAAAGACAAACGTGGATGTTTGAAATCACTGGATAATTAACTTATTCTCGTACATCCGGTATACACTCATTTGAACTGGTATGTATCGTACATGTACAAGCTGTTTTCCATCCTTCAAAGTAGTCTCCGAGGTTGTCCACGGTTCGTCAATGAGCGGTACCTCACGTCCAAATGCTGTTCCCGTCAGATGAGGCATGTGTGCATCCGCCTGGCAGTGCGTACGCTCCCTATGTCAGTTGTCGGATGATGGCGGTGCGAAATGGACGTAACCAAAGTGGAACAGCGCGCGTACGTCAAGATAGCCGTACGCCGCGATCGCAATGCAAGCGAATGTCACGCAGAGCTACGGGAAGTATTGGGTAATAGTGCTATATATACCTTATCGTGCAGTGGCAAGTTGGGTACAGGCCTTCAAACACGGAAGACAGTCAACAGTCGACCTACCTTGCAGTGGACGTGCTGTGTTAGCTGACTACGAAGTAAGAGTGGCTGTGGTCGTTCAGTGCCTAATGGACGACAGTCGCTGGACTGTTATGGAATTAGCACGGCATACAGGTATTACTGCGTCGTCAGTGCGCCGAATACTAAGGCGGGACTTAAATTTACGGAAGATTTGTACCAAATGGGTACCACATCACTTAACTGGGGTAGAGAAGTGAACCTGATATGAGACATGTCGTGGAATGCTTTCACCGTGAAGATAATGGCTTGCTGAACCGCATCATTGCAAGTAATGAAACATGGGTACGAGCATACGAATCCGAATTGAAGCGACAATCCAATGAATGGCGTCATCCTGGATCACCACGGAGACACAAGGTACGACAAAACCCGTCACNGAATTGAAGCGACAATCCAATGAATGGCGTCATCCTGGATCACCACGGAGACACAAGGTACGACAAAACCCGTCACCACAAAGTAGACGATATTTTTTTGCAAATGACAGCCGAGGTGTTTTAGTGTGTCATCCAGTTCGCGAGAGCTGTACTGTAAATGCTCAGTACTACCTGTCGTTTCTGCGGTACCATCTTCGTCGTACAGTTCGATAGAAATATCCTGAACTGTTGNAAATGCTCAGTACTACCTGTCGTTTCTGCGGTACCATCTTCGTCGTACAGTTCGATAGAAATATCCTGAACTGTTGGGCAATGCAATAGTCTTACATGTCAACGCTATACAGCAGGTAGCGTTACACTAGTGATACAACGAATGTTCAGCTACTATTCGGTATTCGGCTGAATACTGCCTACGATTCAGCCGAATACCGAATACCTAATCATGAAAAAAACGCATATTACTCAAAAACGTAACTATTTCAATAAAAATTATTACAAATTTAATAATTAAAATTCATCAGTGGCAAGTTGTGATGAATAAAAACAAGTTTTTCAGCATTTGTTGGTAGCAAGCGATTGCGCTTTTCCTCATAGATAATACCTGCTTATGAAAATAGCCTCTCACTATATACACTACTGCCAGGAGATGAAAGATAAATCTTAGCGAACTTTGTTAGGCTTGGATACTGTTTTGCTTTTGCTGACCACCACTTGTAAGGGTGTGCCATCCGATCTAGGCGAACAGTTTTCAAATAAAAATCTATCTCATTTGCAATAGTCCTTTTCTCCGTAACCTCAGTTTGCATATTGTCTGTAGCGACTTCCTCAAAACAGTTCCAGAAACTGTCGTGTATTTNCTCAGTTTGCATATTGTCTGTAGCGACTTCCTCAAAACAGTTCCAGAAACTGTCGTGTATTTCAATGGTTGTATCGTTTTCATTGGTGTTTCTTTTCTTACTAGGTGGAGAAGAATCATCATCGGCAACTAGGTTCATCACAACTAATTTTCAGAGCTTCTAAGGATAGTGGCAACCAAGTATTTGTCATTCTCATCAAAGCCAACCCGTTTTTAAAGCTCAGCTCTTAATGAAGATCTCATTCTCAATCAATTTGGTGTTCTAACTGCAGTCTCTTCCTTTCCCAGGTATTTCAACAATGTGACAACATGTAGAATCACTTCAGAGATGCAGGAAAGACCTGAGCTGGTTATTTTAGTTATCGCCTCGAACTGTTTGAGGAGTTTGATAGTGCTCCATTATCTCCCACTGCGACGGTGTCAAATTGTTCAAAGAGTCGAGATATGCTATGTACATAGAGACAGCTCGTTTATGTTCTAGTAATCGCTCCATTAAATAATAAGTATAATTCCAGCGTGTGCTAACATCTTGTACTAGTTGGTGGTTTAGCAAGTTAAGTTCTTGACGAATGCATTTCAGCTTTTTGACTGTTACCCTAACATGGGTAACAATTCGTTTTGCAGCAGCTACCATCTCTAATACCTCCACTTGAGACTTCAGCTATCCCTCGACAGCTCGTTGCAGCGAATGAATAAAACACTTGGCAGAATCATATTCTGCGACTCGTACACCTTTTATCATATTGGCTCCACTGCNTGCAGCGAATGAATAAAACACTTGGCAGAATCATATTCTGCGACTCGTACACCTTTTATCATATTGGCTCCACTGTCATGGACAAGTAAATGGATCTTGCTCTGAGGAATGGTCCATCTTTCTGCAATGGCATTGAGCTCTTTTGTGATATTGTCACCAGTATGTGAGCCAGCAAACGGCTTAATCGCTAAAACGCCATGTTCAAGAAAAACTCTGGAGATAACCAATGGCAGCGAAACTCAAGAAACTCTCATTATTGTGCTGACATGTCCACTTATCAGATGTCACTGTTACTGCTGTTGCTCGCGAGATACTAGATTCAATTTTTGANTACTGCTGTTGCTCGCGAGATACTAGATTCAATTTTTGAGTAAATTCTGTCATGTATATCGGGGATAACTTTCTCGGTCATATAAGGTAGGCATTTTGTATTGAGGCACTGCCTTTTCCATAAGCCTTGTAATGCCTCGTTGAACAAGTGAGAACGGTTCGTTGTCTATGGCAATCATTTCACCGATTAAATAATGATATTTTTAACTAAATCCCAGTAAATATAGGCAGAAGATGTTCCTTTCAGTCGTTTTCTTTATAGTTAACTGTTTTTGTTTTGTGACGTACCTGGTACTACTAGTATCTTGGAATCAGCAGATGCAAGAGTACCGTCATTTTTACTTCCACTTGCCGAGGGAACAGCAGTTAAAGTAGCGTACTGCTCAGCATGTTTGCTTTTAAGATGGTTTTTCAGGGAAGTTGTACCTGCAAGCAAAAAAAAACTATTACAATAATTAAACTAACTTCTCTCACATATTACATGATACGATAAAAACTTTTAAAACTGTGATTGCTGAGTTAGTTAAAGCCGGATTTACAATCTGGAAGGCCCAGGTTCGATCCCAAGCCCTAGTTGATTAACATTGGCTAAAGGTAAAGAAAAGCCACTTGAAAAATCCGGAATCAAAAATTTTGCAAATGACAGATACCAATCAGAATTCGGCACCTGTTGTGGATGAAGGCTCGGATAAAAACACGCACGTACGCACTTATATACCTACATGCATGCATATCTAAAACTGCTAGTGTATGTTAGCGCTAAATTGGATTAAAATTATGTTTTATTTAAGTTTTCACTTACTTGCTTTCTTTCCTTCTCCACCACGCGAGATCTTGTTGCTACATAACAAACACACATCCACCTTATTATCTTCATTAGAAATCTCATAATATTCCCAAATAGGCGACTTTTTATTAATTACTGGTGCCATTATGAAAAGTTCGTGGCTATAAAAAACTATATATTTGATAATAATTATAATGCGTGTCGTGACACGATCTTCTCGCGAATGAATCAAATACTCCCGCCCCGTCCGTCACCCCCGCACGCACCGCAATGAGACAGGTCGTAACCTGTTACGCGCGAAATGCACACGTTTTTCACCGAATATTCGGCGCTTCGACCGAGAGCGTGGCTGAATATTCGGTATTCGGCCAAATCATTATTCGTTGCATCTCTACGTTACACTGTGTTTACGGCTTTGGGGGTGGGAGGTGTTGCCACACCCTCCCTATTCACCCGATATTAGTCCGTGTGACTACGATCTTATTCCCAAAATGAAGAGGTCATTGCGTGGTAAATGCTTTGCCAACAAACAAAGACATCGTCACAGCATTTCAACGAGAGGTGGCGCACATTGACGGATCTCATGCAGCCGATGGTATTTCCCGTCTGCCTCATCGCTGGCAACGAACCGTGGACAACCTCGGAGACTACTTTGAAGGATGTTAAACAGCTCGCACACGTACGATACGTACCCGTTCAAGTGAGTATATACAATTTGTACGAGAATAAATCAATCAAACAGTGATTTCAAGCAGCGATGTATGTCTTTGTCCCTTGCCGGGCATTTCTGCATCCATGCTTTACGTGGTGTCTCCTTTAAATCGGACTTGTACACTTTAAACTGTACATAGAGCATTTCCTGTATTGGATCATTTTCGGGAGATAAACAATAGTTGTCATGGCTTCTGAGTCGGCCCTCGCACATTATTGCTCTTGTTATTCTCGGTGAGCGCAATATTTAACGTCTATCTCAATTCGAATGAAAAACCTTATCAAAGTCTCTATATTGGATACAGTCACTTAATTTCACTGAAAAACTACACATATTCAATTTGTCTGTTTCCATCATCCAAATGTTTGTCACTCATGCATACAGTTCAATAGTTCCACCCGCCTCTCTCTCTCTCTCTCCCTCCCTCTCCCTTCCTCCCTCCATTTATCACTCCCTCCCTCGCTCTCTTCCTCCCTCTCTCGCCCTATCCCTCTCCTTCCCTCTCTCCCTGTCCCTCTCTTCTCTCTCTCCCCCA
The DNA here is from genome assembly GCA_002778355.1 of Clitarchus hookeri. Classification (NCBI taxonomy): domain Eukaryota; kingdom Metazoa; phylum Arthropoda; class Insecta; order Phasmatodea; family Phasmatidae; genus Clitarchus; species Clitarchus hookeri. The sequence goes on from NQII01004504.1 coordinate 69,235, forward strand.
CCATTCCCCCTCCCGTCCTTTATCACTCACTCCCTCCATTCTCTCCCTCCCCCGCATCTTCCTNTCTCTCACTCCCTCCCCCTAGTCATCCCTCTATTCCCATATATATATATCTCCCCCTATCTCTCTCCTCTCCTCTCTCCCTCTCCCTCTCCTCTCTCTCTCTCTCTCTCTCTCCACTGCACCGATGCTCGCAGTTCGCAGACTTCTCTCACTCCTACTGTTAATTTACATCGCCACTCATCGCTCTGCTGACTCGTAACTTCGTTGTCTTCGCTCACCTGGCACTTAATGTCGCACAACCCTGTGACCTTTCAATTCTCAACTGTCAGCTAGGAGGCCTGTCGCAGCTTAAGTAGTCTCGCTGGCCCGATCTGGAATGTTACCCACACCCTGAGTCTCGCTGAGAGAGGCAAGGGCGATTAACCAGAACATTATTTCACAGGTAGCTGCAGAAATTCAATACGCTGAAGGTAAGGAACGCACAAATCACGATAGGCTTGTCACGACGGCATGTCTTTGTGAATTGCCGCCCGCTCCTCAGGTTACTGAAACGGGACGGTACTGGGGAAGCTGTGCAGACCAGCAAACGTGTAACATTAATTTACAATACACGAATATCGGTTGCGATATGTTATTGGTCTTGAATGGCTATGGTATAATTAATCTTCAAGGACAATGTAAATTCACAGTAGGTTTTTCGTTTCAGTATCCAACTAGTTTATGTAATCTTGTGTTGTTTCTGCTTTGTTTTCATCCTGTAAGTTTGAGTTTTCTTTCACACCTGTGTTGANTAGTTTATGTAATCTTGTGTTGTTTCTGCTTTGTTTTCATCCTGTAAGTTTGAGTTTTCTTTCACACCTGTGTTGCCGTTTTTCTTCTGAGTTAATGCTTCCATGATGATTGTCCATGTACCGTTTATCCGTAGTCGTTTTTGGTTATATTTATTTTTTACTGCAATCACAATTTTGAATCTCTTAAATTAATTTTTTTTCTTGATTGACAAGGTTATTTTATATTCCTTAGTGGTTTTCATTGTGCTTTATATCTGCTATGTTTGTTTTCTATTGCATTTTATATTTTGTGGGATTGCTTATTGTCAATCGTCGATTATTTAATTATTTAGGAGACATATGTTGCTTCCTAGTTATTTCGTTTTATTCTGTAGTTGTTTGGGGGTAGAGAAATTATTCAATAAGACATTCTGATGGGTTTTCTTGTATTTTATGCTATTAAGGACAATTTTGAGTATANGGTAGAGAAATTATTCAATAAGACATTCTGATGGGTTTTCTTGTATTTTATGCTATTAAGGACAATTTTGAGTATATGCAAATGTTAGTGACAGTTATACAAATGTCAAGAATTCCCCCATAACTAACAAGATATCGTTCGTAACACTGCAGCACAGAAAACAGAAACAATAGCTTCAGTTTATATATAAGAGGATTCACAGGTGGTCACAATCGCGTCTCTCATCACATCCATTTTCCTTGGCTTTGTAGCGTACACAGTGTCATTCAGAGTTCCACACGCACATATAAATCTAACGGCGTTAAATCTAGAAATGTGGGTGGATATTTATCACTTCTTCGTCAGCCTATCCACATCCTAACAAATGTTTCATCCAGGAGCAACCATACGTCTCCATGGTAATGTTGCGGTTCGCCGTCCTGCTGGAAAAGACAATGGTCATCTAGGCAGAGTTGTTGAACAGCTCGCACAATGTTTTCCTGCAATATGGTATGGTAACTTTTACCTGTCGCCATTCCGCCAAAGAATAAATGGCCTTCGCTAGTCCTCTAGCAGAAATACTGCACAATACTATTAACCCAGGAAGATTAACTGCTTGCTATACCACAATTTGGGGTTTTTCATTTGTACACTACACACAGTTGTGGAGGTTGACAGTTCCATTCTGTCAGACCAAACGATTACGTCAATAAAACGGTCGTTGTCGTTGCATATGTTCACGAAAAAATTCGACAAAAATATCTTGTGTTGTCTTTATTAGCAGAGTGCAGCAACATGGGAATGTGGGGCCTCCGCTTTACTTGCTTTGAAATACAATGGACACTTGATTTATTGATACCTGACTTACGCGCAGCTTGCCGTATGGACTTGATCCCGGGGGAACGTGTGCAACATAGTACCATACTTCCTTCATGTATTGTCGTTCTCTTCCTGCCGCACTGTCATTTCTTCACGTCACACACAGTTCCGACCCTCACACTTGTCACGTAATCGTGTCATTGTTACGCGTGGCGATGCAATATCGAATTCTATCCTCAACTGTCCCTGCGCCTTAATCATATCCTCACCTTTCCAATAACACTTTACAATCCACTTTGGTTTCTCGAAAGTAAACCTTGTCACCTCCGCAATTTCCTCTACAATTGTAGTGCTGTCGCTCGTGGCTGCTAATGTAACTGACAACAGAAGAATGGTAACATGCGCTCGCACAGGTCCAACGTTGTCTCCTTATAGTATCAAATACACACAGTACGATCGAATTGTCTTTGTTAATTTATTTCTTATCCGTACGAAAAGTGTAAACATTGTTTTGGGACAGCCTGTACACAGTACGAATTGTTCGCCATAAAGTCTGCCAAGAGTACTAAGAGCTGTTTAGTTGCTCTGCGCTATCCACTCCAGAAGTATTGTATCTCTGGAATTGATCGAGACCCTGAGGGTAATCGCACACTGGAACCGACCGCGTACGATCATAGCGAACGCCCGACTACGCACGACTTCATCATACGATTCCGCACATTGAGACAGACTTTATCAGATGCGATATGCCATCGTACTCGTGGTTACCGCTGAGTGGTGCATTATTATTTTACGTTTCTCTTATGGAAGTGAGTAGTGAAAATGAACTTTCAACTGTGATTCCTTGAAAACATGTTAAAACAGCAACTAATAATGCGTAGAAAGGAGAATTGCGTGGATCAACCCTATATACATAATTTAAGTGCGAAGACACTTTTTTTGTCGCAAAAGAACTCCCTCTCGAAAACGAGACTTATTATTTTTGGAACCACACAAAAACAGGCTAAAATAACAAGTCATGTCGAACGACTTTATGGAAAATCCCAACCAGTTAGAATGTGTTTGCAGCTTGGAACAACATGTGCATAGTTGGACGACTGAGTCGCCTCTAATGCGAAGACTCCCTTTTATCTTACGTCGGCATTTCTCGGGCAAATTCGAGCGACTACAAGTCGGTTTCAATGTGCGATCAGTCTTAGAGCAGTACCGTAGAAAAACATTTTTGCATTGCTGTCATTTTAACCCTATAGATACATACGAACTTAAAGTTAAATACTTTTTAACTATCGTTGACATCTATTGACAATCGTATACAAAAAATACATTCATGAGTGATTGATTTAATATTGTTTTGAAACTGTTTTGAGTGTATATGACGGATTAAAAGCGTTCTTGTGTTGTGAAATATAAAATTCCCTAAAGATATCATATTGTATGTAAAGGGGATAGTTTTAGAACTACCAATCTTTGTTGGCTTCACACGCCATTGAATTAAAAATGGCTTTGTTAACTGCAGTTGAGTTGAGATATTTGGGCAGCTGTTAACGAGGTTTTGAGAGCCGATTAGAGTGAAATGAGGTGAGAATGGAGCAGCGCCGGCATGCAAGGGCCGGTGAAACGGGAGATCCCCGAGAAACCCCGCTGGCCAGCGGCATCGTGCCGCACGATTCCCACTAGCGAAAATCCGGAGTGACCCGGCCGGGGATCGGACCCGGTTCGCTTTGGTGGGAGGCGAGCAGTCTGACCGCTGAGCCACCGTTAGCTGCGGCTGAGAATGTTGCATGTTCTGGGCGAGACATGCACGACGCTACAGCAGTGTGGTTGTACGCCAGTTCGTGCTGAGCGTCGCCGGCAAGAAGGCGAAGGCGTCCTACGTGAGCGGCGGCGAGGTGCTGCAGCGGCCTGTGTCCTCGGGACAGCAGAAGTACCAGACCACGCCGTCCGACTACCCCGTGAGCCAGCCCGTGCTCAAGCTGGAGGCCTTCGCCCAGTGCTCCGGTGAGTGCTACTCTCTCCCACGCCTGGCCATCTCTTACATACTGCTCTCGTAGACTAAAGATGAGCTAGACCGCATCTACCCAACATTGATGAACACAAGTGTCAAAGTCACAACGTCAACACTGATGAACGTGTTTGATTTTATATTAATTTCCAAAAGACAAGCACATTTATATGAATAAAATACTGCTGCCAATTTTACTTTAATATAATTGCATTAAAATTGGTCAGAGTAAGTATAAAAAAATCTCAAAGCACTTGTTTACATAAGCAGTGTTATAACCTCAAATCCTATCCACGTCGTTTATGATAATCGTGCTGGCAACAAAGCAGTTCAATGTTGGGACACGGAGTTTGGTTGTGCGCGCGCAGCGAGATCGCTCTACCCCATACTCTCTCTCCGGCCGCGCTTCGTTCGACATAGTGCTTTTCTAGTTCATTCATGCTTACTTACAACTTTACTGAAGCCCTGCTAAATTTATACTTCCAGACTATTACTCCGCTTCGTACAAACGATGCTTAACCAAGCATAGAAAATCACGCCAAAAGGACAACGCGTTGAATTTGTGCGTACTTAGCAACATAATGTGTTGCATGAGAACTATAGCTTACTATAGTCCATTCGCGGTTACTTCGAACTTTCTGAACCCCTAGTAAGTTATATTCGTCCGCGTCATGCTAACAAAGCTTAGCCATGTCTAGATTATAGGCTGGCCAAACCCAAGCCCCCGCCAACGCATTTGAATTTGCCCGCCAACAGTGGTCGGCTGCCGATACAATACCCACAGCCGCAACGCGACTGGTCGTACGCGGAACGACTTATGGTCCGAGTTGACCCGACCTGCCGCCCCGCGCCGCCCGCTCTCAGTTTTGTTATGAGTCGACGTCTGTTTTTAAAGGTCGTAGCATACGTAACGTGTTTTTTATCGTGCCGGACGGAACAGAATAATTTATTTACATCGTTTCATATAAAAAATATATATAAAATAGAAATAGACAAATAGGTAAGTACTGAGTATTAAAATGACTATTTTATTGGTACCAATTTATTAAATTTATTATTATTTGTTAATATTATTGTTTCTAGGATTACGCGCTACTTTCAAGTAGGTAGGTTGGATCGCAAAGTGTAGGAGGGTAAATTGTTATTTAGTGCTGAAGTCACCATCAATCAACGGGGTCGTGTATTTTAGCTGGAGGTCCAGCTTAAAACTTAGGCACATAAAAATGGAGTAGGTATGTAATGTTACACATGGGGCGGAGCTAAGGCAAAGGCTATATTTTAATATCAGACGTGGTACAGAAGGAACAGTATATAATTTATTTTATTTTTTTGTTTCCAGAATGGCTCTCAGCAAACCAAGTACATCAAAATTAAAAGCTCGACCTCGTACATTTCATGAAGAATGGGAGATGAAATATTTGTTTACTGAGAGCAAAGCACTGAAGCCCATATGTCTTGTGTGTTCTACTACAGTATCCGTAGCCAAAAAATATAATTTAGAACAGATTTTAAACAAAATCATTTATTAAAATAAACCAAGATTGCCCGGAAGGAAGTGCTCTTAAAACTGAGTTTATAAAAAAAGAAAAGAGAAATATTTGGCCAGCAGAATCTATTTGAAAAAAAATTTTACGAACTTGAATCGACGGTGAAAACATAATATGAGATATCTTTACTCTTAGCAAGAAAAAATAAACCTTTTTTGGATGGGGAAATTGTGAAAGAAGCTTTCTCGATTTTTTCACAGAACTGCAATGATAAAAATGTGAAAACTAAAGCAGACAGTATTTTGCTTTCAAGAAACACTGTGACAAGACGAGTGGAAGATATGTCAAATGATCTTAGTAGCCAAATGACGGATACAGTTACGAAATGCAAATACTTTTCGCTGGCGTTGGATGAAACTTGTGATTTGACGAGTATGTCACAACTAGCCATCTTCGTGAGGTGTGTTGATGAAAATTTCAACGTATTTCAAGATTTATTGGAGCTTTGCCAGTTAGAAACTACAAGTACCGGGAAGGACATATTTATAAAAATTAAGGAATGTGTTGAGAAAAAGGGTTTGGCGTGGGAAAAACTGGATTCTGTTTGTACTGATGGAGCACCTGCAATGACGGGAAAAACCAATGGTTGTGTGGCTTTGTTAAAACAATCCTTAGGCCGGGAATTGTTTTCATATCATTTTATCATCCACCAGGAAGCTCTATGTGCCAAAAATATGAAGTTTGATGAATTTATTAATCCTGTAGTGCGCTGCATTAATTATATTCTGGCCAGAGCGCTTCATCGAAGACAATTCAGGGTTCTATTTGAGGACGAAATAAATGAACACGGGGAGTTGCATTTGTATTGTGCAGTCCGCTGGCTCTCTAAGGGTGAAATGCTGAAACACGTCCATCCTTTGATGGTACAGGTCTTGGAGTTTTTAGAAGAAAAGCAGGCAATGCCTGCTGAGAGAGATCTACTTAAAAATAAATCGAGGTTATGCGATCTTGCATTTTTAGTAGATATTACAAAGTACCTCAACATACTTAACCTAAAGCTGCAGGGAAAGGATTTATCGTTGCCGACGATGTTAAATTTGGTCCGGCGATTCAAAGCAAAACTAAGCCTTTTTTTGGCGAACTTGGCCAGAAACAATATCGATCATTTTCCAACGCTCGTAGATATGAGAGGAAAACTGGAAAACACTTAGATTGATATCTTAAAATACCAATCACAAATACAATCGTTGTTACAGTCTTTTGAAAATAAATTCCAGGATATCTAATAAGACAAAAAAAATATTTTGCTTATTATGAACCCGTTCTCAATTACCATTAATGAAGTAATGGAATATCCAGCTATAAATCACCGAAATCCAAAACCACACTTCCTTGAATCAGATATTTACTGAAACAGTTTCTTCACAACCACAGCGGTCTTCAGAAATTTTCATAAAATTTTGGAAATTGGTACCAAAGGAAGACTTTCCGGCAATGTGTGATCGAGCTTCGCAGAATTTGAGCAGATTTGGCTCAACATATATCTGCGAAAAGGTTTTTTCAACTCTCAGCTATGTGAAAAACAAATACCGCACTTCGTTAACAGCAAAATATATTTCAGACTTGATTTTACTGTCGACCTCCGATTTGTCGCCAATATTGATCAATTGTTATAATAGCTCAAAAACTTCTTCATAGGTCTCATTGACGTTTTGTTTGTTTCGATTGTAATTAAACTATGTGTATCTTAAAGCTTTGTTTAATTTAAATATATATCATAACTGTAGGCAACTATTATTCACTAGGTGGCCCCGCCGGCTGATATGGAATTGATATTATGGCCCACCTCCAAAATTGGTTGGGCAGCCTTGGTCTAGAAAATTACACGAAAGGCACAACGTACCGCATTCGTGACCACTCAGCGTAATAGTATTTTCTATAAGAACTATTTCTTAATAGGCATTACCAACACACCTATTTTCTCCCCGTTTTTATTCATGTTAGTTATAAACTAAATATTATAGTTTATAGATAAAATAAAATTTATATTTATCCCAAAATAAGGTACTCTTATGTTGCCATAAGTATAAAACGCTCGTGATTCATAACATCTAGGAAACAACCATGCACGATCCAAAAAGTGTGATGAAACCGCAAATAGACTGTAGTGATTGCCAACACACATATATTCTATCCGTTTATATTCATGTTAATTATAAATAAAATATTATGGTTTATAGATAAAACATACGTAAAAGTTTAATTTAACCAGCAATTGGATACTTTTATGTTAACAGAAGTGTAATACGCTTGTTAACGGAGAAGGTACGAGAACCCTGGCTAACATTACAGTGGCTGCTTTTGTTCCTACCCACTTTACTGCGTCTATCAACTACACTTACGTATAATGCCAACCACCGTTGCACTTAGACGGGTTCCTTAACTTTGCCAGAATTAATTAATAAGCCTAAACGGCGGTCATACGAATATATCAAGATATTAACCACTTATATATTTTTTACTCCCCTTGGTTTGTTTATATGAAGCACGCTGTAGAGCCGTGGCTTTTCTAATTTCTGTTTAATATGCATATTCGAACTTTTGTATCTTTTTTACAAATGCGAATTTGCTGTAAGAAAAGAAGTTGTAATATGACCTGTGATGAAAATTTATAAGTGTGGTTAATTTCTGTGTAGATTCACATGACGCCGAACAATGAGGGTTTTTAATGTCGCGAAATGAATGATCAAAGAAGTATTACGTCGAAATATCGCAGACAATATTCTTAAAGATTGCCTTCTGCACTTACACATGTCATGAATCTTTCACAAGTGATGAGATTTCTTAAACGTTGGTCATACGAATATCTTGAGACGTTACCCACTTACATTTCATATTTTCTTTCGTCTGCACATTTAAAACGAGCTCTATAAGTGTGCCTCTTAGTTTGTTTAACTAGTATATTGCGAAAATGTAGCAATTTCACAAATGATAAATTTTCTTTAGAAAACAAGTTGTCCTTACGTGCCCCACGATATAAATTACGCCAGCTACGTATCTACCTTCTCAGATATTGCACTGCGAATTCACGAATATACGCTCCTTTCAAAATTTTGTGAGCTCGTTTGGAACGCTTACTTACATTGCTGTTCAAAATTATATTTAGTTGTATTTTGTGTTTCAATATTGTATGAAGAATTTTTTTTTATGTTCATGTATTCCCCAGTATGAAAATCCGTGATAAAGTAATACGTTAAAATTATACTTAAACTACGTTATTTTCAAATTTACCATGAATGTTTGTCGCTGAAAATAAAGGTCACCTGGTTCACAATTTACCATGGTGGGAGGCCGGTATAAGAAAAATTCTTTAAAAGGTAACTATAATTTTATGTAAACTGTTTTTTGTTGAAAAATAAGTTGAACATTACAGCAGCGAGCAATCCTGAATAACATTATTATTGATATGTTGACGTGATTATTATTTGTTCACTGTCCTTCTGAATATTTTCTTTTTAGACATGAAAAACCCATATTCTTCGGCGACATACGTAGGAAAAGTGGAAGGTACCTTGTTAACATGAGTCCGAAAACCTCTCAAGTGTAATGGTTTAAAAAGTGAGGGCACTCCTTGTGTATGTTGACTACATGTGGTGTATATCAGACTGGACGGTGTTAGATGATGCGCCTGCGGGTCAGGCAATATGCCAGCCACTTGTACACTGCATGCTGTGGACACAAGGCGTCTCACTGCTGACACACTGCAGTGCTCCCGGAGATTTAAATAGGCTTCAATCAAAAATGGGGCAACTGAACCATGCTGATTGTGTATTTTCTTACGTGTTTCTACGTGAGTAACCAGTGCAAGAACTCGACGACAGTTAGTTAGATTCGACCTTTACTTTCATTACACTGCATATGTGAATAAAAAAGTTAACTGATCAGAGGAATGTGGATTTTCTGGAAATTTAGTGCCCAGAAACATTAATACGAATGTGCATTACGTTCGCTTGCTGACACTGACCCTATCCGAGAAATGCCTAGTGCCTTCAGCGATCTTGCAAGTAAGGTGTCACTCCCAAGTGTCCAGGCTGGGTGAGTGATATGTGACGTCATACTGCTGGCAGGAGTCATTACATGAGCAACCGTACCAAATTGGCTCCAAGTGAAATACAGCCAAGTTGGATTATTGTTACTTGGCATTTTAGAGCATAACAGTACGAGGTAACCCTCAAATTGAAAGTTTAATTCCGCTTGAATGATTAAAAAATTAAGCAGTAGAACTTAAAAAATTTCACAATTATCTTGGCTTGAATATAAGCGTAGGCCTACACAATACATTTTTTGCTACGTAATTATTAAGTTACACAGTAAAGAAATCCGGAAATCAGAAATATAGCGCCTGTGTTCACGTGTTAAGTTCAGCAAGTTAGAGAAAAGTATTCGCAAAAATGTACACGTATTTATGCTTTTATTTGGAAACACGAACTTTCAGATTTATTTGAATTTAGTTATTGATACAAACAAGTGCTGTGGGCAAGAATACAAGTAAATAAACACTTATCGTAGTTTTGGTTTCAAACAACACTCGTCTTAAGTTGTGTTTCTCTTCGTTGGACTTAAGCAGTAAGATTGCTGTTGTGAACGCCAGGGAAATATTAGGGAAACTTATGTGAGGTCACGGATTTAGATAGAATTGCTAGAAATATATTTAAGAACAGAATAAATATCCGATTATAGCTCATTTCCTGCATGCCGTCTCATGAAGTATGTTGTGCATAGTTTTGGCTTGTTTCGCCTTTGTAGGAATATCTAGAATCTTGAAGGCAATTTGTTCTTTTATGTGTAATTAAAGCAACTATTATACATTTTCGTGATTTTTTTTTTTTTTTAATACAGCAAGCATTGACGTAGTGGAGAATGTGAATTTTGGTGCCATTTTATGATCCTGCAAATAAAATATATCCTCAAACAATAATTTTAGGACTTATTGTGGTTTTTAATCGATTGCTTCATTGTATAACATCTAGTCTTTGTATTGTGACTTCGTTTCTGAAACATATAAATTAAGTATTTTACCTTTCAATGATTATATTTAATAGTTTATAAATTTACTGCTCACAAAAATTTTAGCACATGCCAGAATTCCATTATATTATATTGAATTAAAGTAGTATACATTTCATGTTGTGCTCTTAATATCACATAAAGTGGACAAACATACAATACTCGTTTACGTCACCCCAGTATGAAACAAACAAAATGCATAAACTGAAATATATGATTCTCATCGGTTTCAATAACAACAAATATGGTCTTCTCAGATGCAAACTTCAATAACGTGTAGGACCTCTATGACACCCGAGACTCACTTGTATCCGATGAGGCATGCCAAAAACAAGATCTTTAAGCATTTCCTGAGGCAAATCGTCCCATTCCTCAATTGCGGCTGTTTTTAAGGCCTGGGGTTGAACCTACTGTGTGTGTGTACGTGCAATACGCATGTCTCTGGAGGGGAAGACGCCAATGTTTACAGGATCCACACGTAGGTACGATCCACTGCTACTAGAAACATAATTACTACGTATTAGGTTGGCGAAAGGGGAATATGCTAAACCTTTTGTGAGCAGGATGAATATGCTTATCTTTTTGTGAACGGTATATTTATTACCGTACTTAAACGTACGTGTAAAGAAGGGTTGAGTTGGTACTGCCACCTATAAAAGAAATTCGCAGTTATAAGTAAATAATTTACAAATGTTTCTAATTTTTGCTACGTACATTGATTAGGGAAAGGTAGCAGTATACCTGGAAATGTCAGGGAATTCGTCTGGCCAACTACTGAAGTTCTTGAGAGTGTAAACCGCCTAATTCCCGAAACTGTACAGCCGTATATGTTTATGTTGTTAATGAATGAATGAAGAGCCATAATTGCCTCAGGAGTTAGACATAGCCTCACGCCGCTCTGACCTGTTCTGTCCCAGAACTATCAGTACGAGGATTCCTGTGTGAGGAGAGTGGCGGACATCTTCGTGGTGTGGTAGGTTTTCTTAGAGTCGTGCCGTTTCCTCCCGCATCTTCAATCCGGCGCTGCTCTATCCCCATCTCTTCTCTCAATTTTAGCCATTGTCGTGGCTTGTTGTAACGACTGGTACGTCCTTCGTGAACGGCAGCTGTATACGGTAGGCGCCAGCCTTATTTTAAGCCATGTCTACCCCACATAATTCACATGTATAGTATATACATGCTTACTTCTAACTTTTCTGAAGCCCTGTTAAAGTTCTGCTTCCAGGATATCCCTCCGGCTCATGCAAACAAAGATTAACAGAGCCTAGAAAATTTCACCAAAAGGACAGCGTGCCACATTCGTGAGCACTCAGTGTAATAATATTTAGCATAAAAACTATTTCTTACTAGGCATTATCAAGATACCTATTCTCCCCCTGTTTTTATTCATATTAACTGTGAATTTAGTATTAAATGTATAGATAATAAATGAGATAAAGTTTGATTTAATAAAAATAAGGTATTTTTTGTTAAGTATAAAACGCTTGTGGCATATGAAATTTAGGAAAAAAAATTAAACTCGTTATCCATGGGGTGATTTATCAAAGGTTTGATTCAGAAAGTGCCGATATAGCCGTGAAGAGCGTATAATACATTTACGTGTAAGAGTGAAGTCGTGAAGAGAATGGATGACCGCTGACTTGAGCACCACCGACGACACACCTTACTCGTGGACGTGTTGTTTTGCAGGTGAGGCGGAGTATGTGAACGACAGACTGACAGTGCCTGGAGAGTTGTACGCCGCTCTAGTCCTCACCACCCAGCCCTCCGGCAAGATTGACAGCATAGACGCCACTGAGGCCTTGGTGAGTGCACTCTGCCCACAGCTCAGGGCAGTACCACGAGTGTAACCCCGGCGGGGTCGCTCCTGGATTTTCGCATGTGGGAATCGTGCCGGAGGATGCAGCTGGTCAGCGGGTTTTCTCGGGATCTCCCGTTTCCCCCGCGCTTGCATTCCGGCGCTGCTACATATTCACCTCGCTTCACCCTCATCGGCTCTCAAGACCTCGATGTTAAGAGCCGCCAATATCTCTCCACTACACTCACGAGTGTACCCGAGTGCGAGTGTCTCAGAGACCATGTGAGAGAACACTGAAGAGAGACAACGGCACTAGCCTTGGCCCTTAAGTCTGGTCAAGTGGTGTTATTAGCTGAAGGCGCCTGCGCCTAATGAGTGTATTTACATCATTTGCCGTCGGGGTCTCCACTCAGGTTAAACGCTAAAGGAATAGGTACTATTTGGAGGGTGTCCCTCTCCGTACGCATGAGACATAGCGATGTCTTGTTCACAACTCGGAGATCACACCACATGGGTAGCTGTTTCGACTCCTCCTTCCGCCACAATGTACTTTGTACCTGGTTACAAGTCCAGGTATACGAGGCGCAGGACTTCTCCCATCTAGTATAACCCTGCTTCACTTCCTATACAGTTTTAATAATGATTATTATTGTTATTATTTTCTATTAAACCGTTGCAATAAGCTTCGTCACTTATTTTTCATCAAATAAAACCAATATTTAGTTCACCATTAAGCGTTCTAATAAATTCGTCTAGACACACATTATAAAACAGTTGAGCAAGTAACCAATTACTTTCCTTATTCTTAAAATTCTAAATTTTAATTTAATTTGCATTGCATGTTAGTTAATTTGATACTTTAATTACAGCTTATTCAAAGTAAGAAACACACAAACATAAATTAATAATACTACTTTGTTAATTTAAATTACATTTAATAAAAAAATTTATCACCAGTTTTCAAAATTAATATTACCCATATTAGCATATTACCACTCTCCAGTACTATATAATGATTTTTCTCTTCAGCCATTTTTCCATAACGCTATTAAAATTACCAACTATAACATACCCAGAACCTAATAGTAATTTAATAAAAAACTTAATGACAATGCATTCATGGTTTTGTTGTCTTTTATTCCTGACATACTGATTATCTAATAAATATTTATTTACTGTGATCATGATAACAATTACATATATTAAAAACCACTTAAGACTCTGCAAGATAAAGAGACAGGTTAATTTTAATATGTTTAGGTCTTCACGACTCTCTTGCACTAATATCTTTTTATACATCTTAAAGTGTATTTTTGCCATTTAAATGCCCGCTCAACGCCAGCGGAGTTTCTTCACAATTTCACATTATACAAAAGGTGTATGGAAAAAGCAAAATATACATTAATTACTAGGTTTTATATTAATACAAAATTTGAGTTTGTTTTAAGCAGAAATAACATTCTTGATAAACACACGCATACATTTTTGTGTAGCTATGCGAGTTAATTAACAATCAAGTTTAATACCCAACAGTTTTACATTATTTCTAATTACTGTAAACTAAAAATAATTTCTTCAGTTTTAGCCTCATTCACAATTAAGTCATTAGCGCAAACCAAAGACTAGCTCTTTCAAGCATATATTTTTTTCATAACTTCATTAAACTATACATCTTCACTCTGTAAAAATAAGCTTATTACGCCTACTAGAAACATATTTCTGATTATGTAAGGTAAACATGAGAAATACGCCGCACTTGAGGAAAAATTCTTGCAAGAATCATACAGTAACTAAACAGGATTTCTCTTAGTTTTAATACGTTTAAAATACTTTGAAGATTAAAGGAAAAATATGCAATATCATGTTACATTTGTTAACATATTAATATTAATAAAATGTAAACACACACATTTTGGTAATCTATCCCCCGCCCTATATGGGAGATACGCCTCATGTAGGAAGCGATACATAGTGCAAGTTACATGCAACCACTTTCTACGTGGAACACTTTGAATCCAGTCCACCTTTTCTCTTGTTGGATAATAATTTTCGCAGCACTCAACACAAATTTAGTTTCCTTCTTCATCTGAGTCACTCATCCTGAATGCCAAAACTTATTTTTCTTCCTCTTGATCTTCCTTTTCTTTGATAACGTCCCTTTCTTAGTATTTGCACCTTTATTTGCTTCCAATTTATTTTTCCTTTCTTCATTTAAAATAAGTTCTGCGGATTTTTTTCACATTTTCGTACCACATTTAGGGACAATAGGTATTGGACTCAACTCCACCAAATGCTTCTTTGGTGTTTGCTGTGACAAATTAACATTGTCGATCTGTTGTTATTGGTCAGAAATCTTAGTTTCAGAACTCTGACTCAACAACGGAGCTGGTGAATTCGTCCTAGGCATAGGGGTCTGTATTCCGTTTCCTACGGTGACTGAAGTTGTTGTCGAACCGTTGATCCTAGAGAATAACACCGAAGAACGGGAAGATGCAAATGGCACTTCTGTATGCCTATCAGAATTCTTAAGCTCATCTGTCTGTTCCACAAATGTGTCTGCAACCACTACATTTGCTGCTGTGTGTCTCCTATAAATTGTTGGGGTGTCTCAGTTTAAAACCTCTCTCTTCAACAGAATTCGTCTCCGGATGATCAGAATTTGAAGTATCAGAAATGCTGAAAAAGTGACGTAGTGCTGTATTTGCATTCAAAGGATATATTCCAGTAGCACGAAATCCATTTGTGACAGTATTAATTGATGCTGATCTCGTCCAAGCCTTCCCAATTATCACTCCCACCTGGAATATTGTAATTTTTCTTTTCTTATTGTGCAGCATCCAATTAGCAACTTATTCAGGGGCTTGAAAAAACTGTAATTGAGGGGATGAAGTGCCTGTTTAGTGTGACTTGGTTAAATTTGTCAACGAACTCGAATAATTTTAAACTTTTTAGGTGAGAGGGGTGTCCATCTAAAATCAAGAGAACTTTACTAGTTCGTTTATATTTGCAATATAAAGTGAAAATGGAAATATTAAAATAGGGAAAAAGACTGCGTAAAAAATTTGATGCGTGCTCACCTCATGATGGATGGCAAAATGGGAACAAAATAGAGCAGCAATACGGGGAACTCCCTGAAAGTCGTGTGCCCGAACCTCATATTTTCCTCTACTGTGATTTCCGCCTCTATACCTACCATCGCACAGTAGCATCTGTACCGAGTTCAGGCCTCGAGTTTCAGATGGATCTCGAGTAAATCCTGTGTATCCAGTACTTCGATACAAGTTAAGGTTTGTGTAAGGATATTGTCCTCTCTTCCACCGGCCTAAGGCCATACTTCGTTAAAGGTACCATTTAAATAAAAACCGAATCTCTTGACCAATCTCTTACAAGTTATAAATTATGTATTTAGTTACATCATAATTGGAGCAGTGCGTGTCGCATATTTGCTGTTATGTGACCAGATGTACGTTTTTGTTCCAGAAATATCCAGGTGTAGTAGCTTTCTACTCCGCCCAGGACATACCAGGTCAGAACAACATCACGCCGAATCCAACACTATTCACTGTGGAAGATGAAGAGGTGTGTCTTTTTCATGCTACGTTAATCTATAGTTACGAGGAAAATGAGGACGTGTTTCAGAAATGTTGAAAGATATAACTTAAAACTGAAAATAATTATTACAGGAGATACTAAATAAGAATTACAACATGTACAATTACTTAGCATATCCCTGCTTAAGATCTACTTACATGCGCATTGTGTACTCTTACAGCATTTGCACAATTAGCATTGCCATGGGCCTGGTCACTTTACTCATGCGTCGGTCAAGTGAAACTGTAAAATTGTTAAGAAAATAAATATTTAATAAATTTGCTAATTATTAAACATCGATGTACTGAAGAAAAAAGTCAAAGAAATCACTTTAGTTTTATTTTTGAAGTTTAATGTTATGTTGTTATGATGGTTTGATTGTGCTGTGTCCATTGCCGACCATGATACTAAATAAAAATCTCGCACACACATAGAACTCGGAAAGACAAAATACGAACTAACCTTTTTAACATCACAGACAGATAATTAGGAAAAGCTGTTTCCTTGTCAATTGAATAAAATATATGTACATAATTAAAAAGATAGACGAAACAAGTTTATTATTACAAAACAGGACAGACAACGAAAGCAAACCAAAAGAAAACACATCATCAGTGGACACAGCTAAACAATAAAACTGAAAAAACACACAAAAATACGACAAAAACCACAATGAAACACGTCAGGAAAAGTATTACTTGTCAGATTATAAAATCAAATAAATCAACACTAATAACAACACTAATAACAACACAGCAACTACAAAAATTACCAGAGAAAATAATAGATAAACCAAAAGAGAAGATACAGAGCTACGAAAATAACACAAACTGTTTGGGGCCTGAAATCTGTCCCCTTCTTCAGGTGAGACACTGGAAGGACAATCGCAGTAGACTATGCTTTTTTTTCCCCCCGAATCCCCAAACAATATCAAGGCTTTGACCAAGTCCGTGGATCCCCTGCAGTTTTTTTATTGAGGACCTGACACATGGGGTCTTTTCTCATGCCTAAAGGGTTGCCCTTCCACAAGACCTTGGTCTTTTGGTTAGGGGGTGTAAATAACCTTTCCTGAGATTTGATTTATTTATTAAATTGTTTATTTTACTGGTCAAGTTAAAGAACTTCTATTCTAAGTGAAATCTGGGTTTGAATTTACATTGAATTGTGATTTATTTAATGACGAGTGGTGCTTATAAACTAGATGCCGTGTGTTCTCCTTGTCCTGTTTTTTTATAAATAGTGCTATGACAATACCTACCCCCACCTAGGTAATATATGCGCCTAGATGGGGCTTCCCTACTTGATTCTATGTGGCCTGTCTACGGAGTGGCCATGAAAATGTATTCTACATATTGTGTCCTGTGTGTGGGGATTGATGAGTGCCAGATTGTGATTGGTGAAATTTTATGACATGCGGCGTGAATATGAAATGAATTCAAAATCATGCATGTTTGATATAATTATTACTAGGTTTTTGTATGTACCTGCTAATTTATTGTGGTTTGTGATATGTTGCCCATTTTGATCTGGAGGGTATCCCCCAGTGTTCAGTGTTCCTGACAGGCCGCTCCGGCTAGCTTAGCACTCGAGGGTGATACTCACCACCGGCACTGGCCCTGCCAGGCAATTCCCTACTTTGAGTTTTCCCCATCAGATCGTCCCTGTGGATGAAATGGATTTGAGAGTTCATTATTCTGTTTTTTGGTATTTGACATCATTTTTCTTTCTGTTGTTACTGCATCTTATCTTCTTGCGTCTGGGTTTGCTGCATGTTTTCCTGTCTTATTCTTGCCTGATGGGTAATCTGTTTATGGATTCTTCCTGTTTTTGGATTTTGGTCTTGTGTATTGTACGGTTGTTTATTTTTTTTTCAAGGTATGAGTGTATTTTTGTCACAATTTTTGTATTTGTTGAGGGAGGGCTTTGATAAATGGGTTGCTAAAAATGTATTATTCGAGCTGCTGCCTTGGTGCGAGTAGGTCGCTCCGGGCTCCCTCGCAACCACTGCTGCGTCTCTGAAAGGTTACAGCTGTACTTGCGCAGTGCTGCGGTACTGAGTACGAGTTATCTCCTGGCGCCAGCACAGCGAGAAGTTATGATTCAGTTAGAAGAGGACTACGAGGTCGGCAACACCAGGTCCGGGTTCCCGTGAGAACATGGCCAAGGTGATATTATTTAGCTAGGGGCCAGATTTAAGAGTGGTTCAAGCGGCTGGTCTCTCCTAGTTGTGTTTCCGGTAGAGGGGAGTAACGAGAGAGGCCAGTTTGTGGAGGGCTGTTTTTATAGGTTAAATTAGGCATTAGACTCGGTGTAAATCTTATATATGTACAGTCCCCTGCAGGGGGAGGCCTGGGAACAGTACCACCCGTAAACGCTCATATGAATAATACCACGAGTGAGGCGTCGCTGGGCTGGGAAGCCACAAAGACAGTGAAAGTGGGGGAAAGTTCGCGGCATGTACTAACAAATTTCGGCGCCACCCGGATCTAAGGGAGTCCTGTAGCCTCCCTGTAGGAGGGGGCGCGGATGTCTGATGCAGGCAGGTCCAATTACACAGCACCCCGGATGAAGTCCGGCGGTGAAACTAGGTCAGCAGCGATTTGATGGAGCTGAAACAATGAAATTAGACTGAAGTGAAAGTCAGTTTATGGGGGTTGGACTAAGGCATAATCCCTAAGACGACGGTGTGGATAGGGCAAAGAAGGATCATAAGAAGCAAGGGACGAAATCAAAGGATTAGAATGGGTGGGTAAAGCGGTAAATAAGCGGTCAGCACGCCTCTGAACGAGAAATAATTCAAGCAGCCACTGACCAGATCGTACCAATAGGACAGGAATGGGAGTCCAGCGGCGACAGCCGAGGAGAAGGCGGAGAGCAAGGCCGTAAAACACATGAAGCGGACGGTAGGCAGTAGGAGAGACGTGGGCCCAGACAGGAGCACAATACATCAAAATACCCAACATGTAGGCACGAAAAAGTACAAGTTTTTTTGGAAAATTCTAACGGACTGGCCGGCTTCAGCAGGGGAGCAAGAACGAAAAGTGACCTGTGTGCAGTCGCCACTATACTTGTAAAATGTATGCCCCAGCGCAGTCCACTGTTCAGATGCACGCCCAAAGATTTAACAGAGGGCACCCAGGGAATTAAGAGGGCAGGAGGACCGGTAAAACGACGAGTAAAAAGAACCGCTCGGGACTTTTCAGCATTGGCTTTAATTCCCCACACAGTGAAATAGGCGATGAGGAACTGCATGGGACAAGCAAAGGAAAATTTCGGAAATAGGATGGGAAGAAAAGGTGACAGCGATGTCACCCGCATACAAAGTTAATGCAAAGAAAGGCGGAATAGGAATATCGGAAGTAAAGAGAGAAAACAAGAAGGGAGAGAATGGCCCTTGTGGGATACCAGCCGGGATAGGGTGGGACTGCGACAAGGAAGACGACACACGAACATGAAATGTATGATTAGTAAGAAAATTATAGAGAATTTGAACTAGAGCGGGAGGAAAATGCTGATACGTTAACTTAAGCAAAAGTGCGTGATGGTTAACCATATCAAAGGCTTTCGAGAGGTCCAAGAGGACCAAACCTGTATGACGAAATGAGGCGAAACCGGAAGTGATCTGATCAACAATGTGGGCCACCGCTTGTTGCGCAGAAGCCCGCTGCGAAAACCAAACTGAAATGCAGGGAGGGGGCCAAACGGAGTAAGATGACGTTCTAAAAGGGGGAGGAGAATACGTTCGGCCACTTTAGAAAAAAAGGGAAAGTACGCTAATGGGACGATAACTATAGGGTAAATTAGCTGGAGCACACGGTTTAAGAATACGGACAAATATTGCAGCCCGCCAGGCAGAAGGGAAACAGCCCGTTAAAATAATGGCATTAATTAGACGAGTTAGGTAAACAATGCCTTTTCGGGGCAAAGAAAAAACCAGACGAGGATGAACACAGTCGGGACCAGGAGCAGAACGAAGACGAAGATAGGAAGTGTTATGAAAAACTTCGCCCGGGGTGGCGAGATGGATATCGAAAGGCGCTGGAGGGGTTGGGGGGTGTAATGGGTAGGAATCAAAGAAAGTGACCCAGGAGGAAAAACAGGGAGGAAAGTAGAGGAGAAATAATCGGCCAGGATTTACGCCTTGTACCGCAGACTCAGAAGGTGGCTGAGCTCCACTATCTGAAGGTGGGATCAAACGAGAGGAAAAGGAGAGATTACGCACAAACCGCCACACAGCCAGAGTCTAGACGAAGAGAGGAAATACGGAAGGCCTTTTCGGCAGCGAGCCAAGTAGAGGTCGCGGTCTGACAATGGGAATGCAAGTGAACATATGCCGCGTTCTCCACCGAAACACGGGCGTGTTGCCAGCGCCGGTGAGCGACGTTACGTAATTGAACGAGATTGCGAAGGTCGGGTGGAAATGGAGTGCCTTAACATGTAGAAAGACGAAGAGGGACAGGTTTTTAAGGCCCGAAGGCCAGCACACCCTCCATCCTCCCGCACTGCAACTGTACTCAGATGAGTAAGACAGTGCATGGCACTTTCTCCTCTTGTCTCTTCGGGCCATTCACTTTTTTTGTGCCATTACTCGGTATTCTACCAGTTTTCTCTTTAAAAACCTGTCCTCGCCAATCTGAGATATTCCTACTTAAGACTTTACCTAAATACCTCATTATGGGTGATCAGAATTTTGCTCTTCTTGCCACTTATCAAAATCCTCTAGCCTTCTTCCAATTTTGGTGGCAAACTCATTCCAGATTTTGTGGAGAGCTTTATTTCTCATAACATTTCCCAGTTCCAAGTGAATGCCATTTTCTTGCGTAATCTCTTCTAACCATGTTCTAATATCTTCTGTATTCTGACAGTCCGAGATCACGTCCTGAACAGTGTCATAAAATCCACACACCTCGCACAGCGGAGATCGCACCAGCCGCAGGCTATGAATTTTGGCCATCAAATTATCATGGCAGCATATAATTGCATGATGTAATGGTTAATCATTATCCAGTTGCATTCCATTCTGGATTCTACATCTGGTAGCAGTTAATATGTATATCTACCGCGTTCCGACGTGTCCCATCTTTCTTGCCATTGTTCAAGGATACCCTGCATGATTTAATTTTTGTCTTCTTTAGACAGCCTTGCGACTCGAGTTCTCTCCGCTGTTAGCCCTCTATATGTGACCAGCAGGTCAATGGGTAACACACCAACCAAAACAGGGAGTGACTCATTAGGTACAGTCTTATACGCCATGGCCACGGTCAGCAGTGCCGCTCCTTGAGCACTTATGAGTTTCCTCTTATGCCAAGATAATTCGGCTCTGTGGAACTACATCACTGCGCCATATATTATGATGGCTTCAAACACAGCTCGGTATATAGTTCTTAATGTTCTGTAGTTAAGGTCCCAACTGGTATTTCCTATTCAAGACCACTACGGCCTTCCTATAAATATACTAGATACGCTTGAGGAAGCTCATTTTACCATCCATGATGACTCCCAGGTACTTAAACTCATGCACATTTTCCGTTGGGTTTCCCCCGAAGCGCACCATCGGCAGTCTCTTGAGCTTGCCTTTAAGGAGCATAGTCGTTGTTATCTCAATTGAGAATTTCAATTTTGCCGTTCCAGACCATTTCCAAATCTTCACCATAATTTCTGCTGCTTTGGTCTCTAGGGCACTTCTCGAGTTCCCAGAAACCAAAACCAGCCCATTGTCCGCATATCCAAAGCCAGTGCACCCCGGCAGGAGACCCAACTCTAGAAATCCCTCGAGTTCCCAGAAACCAAAACCAGCCCATCGTCCGCATATCCAAAACCAGTGCACCCCGGCAGGAGACCCAACTCTAGAAATCCATCAAATAGGACATGCCACAGAATCGGCCCAAGGACCGACCCCTGGGGACATCCCTTCGTCAAGTGTTTTCTTACTTGCATGGTCTTTGCTGAGTACTGACTCCATATATCATTAAAGAAGTCCTGTATGACCCTGTAGATGTTTGCAGGGCGTCTCTTGCTCTTAAGCTGATGCATCACCTCCGGCCACCAGGAATTCTCAAAACCTCCAAAAATGTCTAAAAAGACTCCCATAATGTACTTCTCGAAGCTTTCTCTAATGGTCTTCATAATGTCATTTAGAGCAAAGTCCATTCCTGTTCCTTTTTTGAAGCCATAATGTTTTTCTATTAAAGAGCCTTCAGCCTCCAAGGCCATAATCAAACTTCTATTAACAAATTTTCTAAGACTTTGCCCAGCACTGGAAGAAATGTCATTGGCCGATAGGACTTCTTATTATTACCTTTTTACAGCACTCTTAAGCACCAATGTTTCCAACAGGAAGGAAACACACCGGTTCGAAGACAGTCATTGTAGATCTTCAACAACACTTCTTTGATCCTTGAGTAGCTTCTTTTAAGACTTTCAGAAGTTATCCCGTCTTTACCTGGAGCTTTTCCATTTTTCATTTGGTATACTGTTGTTGTTAGCTCTTCCAATGTAAATTCAGGGGCATCTCACCTCCGGAACATTTCCCATTGGCTATCTCTTAACTGTGTGCTCCTCCCCAACATCCTCAAGGAAATCATCCGGCAGGAGCGTGTGGAGCAGAACCTCCATTGACCTATATTGGTCAGTTATCATCCCACCATTAACACTTATGCATGGTGGCAGGGAACTTCTTTCTTATTTTGTTTGCCGCTAATTTGTAAACGAGGCTAAATAGGTCCTCATTCCCTGCACGGGTCAAAAATTCTTCCCACGACCGTGCCTTCTTCTTCCGCACCCTGTTGAAGTAGGCTTGTTTCTTTTGCTTATAGCCTTGGGAGAATCGCTCACGCTCTTCACCCCGGAGTCTATGTAGCTTTCTTCTTTCCCTTCGTAATTCTTTACTTTCCTGTTCCAAATCTCTGTCCCACCATAACAGATTGGGAAGTCCCTGTGTAGTTTTGCGGAGTTTCTCCTCACAAGTATCATGAAGAATTTTTGTTATCGCCATTACTCTTTCTTAAATATCTTCATTTTCCCAAACAGGACATTCTCTAAGTCTCCTCAACAAGGTATGGTCAAAGGCTGCCCAGTTCGCCATATTATGCACATATCTGACCTCGTTTTCTTCAAACAGAGGAACATTCTTTACATAACCGTGCNCAATATCTTCATTTTCCCAAACAGGACATTCTCTAAGTCTCCTCAACAAGGTATGGTCAAAGACTGCCCAGTTCGCCATATTATGCACATATCTGACCTCGTTTTCTTCAAGCAGAGGAACATTCTTTACATAACCGTGCACTTCAAACACGATGAGTCTGTGGTAGCTTGAACTTTCGTCCGTCACAGACCCCAGGTTTACATAGCTCCTAGCCTTCATGCTTACCGCCGCAATATCCAAGTACGACTGTGTATCATGTGCCTGCGAGACGAAAGTGGGTAATTCCCCTTCTTTGTTTGCCACATCCATGTCATTGGTCAGTAGGAACTGACTGACTTGTTCTCCTGCTTCGTCTATAATAGGGTAGTGCCACAGCTCAGACTTGGCATTAACATCTGCACTTATTATAAGTGGCTTATTTATTAGTGTAAAAATTATTATTTCCCATCTTTCTAAGTGTGTCTGAGTGTCATCCCCGAACTGGAAGTACGAGGAAGCCATCCAACATTCTGTCGTGCCTTTAACTATCTGCACACAAAAATGATGTGTCTTCGAGGCACTTGACATCATGGAGATGTCAATATTAATGTCGGTCCTCAACGCCCCAGCCCGCGGACAACTGCCACAAGTGTACACACTGCCCCGCAGGCTCGCTGCAGTGTCGAACGGCACATAAGGCTCCTGGAACAGTAGTACATCAAGTCTCTGCTCCACCACAATCCTGTTAAGCTCTGCAGCAACCATTGCTGACCGCTGCATATTCAACTGACCATGCCTCAAAACATTACTACAGGTCATAATCTATTCTCGCGAGTTCCACGGACAGGGCCTTCTGATAAGCAGGGAAACTCCTTGGACTCCACTCTGTGGTCATGCGTTTGTCCCCTTTTATGGCAGTTAGTACAAATTTCTTTGTACTCCTTATCATTTTTCTTTGGGCAGTTCCCATATTCCTGCCCTGTTATGCCACATCTTGAGCAGGTGGACTCCTTATCTCTGCATCTGCTAGCTATATGTCCCCACTGTTGACATTTATAACAGTGTGACAGGGAGATGTAATCACGCACATGACAACTATCGTAGCCCACATACACCCTTTCCATTTCTATAAGTGCATTACGCACTTTAGGGTCACATTTCAGTACCACGTTGATCCTGTCTGTGTCCCTCCTTCCAGTTCTGTGACTGACTGTAACAGCCCTCACAAAACTTTCCAGATTATGTCCTCCACAGCTTGCATTCCGGAAATTTTGCCTGAAAATGGTCTCGAGCAAATCTCCACTGTCATCACATCGTGGTACATCATAAACCACTACCTTGGGGCCCCTTCTCTTGGGGGCCTCAAGTTTCAGCCCCAATTCCTTTATCTTGGTGGCATTATTAATACTCTCCAAGGTTTTGTCATCCCCAGCTTCAATCAGGATGCCATCACCCCTGATTCCTCTATCTGAAGCCCATCACTTTTGGGATCAAAACCTTTCTTGATGTTTTCTCTTGTTTCTGTGCTTGTGACTCCCTCTTTATCAGAATACACTAAGATCACCTTCTTGGCTGGTTTGGGCTTTATGCCCTCAGCACCTGCCGCCTGGGTATAACTCCTTATTCCAGGTACTTTTTCAACAGGCTTTGAAGTCTCATGCCTCATTACTGTGCTCTTCCCCACCTATTGCAGTTTACCGATGAGTTTGCTGTTCTCAATCAGTACTTCGTCAATGTTACCCTGCAACTGGTTCAGTCTGGGTATAAGCCAGTTTGCCTGAGTGCTGTTAATCTTAGAGCTCTTGCTAAGCAGCCACTCCATCATATATTAGACTAGTTCCCTAGTCTCATCGTGAGTTTTTCCCACTGTACTTTCAACTTTTTGTAGAAAGTCGTCTTCCACAAATGAGCCACTCCCATTTCCATCCGGTAGCTGAAAACCGAACTTTCGTTTAGCCCTTGGTTCTTCACTCCCTGAAGTACTGGGAACAGGAACAGGTTCCACTTCTGTTCTTGCAGGCTTCAGTGCCGATTTAGGGACCACTTCCAAAATCAGCCGTTTCAGGGAATATCATCCTGGCGGACTTCACGGGTTTTCCCTTCTTCCCGACCAGTGTGAATTCTTGGACTTTCCGGGACACTGTCCTCAAATCTGAATCATTTTCAGAAGAGTCATCAGAATCTTCAGATCCTCTTACCATTTCCGAAATTTTTTCTGTTGGAGACATTTTGTAATGCCCCCAATAAAATTTAGCGTCCAGAAGACGGGTTACTGCCACCGACACCACATCCCTTGAAATATTTTCCTTTTCGAGGAATCCTATCAGTCCTTTTCTTTTCTCTTTGACTTACAATGACTTGTCAGTCATTGTCAGCACCAGAGCATCTATCAGGATCACCCTTACCTGCCTAAATGGGCTTGTTGAGGACGCCATTGTGTTCCTGCGTCTCACAGGACCCACAAAATGACATCACACCCACGCTGTTCTTACACAAGTTCCTTAATACACTATCACTTGTGTGTTTACCACTATGTAAGTCCTCACACTACACGCAAGTCCTCACACAAAACAAATTTCATATATATATACCTGTCCACAATGCCTTAGCTAGTTTTGAAACCAGCGAGGTCATAGCCTCGACTTAACCTGAGGCTGTGGGCCTCATACCGGCTTCCTTCTTCGCTCCCTCTTTGCCGTCTACAAAGGATCTCCAGAGGAGAATTACGGTTATGCACAGACTCTTATGGCATAAGTCCAGTGGACTGATGATGTCGTGACCCGTTGATCCACCCGGCCATTCAGAGGCGGGGAGCCAGTACCACACTGCTCTCTTTGTAATCACTTGTGATCCCACTCCGAGGAGAGACCTGAGTTACTGTTCTTTCTTCCTTTCAGCCAAGCCCCCAACTCATGCACCACAGTGAAACTTGGCTTTACTCTCAATATTCGCCACTTCCTTGCGAGAGGTTTCTTTAAACTCAGGGAGATAGTTTCCGAGGGTACGCTGAGAAAACCTACGAAGAGGGACAGCGTCACTCGCCACCGCTAGGACAGAATCAGTAAATAGGGTGACATGGCAATTAATATGGGCGGGATCGGGAAGGGAAAAGTCGAACCGAAAAGTATTATTAAGAATAGAGCTGAAGTGCTGCCAATCGGCGTGGTGGAAATCGTAATAAGGAGTAGCGGAGTGCAAGGGAGAGGCGGCATGCGCGTAACCCAAACAGGTAGGTGATCTGATGTAATATCGGGACGGACCGAGATGCTTGAGACCGCAACAGGGCCAAAGGTCACAAAAAGGTTGAAGACACTCGGCCGAAAACCATAAGAAGGGGGAATAAAAGTGAAATCTGGAAGGGCAAAAAAACGTATTTGGGGAGAACCAAAAATACGGTGGAGCTGCATGCCACGTCAGTTAGTGGACACAGCCGAAAATCTGATGCCGACAATTGAAGTCGTCGACAACAATAACCTGGGCATCAGAGCGAAGGAGGTTGCGCAACCCGTTGCCAGAAAACCCCCTGTTTCCGGCAAGTATACTGCATAGAAAGGGATGGGTTGGGGTTGACAGTAAACCCGAGCGGCCACCACCTCCATGTTGCCCAAAGGGGGAGCCTGGCGGCCGAATTGAGGGATTACCGAACAGACTAGTATAGCTACACCCCCGCCCCACGTTGGATGGTCTCGACGATAAGCAGTGTATCTGGAAAAGACACACGGCAAAGATGGACGAAGTCACATTTCAGAAACATAAACCACGTCTGGAGAGTGGACTGCAAGAAAGTGATGGAAGTCGTGCTCCTTAGAATAAAGGCCGTGGGCATTCCAGATCACGATCTTAAGGGCACACATTCGTCAAGAACATAAACAAACTGTCAAAATACACATTCACATGCTCAACTGAGGAAGGGGCACTATGAAGTGCCAGGGTAGATTCAAGGAAAAAACGCAACCAAGGCAGGAGGTTTGGACGGAACAGTACGGCAAATAGATCAAAAAAGGCCTGATAGGGAGCCCCAAAATGGGATCCCAACACAGCGCCCTGATAAGCAGAATGGGAAGGCTGGTAGGAATAATGGGTAGGAGGGGAACAAGAACTGCCTGAGACGACACAGGAGGGGCTTGTGCATGCGCCGCCTGCATTCCCTGACCGAGGGAAGGGTTCCCATGAAGGGAATCCGGCCCAGAAGGAACAACTAAGGAAAGCTGAGGAGAGGGAAATGAGCCCACACTCGGAACAGAAAGGGGAAAAGGGGCATGGTCAGCAGTATGGGTATGGCGGTCTGAAAAAACGGACGATACGGACGGTAGGCAGCCAAATCACGAAGGTGCCGTCCTGGGATCAACCCAGGAGGGTTGCATTTGGGAGGGGGGCAGGAAACACCGTCGACCCAGGAACACAAACCCGGGAAATCCTGAAAGGACTGGGGATCCAGCACTGCCCAGAGTGGGGCCGAACACGAGGGGCCAGAAGGGGAATGAGACCATGCACGCGTTTCGAGATATTTAATGTAATTGGGACAAATACGGGTGTTAGCTGGGTGATCGCCCCCACAATTACAACACTGCACTGGCTCATCCGGCTTCATGGGGCATTCTCCCCGCCCATGAGCTTTCGAACAGCAGAGACATTTAAATGGGCGGCCGCACTCGGTAGAAAGATGCCCCCAACCCTGACAATTGTGGCATTGCAGCGGACAGTCACTACCACAGAAATCCTCAAAATGAACCAGGACCCCAGCGATAGATCGGAGCTGACGGACCTGTTGCAACACCGGAGGTGACTCAAATGAAACGACGATCTTATTAATCGGGCGTGGCAGAATTCCACCGTTAGAAAGCTGGCGAATACTAATAGGAGGGAAACCCAAGTCTGTCAGCTCTAATTCTTCTGACGCTGTGTCAGCTGCTGCGGGTAACACCAACACCACACACGGCTGACGCGCACGGTCTACGGGATATGTGTGAAAAGGAATGGCATGTTGCCTGAAATAAGTCAGGAGGACCTCGCGGTCCAAACATCCCCCTTCCAAACAGGAGGGATGGTAGCGGGCCTTGCTGCAGAGATAGTTGACGATAAAGGCCCCTTGTAATTGATGCCACATGTCCCTGTTGGCCTTAAGGACGTTCGGAGGCATCTGGATGCGACGAGGATGGTCGGAATCCGCCACGGCTGTGTCGGTGGCGCAGATGATACAGTAGGGACGGAGGTGTCACCCGAACGGCCCACCGAGGATCGTGGGGTGCCCTTCCGACGTTGCGGAAACAGCTGCGATAGCGGAACAGTGGCAGCAGAAGCCATGGATGGCTGGATAGTGACGCTACAGGCCGGAATGGTTTGCACTGCAGTGACAGTTACAGTAGTCGCCATCATAGAAGTAGAGACTGCCATCGTCACCATAGTCGAGAAAAGCGAAGCCGCCCGAACAAGTGACAAGGTCCTGTTGGGCCGCACGCACGTGGGTCGAAAAGTCCCCTGGCGGAACGATGGGCCGCGAGGACAACTTAGGCACGGAGTTGGACTTCTTGAAAGGGAGTTCGGTAACCGGAACTGGAATGCTGATGGCCTCGTCAAAATAGGACAGCAATAAGGCCACCACCTCTACATCCCCCACAGGATGGGTAAGGATGTCATCAGAATGGCTTTTTTACAGCGTCTGCCGGCGCGAACGGGAACTGCGTGAAGACTTGCCAGGTTTAGGTGTTAACTGGGCTACATGTAAGCCAGCCTCACATGATTTCTTGACATCTTTGCGCGTGTGATCCCGCGCACTGGAGGTAAAGCCACCCAAGTAATCTAGCTGCAATGTCCTTTTTTTTCTTTTTTTTTATTGTGGTACGGTTGCATTGGATGTGTTCAGAGTTTCCAGAAGACCCATTAAAATAGCTGTCTGTTTCTGTGTTGAGTCAGAGTGTTTTTCAGCTTCTTTACTTATTTTGAATATAATCTTCATCATCTTTTGAAATTATTGTGTTTGCAGAAATTGTATTGCTTCCCTTGTTACTGTTATTTGCTAGAGATCTTCATTTTGTGTGCTTTGTATAAATAATCCTTTTTCTTCTGTTTGTTTCGGAAGTTTTGTGGATAAGTTTGGGAAATGTAATGAGGATAGTTGTGAAGCCTTTGATTGTTGGATCTGGGTTACTGTAGGGTGTGTATCTTAATTGTTATTCTATATGTTGGATTGGTTTAGTTTTTCCTGCCAGAAACTGCAGTTTCCGTCACTAGCAGTACGTGCTCATTCGCAGTTTGCACATTTGGTTTGTATTGATATGTCTTCATTACGTGGGCAGTGTTCTGAGTGATGNATGTCTTCATTACGTGGGCAGTGTTCTGAGTGATGTGGTCCTGCACATTTTACACAACTGCTGTGATGTCGGAACTTTTGGTATTTAAAACACTGAAGAGATTTCCTGTCTTTTATGTAGAGTTCTGTTTTTACTCCTATGCCTGCGATAATTCTCAGGTTATTTAAATGATTTGATTTGTTGTTCCATTTNTGTAGAGTTCTGTTTTTACTCCTATGCCTGCGATAATTCTCAGGTTATTTAAATGATTTGATTTGTTGTTCCATTTGGATTAAGACTATCAGTAGGGGCAATGGAATAATTTTGTTCTGGTCGGTGGTGTCCTTTCTTTTCATCTGCTTAATTTTAATGACTGTTATCCCTTCTTCTAGAAGTTCAGCTACTTCCTCTTCTGGGATTGTTGGGATAAAACGCCCTTATTACCATTTTATAGGATGGGGGAGGCCTGGGCTTGTATGTATAGTGTGGTAATCCATGATTTTTAATGATTTTTAGGCATGTTTTATAATCCTCTAATGAATTTGGTTGAATTTTTCCACCTGATTTTGTGTATATGAATCTGACCCTGGAGTGAGTCTCCATTATAATTAGATTTGCAATGTAAATAACATTTCCATTTGTTGTGAGTATTATTGGTGGCGGGTAGCTGTTGTTGGTACCCTCATTGTTGACTGTTTGTGATGTTGAGGATTCTTTTATTTTATTGTTGCCTGAATTTTTATCTAAAACATCTTTGTTCTTTCGTCTGAATTCTTTTACTGTTAACCATGGAGAATCAGGGTTATTATGGTTGTTGGATGTGTGTTCCTGGTCCCTGTCGTGCTGGATACTCGCCCCATCTGTATTTGTTTCATGAACTTTACATTTGGAGTTTACCATATCAAGATCTAGATCACCCTGGGGACCCTCATTGTGCACAGGGGCTAGTCCCTCAGAGGGTGTGTCACCCAGGGTGGGGCTCGCTTCAGATGAGAATTTGTCCTTGCGGGCACGACCTACAGTTACCAGGTTACCTGTAGCAGCCACTGACCTATTCCAGGATATGTCTTGGGGGACTGACCCCGGCTGCTTTTTGGACATATTTGAATGCGATTGTTGTTGATGTTCCCCCTTCATTAGCACCGTTAGGCTTCCCGGGGGTGCTGGCTTGGTTGTTGATATATTTTGGTTTGAAGATTTGCTTTGTTGAGTTTAATATTTTACTTGAAGAAAATTTTTCAGGCTTCTTGTAGGCTTCTGTAAACAGCTTCATGTTTGGTTCTAAATTCATTTTAACTTGTTGGAGCTCATTCCCGAAAGGCCCCGATGGGCCCCTTGCTCTCTATGGTTGGCTGGGAATGCCAACCAATCAGGGCGCACCTCTCTTCCTCTGGATCACCGACCTCTCGCAGTGTGCTGCTCGCCTCGTCTCCGAATCTTCCTCGCCTTCTGCCTATCCCTCGCACTTGCCAAGTCGTCGAACTCTTCCCCTTTTCGATCGCCGAATCCCTTGCTGCCTGGAGCTTAAAGTTAAAGTTTGAATCAAAGTTTTTAAGCTCTATATATTATATATTTATTTTCAATTGGCCATGGCTTTTTATGTTACTGTCTAAGGGTTTTAATTAGCTATCTATTTGACTTATTATTAAATTTAATTAAGATTTCATGTGATTTCTCTTTATTGATTTGGGTTTATTTAATTTATTTTATTGGGGAAAAAGGGGAGAACCCCCTGTAAAAAAAACCTGATGCACTGCTCTGTTATTCGTTTTTTTCTTTTTGGTGATNCCTGTTATTCTTTTTTTTCTTTTTGGTGATGCACTGGAATTTATTCTGGGTTGCTGAGATCGCACAAGGTTGAGAAGATGATTTCGAGTTTGGCTGCTGGTGTTGTGGCGGTTTGTAGTTTTGTGATAGCTGCTCTGATAAGAGGTAAAAATGGGTGAAGGGCTGTCATGAATATTTGTACGTATGTTATGGATTGCATGAGTTTGGTGGCCGGTGATTGTGATGTATTGTTATGATTCAGTGCTGGTGTGTTGAGGAGCTGGCCTTCTCTGGAGATTTGGTTGTGTCCTGTGAGTTGGTATGGGCGGAATAGGAATTGATGCAGGAGCACGTGGATGTGAGTACGGTTTGGATTGTNTAAGGGTTTTAATTAGCTATCTATTTGACTTATTATTAAATTTAATTAAGATTTCATGTGATTTCTCTTTATTGATTTGGGTTAATTTAATTTATTTTATTGGGGAAAAAGGGGAGAACCCCCTGTAAAAAAAACCTGATGCACTGCTNTGATTTGGGTTAATTTAATTTATTTTATTGGGGAAAAAGGGGAGAACCCCCTGTAAAAAAAACCTGATGCACTGCTCTGTTATTCGTTTTTTTCTTTTTGGTGATGCACTGGAATTTATTCTGGGTTGCTGAGATCGCACAAGGTTGAGAAGATGATTTCGAGTTTGGCTGCTGGTGTTGTGGCGGTTTGTAGTTTTGTGATAGCTGCTCTGATAAGAGGTAAAAATGGGTGAAGGTCTGTCATGAATATTTGTACGTATGTTATGGATTGCATGAGTTTGGTGGCCGGTGATTGCGATGTATTGTTATGATTCAGTGCTGGTGTGTTGAGGAGCTGGCCTTCTCTGGAGATTTGATTGTGTCCTGTGAGTTGGTATGGGCGGAATAGGAATTGATGCAGGAGCACGTGGATGTGAGCACGGTTTGGATTGTCTATGTGTTGCAGTTCGGGGTGGTAAAGGTTGATAGGTTGTTGGTGCGGCAGTGGTACTTGTGGTTGTTGTGGTTTTTGCGATTGGTGGTGGAAAGTTCCGAGTTGTCATTGCTGGTGGTGCTGGGAATGGGAGTGGAGGTTTCTGTTGTGCTGGGCGAGTTTTTAGCAGTTCTTCTTTCTCTTGTCTTTTCGGGCACACTCTGGCACCGGCCATGTGGTCACCGCCGCAGTTTGGACATTTTTTTGGTTTCTGAGGGGGTTAGTTGGCATTCCTATATGGGGTGTTGTTGTGCGCATTGCGGTCACTTATGGCTGCAGTAGCATGTTCTGCATATCTTTGGGGTTAGTGATGTGTAAGTTTCTGTAGTGATGATATAATGTAATACCTAGCGTATTGCGAGTAGTTTTTCTTCTTCGTTCTCTTCTTGTAGGATGACTAGAACTGGTGGGAAGTAGTAGATTCTTCTTTCTATGTTGGTGTCACCTAGTATCTTGACAGTTGGGTTAGTGAACCCTTGGACGATGAGGTTTTCTGCGATGTCTTCTGGGTGGGTGTCCTTGTAGATGTTCCTCAGGATGACTCGGGGTTTGGCTCTCTGTTCTGCTGATTTTCCTCTTCCAGTGGCGACTGACAGTCCGTAGACTGAGCTGAGTGGTAAAACAGGGAGTATATATACGAATCTGGCACTCTTCCGAGCGCACCAATAGGAGGGCAGGTAGTCTCTGATTGTCTTGCTGAGTTCTTAGTGTGTACGCGAGATTTTTATTTAGTATCATGGCCGGCAATGGACACAGTCCAATCAAACCATCATAATAACAAATTACTTGAGTGTTCGCAAATGTTTACCGAATGATTTTTATTCGACGTTAAGAAGTGGAACTACTTCGTCTGCATCGTTGCTAACTTTACTGNCAAATGTTTACCGAATGATTTTTATTCGACGTTAAGAAGTGGAACTACTTCGTCTGCATCGTTGCTAACTTTACTGGGCGCATACTCGTCAGCACACGCGTTGAAACACATTCAGGTAGGGCATTGATATTTTTCAAAGGTCGATTTCAAAAGTGCTCAGATAACCGTGGACAGTCTACATAATTGTACCATGTTCGGGATGCTGGGAAAGGAAAGATGTTCCCCGCGCAATCTACTGCACTAGACTGAGTTGAGTAGTTTTTCTCGGCCGTTAAGAGAGCCGCCTACCAGGCGCTTGAATTTCATTCCAGAGTGTTCTAAATCCTGGGTTTTCTTTCTGTTAAACCACTTGAAGTGTTCCTATTATGCNGCTTGAATTTCATTCCAGAGTGTTCTAAATCCTGGGTTTTCTTTCTGTTAAACCACTTGAAGTGTTCCTATTATGGCGATATACGAAAGAAAAACACAATTGATACGACGGACGAATAACACTCTAAAGACCTCACGCGCATTAGAAATATTATTCCCGAGTACACAAACGTAGCTTTAAAACTGACTTTCCACACTGCTGTATTTTAAAATTCANCATTAGAAATATTATTCCCGAGTACACAAACGTAGCTTTAAAACTGACTTTCCACACTGCTGTATTTTAAAATTCACTGGAAGAAGTAATTCCTCAATTTACCACATCAGTGTATAGGTATAGCTAGAAAGCGGGACTGGTGCAATTGTTTCCCATACATCCATGTTACTTGCGTAGAGAACTTCACAACTTTGTATAGCAACGACGCTAAACGTTCATATATGTGCAATCTGATATGTGGTATTATTTCTATACTATGTATATATTAAAATCTTCCATTACAGTTTGCGAACTTTACGAGAATTTGTTTACAATGTATACTGGTTGGAAACACGCAAGACCATTATAGGGAGGGACCTGAAGTAAAGTTTCCTGCAGACTTGCCACCAATAAAATTATAGGGTCACCGTTTGAAGCACCGTAGATACACGCAGCACGACGAGAACACTGCACGCCAGTTTAGAGCCTTGCGGATAGGAGCGATGGTGCACTAGGTGCGCGTGTCATTGTCGCCCGTATCGCACCCGCATTTCTGTGCCTCAAATGCGCAAAACAGCTCCAGCTAGGCGGCGTCCTGAACAGTGAGTTGTTGAACGCCGGTGAGAAACGGGAGTATCCCGAGAAAAGCCTGCCGGTCCACGACAACGCCCGCAAAGTTTCTCACTTGTGAAAATCCTGGTGACCCGTTGAGAATCTAACTCGGTTCGCGCTAGTGGCAGGCGGATATTCCGAATACTACAACGCCAATTAGGCTGCCTACTATAAACTATTTGCAGTATCTTCACACTTTTTCAATGAAACCTTACAGAAATCACTCCATGAATGACATGTTTGGTTGTTTCCTAAATATGTCATGTATCACAAGACTTTTATACTTCTGATAACAAAGTGTATATTATTTTTTGCTTGTACTGGACCTTTACTTATATTTTATATAAAAAAGAATAATATTTCATTTATAATTTATATGAATAATAACATGGAGAAAATAGGTTCGTTGGTGATGCCTAGTAAGAAATAGTTATCATAAAAAAATCTTATTAAACGGAGTGCGCACAAACGTGGTGCGTTGTGCCTGTGGTGTAATTTTTTATACTTGGTTAAGATTTGTTTGCATGAGGCGGAGGAATAGACTGTAAATAGATCTTTAGTAGGGCTTCAGAAAAGTCGTAAGTAATCATGAATGAACTATACACTAGGTGTTAGCGGCCTTTTGTCCATATTAACCCTAACGTAAAGGCGAGGACAAAGTGCACATGTTTCTTCGCTTGCACTCTTGGTAAACCTTCCGACTCGCATTCGGGAGGACCTAGAATCGAATCCCGGTCCGGCCATCCTGATTTTTGTTCTCCGCGGTTTCCCGAAATCATTGCAGACGAATGCTGGGGTGGTTTGTTACTACATGCCGTGGCCGATTCCTTCCCCACTCGTGCTTCTGTGAGCAACTTGCTCCTTATCTAAAGACTTCACTGTTGACAAAACGTTTAGAATGTGTGGTACATAAAAAAAACACTAAACANAACTTGCTCCTTATCTAAAGACTTCACTGTTGACAAAACGTTTAGAATGTGTGGTACATAAAAAAAACACTAAACACATTAATAAAAATATCCAAGTTTTTGGAAGAGAATATAGAAATTCCGACCAACAAAAATCCTAGGTAATATTTTTCGCTAAGTTGCTGAAAATATATTTTACCAGAGTAACACATTGCTATCGACCTATCTNCAACTTGCTCCTTATCTAAAGACTTCACTGTTGACAAAACGTTTAGAATGTGTGGTACATAAAAAAAACACTAAACGCATTAATAAAAATATCCAAGTTTTTGGAAGAGAATATAGAAATTCCGACCAACGAAAATCCTAGGTAATATTTTTCGCTAAGTTGCTGAAAATATATTTTACCAGAGTAACACATTGCTATCGACCTATCTATTATGCCGTAAATGTGTACGTTTTAGATTGGCGTAATATAACGCGCTAGGGGATTGTATCACTCCCTCAAAATATTCGTTCACTAAGTGGGCAGAAAATATTATTTAGGATTGCTCTTTCATGATTTTTCTAAATGTCTTCCAGAAACTTGTAAATTTCAAATATAGGCTGTTCACGATAAGCCGAGCACTTTTGAAAAACCTGCTTAAGATCTACTTGTTTGCACATTGTGTATTCTCCAGCCATATGTAACATTAACATTGCCGTGGGTCGGCTGACATTATTCGTGCATCGGTCAAGTGAAGCTGCGAAATTATTACAAAAGTGAATATTTCACAAACTTACTTATTCTTACACTTATATGCCTTAAAAAACAGCAAGCAAAATAAATAATTTCAGTATTCAGGGATGTTTACCTAACACTTTTAATTCAAGAATAAGACATGGAACTACTTTCCCACCGTAGTTGCCAAGCGGTGTGCCCGTTAAAATTTATGCATGATGGGCCAGTAACTTTTTGAAAGGTTGAATTCAAAACTTGTCAGTTAACCGTGAACAGTGTCATTTATTATGTCCTCTGAAGTCCTGCCTGCCTTTATTTGTACTGCAGTGTGAGTGGTGGGTGT
Organism: Clitarchus hookeri; assembly: GCA_002778355.1. Taxonomy (NCBI): domain Eukaryota; kingdom Metazoa; phylum Arthropoda; class Insecta; order Phasmatodea; family Phasmatidae; genus Clitarchus; species Clitarchus hookeri. Next base: position 105,438 of record NQII01004504.1, read on the forward strand.
TGATTGCAGCTGTTCTGCAGCGGCACGGTGCTGTACCACGGCCAGCCAGTGGGCGTGATAGCGGCGAAGACTCGCCAGATAGCCAACAAGGCCAAGCGGCTCGTCAAGATCCACTACAGCGGCGTCGCTAAGCCCACCATTCACGTGAGAGAGACCATCTCTCGGGCCGACACACGAGCCGAGACTACAACACCCGCCACGAAGACACCTCTCAACTCCGGTAAAAGTGGCACTGGTGCGTCATTGTCGTCTCGTCGACGTTATGGTTTCTACATATTAGATACAACAAAGTTGCCATGCAGGATACATCACTCGTATAAATTAACATGTATTGGGACATACACTATTAGTATAAGAACTACGGAAAAACTTGGTCGTGGATTTATGTGACGCAGTGCATTCAATTCGTGGTCTCTTCTAGTAATGTAACTACCGAATCGGCAAATTAAGCGCTTGCATAAACAGTAGTGCCAGCATATTCGCAGTCATATCACATATCAAAATGATCCTTGCTATCACATGACACGATCTTACAATAGAATAGTGTTACTTTTAAAAAAAATTATTTTTTCTCTCATACATGTTGTGATGTCAGATTATGTTTTAAAAATGTATTATTTTATTATCATTACATATTCTTATAAATGACAAGCATTGCATAATTAAGACAGAATAGTGTTTAAAAATATTTTCCTATAGGGGTAAAATGTATATCCATTACTGTTTAAAGAATAGTAAATGAGAATTGAATTAACATTGACCCCAATATTTTATAGCCCGATATAAATATTGAGTTCATCATCATACACACATTTGCAAAAAAATTATCACCAAGATGCCATCGCAAGGGCACGTAAGTACGAGGGTTATTCGGAAAGTAAGGTCCGGATCGCCGTCCCGGCATGCCTTGCTCGTCAAACGACGCAATTTGCATTGGTATTGTTGCAGTGTGCTGTTTACAGTGTCAGGAACGTTTCAGCAGCGGAAGTTCATCGACAGATAAGTCGAGTGTATGGCCCCAATGCGATGAGTGACAACGAAGTGCATGAGGGGATGAGACCTTTCAAGGACGGATGGGAAAATGTCCATGATGAACCGCGATCAGGCCGACTATCAGTGATCACAGAAGATTTGGTCAAAGCCGTGGACGAAAAGATGCGTTAAGACAAACGATTCACAATTTCAACTTTAGCTTTGGAATTTCCGAATGTGGGTAGAACAACTTTGCACAAAATTTTCTCTGAAAATTTTCAATTTCACAAATTGTGCGCACGTTGGGTTCCCAGGCTGCTTACTGAAGAACACCAAATGAAAAGAATGGCTTGTGCTCTTGATGTTTTGGACCGATATCATAAGGAAGGTGATCAATTTTTAGAGAAGATTGTCACAGGGGACGAGACGTGGCTTTCTCACATGACCCCAGAGTCTAAACGTCAGTCAATGGAATGGCGTTACCCGACATCACCAGTCAAAGTCAAGACCAAGCGGACAATTTAAACACGCAAGGTTATGGCAACCGTGTTTTGGGATATACATGAAGTCGTGTTAGTCGAGTTTATGCAGCAAGAGACAACAATCAATGCAGACACTTACTCCGCTACCCTGACTAGACTTCGACGTGCAATACAAAATAAGCGACGTGGCCTTCTGAGGTCTGGAGTTTTGTTGCTGCATGATAATGCCAGACCCCATTCTGCCATTCACACCCAAAATATGATCAGATCTTTTGGATGGGAACAGATTGACCACCCACCGGACAGTCCAGACTTGGTGCCGAGCGATTTTCACTTGTTCCGCTATTTTATGAATTCTTGCCAATTGGTACTAAAAACATAGATGCAGGTGTCGAAAATAAACCATACATTTGCCGGACACATTGCAAGGTTAATGATAAGGATAAACAGAAAATAAAATAACATAGGTCCAAGGCCAGGCAAGCGCCAGCCGGCAGGAGAGGCGGTCATAGGAGAAGGGTTAGGGGAAGATAGTACGCCCTCTCTTCACTAAATGTGTGACAGGAAGGACCTACAAACTCCATATGACCACCTAACAAACATGACGAAAGCAATCCTATATCAGGGGGTACTCCCTCGCCCCAAGAAGTCCCAGGTTGTGGCTGTCACCCACGCTCTCAGACCCCCCAGGGGAGGATATCCACATCCCACTTGGTTGAACAGCGACCAGCTGGCAAATGTATTGCCCGCCAGACTAAATACAAACAAACAGAATATACATCATACTCAGAGACACACAATATTATCAAAGTACCGGGCAGGCAATCCACCCACATCCTACCACTTGCAAAGTAAGGAAAATTAAACAAAGAAAATGTCCACAACTTCTGTACTCCCGTAACATGGTTATACTGCTTAGTGGACCGGCAGAAGCGTCGCCAACACATAAAAGAGCCAAAGAGGACACGGGTTGGCACTGACCGAAGAAGGGCGATATTCCCGACCAACACCTTAAGATAGGTGAGTGACTGAGGAAACCATACCCCTTTCCACGAAACTGTGATAGGGAGTTCAGCAACCTCAGCTACCCCACACTCTTCCATGACAGATGTAATGAGATCATGGTTCTTCTCATATCGATCCCTCTTGTTCTCATACGACCATTTCAACCCGCGACACTGGACAACCTGCGCATCAAGGACATGCACGGACCCTTGGCCAGGTTTATAGACAACGAGATCAGGTTTACGCAGTCCATCGGCAGTGCGATACCGGGGTTCTTTGCGAACGTTGAGCCCTTTCCCCTCAAAGTGTTCAGCTACCACCTCGTTGAGGTGGTTGTGCCAAGAGACCCGCTCATCATGGGTATGAGGGCATTGCTGCACCACATGATACGCGGTCTCGGCATCAACACACCCCGCTCGACACCTAGGGGGAGAGCCAGAGAGGCCCCTCCTACCTCTGCTAGTTCTCACCGCTGTAGGGACACTTACTTATCAGTTGGACATAAGAAATGAAGTCAGAAGAAGGGACCCCCCTGGCCCCCCACGAAAGCCATGAAGTCGAGATGGTAGACGAGGGAGAAGTAGGCTCCATGTCAGTATCAGATTTTAGTTTTGACGAAGTGTCAAGAAGTCTTCCGTCCGCCATCGTGGCAGCCTCCGCCCACTCTACCCTCCGAGAAAAGTAAGGCATATCGCACAATGCCCTAGCTGGAGCATAATTGGATTTCTTGACATTTCGCATCCGACTGAGAATTCAAGTCGGTATGGATCTCAGGAGGCAAGGTGAAAGAAGCCCAATGAGACGTCCTTCGGAAGCCTCAGCCAGCGACGAATCGCTGCTCTAATGAGGACGTCCATGATTTAAGTGCTCCCTTCATAACACGGGGGAAGTAAAGCTGATAGACAAGAGACAGAATCAAAAAGACCCTCAAAATCTCCATCCTATGGTAGGGTTTGAGGGGAGCGGAGGTAAGCCTACGCAAAGGCCCTTCAAGGCTGGCTTTAAAGGCCCTGACGCCCCTGGAAGTGAAGGAAATACCCAGATGCTTCCAACACTCCTCCACCCCCAGGGGAGCCAGGTCCACACCACCAACCTTGAAGTGGGTCTCTGTCAAGATTTTGGATTTACGTGTCTTGCCCACCGGGACCATCGCCAGAGAGTGGGACTTAGTCGGAGAAAGTTCAAGGCCAAACCTACTCAACGACTCCTCGAACTGGCTAAGATTGATTTGAAGGCCTACACGTGTATTCGCCAGGAAGACCATATTGTCTGTGAACGCCAACCGATAAATTCTGTGTTCACCAACTGTGTATCCAACCGCACTCACCAAGCCTCGCAGCGCCTCATCCATTACTAAGTTGAAGAGAAATGGAGAGAGTGGGTCACCCTGCCGAACTCCTTGATGAACGGGAATGTCGGCAGTGACCTCACCAGGCAACTGCAAAATCGTAGAGGCTTGGGAGTACAGATTCCAGATGTATCGAACGACTGTATATGGCGCACCTCTAGCCCACAAGACGTTGATAAGGGGAAGGTGTTGCACCGTATCATACGCCTTGCGGACGTCCAAGATGGCCATATACAGAGGGAGAAATCTTTCTGAAGCCTCTGCCAGCACCTCAGACACCAATGATAAATTCTCGGCTAACCCATCCTGCTGTAGGAAGGCTCTCTGTTCGGAAGAAATTGGAAGTGCAGCCTGAAGTCTCCGACTGATGATCTTATTAAAATGTCTACTAACCACAGACGTGATAGTAATGGGTCGGAAGTCACCAGGATGAGACGGAACTGTCTTCTTAGGAATAAACACTGTCCTAGCCTTTAAAAGCCAGGGAGGAAGATCACCGGACAATAAAAAGATGTTAAACAGGACTACCTTCAGTTGGTCAGGGACACCAGACCAGTCCTTCAGAGACACACCATCAGGGTCAGGGGCCGAGTGCCCACGAATGGCGCCCTTCTTCAACTCTTCTTCGGTTATCAAAGTGGACATGTTGTAGGGATCCTCGTCATACAGAAGAACATCTTGTTCATTATGACGACTTTCACCGGTTGAAAAGAGAGTCGACCACCACTCGGAGATACCCTGCTGATCCTCCCCACCAAGAACACGAGCCGCCGCTCGCGCGCGGTCTCGCTTACAGAAATATTGTATGGAAGCATACTCAGACTTACGCTGCTCATTCCGAGAACGTGCAACGAGTGGATCTCTCGGACTGTGGGGATAGGCCTAACCTCATCACTAACTGGAAGGACCTTTCTAAGCCATTGATCGAGTACTCCAGAAACTGACCGTCCCTCGATGGCCAGATCAACAGCGTGGGAAAGCAACCCGACAGAACAGGTATCAATGTACATCTCCTGCAACTCATTCTTCACATCAACAAGCCGCTGACGAATCTGGTCAGCACAGGAAACGCCTTGTTCAAAACGATCGCCGGAGCCACCTGCCTCACCATCTGGACGATGCCTAGGAAAGGAGGTGGCACCCGACGACCATCTCTTGGTGGCAGGAGAGAAAGGGCTAAGATAATCCTCACGCTTGACCTCGTCCGTCATAAGCTTGTAACGTGGAAGCTTTCTTTGAGATTTGATAGAGTCAAAGGTGCGGTTCAGAAACAGACCCTTCACATGGACAGCTGCCACCAAGGCTTGATTAATAAACCTTGTCCCACGAGGTAAATAAATTCCTCCCTCGCTAGAAGTCGTAACTCTTCATCTGGCCAGTGGGCCCTACCCTTGGCTGGTGGAGGTAGGGCCGCATTGTACTCGGTAGGATGAGACCGAAGCTCGTGTAGACCTCGTCCATTTGACGTATCAAAGCTTCTACTGCACCATCTACAGACAAACAACACCATGTCGAAATAACTTGGAAATCCTTTGGGAAACTTCTACTCGAGGTGACCAAAGGGCAACGCAAAATAAACAATCCCTCCAGAATTCACAGCTCACCTAGAGTCTCGAGCCTGTCTTTAGACGATAAATGGGAATAGACCACAAAACTTTCCTTTCACTATGTCACCACAATGATAAAGATAGCTCTAGTCACGACCCACTATCGCACAGTGGTGGCCACGGGAAGGCAACAGGGAAGAATCATGCACCACCAAAAAGGCAAACACATTTAGGTAGGCGAGCTCTTCGCCACAGATGACGAGGTGAAAGAAGCAGATACAGACTGGTTATCCTCACAGGCGGCAGACGTCTATGACTTAGGCATACAAAAGCTTGTAGAACGTTATGACAAATGTTTAAACAAATATGGAAACTATGTAGAAAAATAGGGAAACATGTAAGGAATAAAATAAAAAACATTTTTGAAAAAAGCTGTGATGGTTTATGTTTTATAATAAATCGGACCTTACTTTCCGAATAACCCTCATAGGTACAGGCAGGGGACATGATAGTATGTATACAGAAGTCATAAAAATATTGTACCACGCCAAGCTTGTATTGCAAGGGCAGACACTTGCAAAATGCATTTACCTAGCATTGTGTAGGACCACCCATATCACGGGAAACAGGCTGCGAAATGGTTCCGTATGGATGCATACAGACGTTGGATGTTCTCCTGAGGAAGATCCTGGCGTAACTGACCCTTCAAACGTGCCGTAGTTGCCGCTGGCTGAATTTGCCGACCAAACGGGTCCCAAACATTCTCGATGGACGATAGGTTTGGGGACTTCCCTGACCAAGGAAGCATGTTGAAAACATGAAGATAGGCCAGAGATACCCATACTGCATGAGACCGGGCATTATCCTGCTGGAACATGAGGTTGTCAAGCTGCAACAGGAAGGGGAGCGCACATGGTTGCACAATTTCCTGCACATATTGCCGCGATGTCAGTGTTCCTTCAATCACCACCAGTGGGACGTGAGAATCGTAGGAAATGTCACTACACACCATGACACCTCTCGTGGCGGTGTGCCGCTCTACAATGAAGCCTGAATCACGGCGCTGGCAATTACGTTTCTAGACTCGAATTCACCGGTCGTCTGTATCCAGACCGAACCGTGATTCATCGCTGAACACCACTCATCGCTAGTACGCAAGCTTCCATGCTGCCCGTTCCCGGCAGAAGGTCTTACCTGCTCGGCGATGCTCAGGTCGTAGTAGTAGACGTCGTAAGGAACGCCGCGACGACAGATCCCACTCTGCTAGCCAACTGGATATGGTACTAGTGGACACAGGCGTATCCCCAGCTGCCGTGACATGTCCCTGGATGGTGCGCAGCGACTCCCGTGGGGTGATTACATCCTGTCGCACGATGAAATTATTCTCCCGGCTGATGGTCCGCCGGGAACGACCCGAGCTTTCTATACAGGCGTGTGTACCCTCCTGTTCCTGCTGCGTCCAGGACCGACTGACAGTGTAGGCAGAACGGTTCAAGTAGTGAGCAATGGGCAGAGACGTCCAACCTTTCTCTCGGAGGCCGACGATGTGGCCTCTCTCAAACTCGTCCAACTGGGTTAAGGCTTGTCGAATGCGCCGTCGGGGCGTGCTGCGTGTTCATCAACTTGGTTCTGTGGCTCACACTGCTAGTAAGGCCTTATTTGGGGTCTCAGCGCAAGCATACCACACTAAACGCAAAATCGGGCAAAAACGATATTGTGTGGCAATCTCGATGTACTGGCGCAATTCGTTCAAGATCATTTTTTTCTTTGCAAATGCGTCTAGTTTTCTAAAATATGAAACCGTGGTATTTGCAGTTAAGCGAACACAAGAAACTTACCTGTATTTTTTCCTGCAACGTAGTGGAAGACTGCTCGATGACCATAGGAATATTTGCTTCAAAATGGATTTTCCCTACTGCAGAACATCAGGAAGATCAAAATTTTCCTGAAATTCTTCGTATTTACTGCAACTTCATAAACCATTCAAAATCTTTAGAGATATTAAACTTATTATTTTTGTTTCAATATTTCTCCCCTAATGACCAACATTGCAACATATTTTATTTTAATTTGTTAATCTTACAGTATGTAATTTACTTACACAGATTGAGTTATAACAACAGTTGAAACTTTCAGAAATGCCAAAATGAAAATAAGTTAACGCAATTTAAAAAATATATACTGTACATGTATAATTTAGTATATTTATGATATAAAACTAATTTTTTTTACATAGTTTAACCTTGATGATTTTTAGTACTGTATAAATAGAAGTTAAACCTTCGCTGTCAGTGTTCCAAATTAAAAGTAAAATTGATATAAAATTAAATTAAATAGCACTTAAAAATTTACAAAATGTTGAAAAATTATAAAATGGTGTTAGAAAATATTACACAAAACTTGTACTCGTAAAATTCAACTGATTTTTTTTAGTTATAACTTACAAAATGTACTGTTTTACATAAATGCCTGTAAGAAAGAGTAATTTATATTTCATTATGTTATGTTTCCAAAATTATTACAAACCATTTTGAAAACTAAACTGAATTCACTGTTTCCTTGTAGCAAGCAGTTTTTGTAATCTTATTATATTGTTTTATTTTGCATTAGAAGCCTTCATGGTGCCACGCTTAAACATCTTATTAAAGAAAGAAATTTTTACCCTGATGGACAAATTAATGGGCTTCTATTAGTTTTGTAGGTTTAAGGGGGGAATCAACGTCGGAACAACATACTTATGCTAATAAGCTCATAGTGCCACTTTAATGGTGCATAATTACCTCTCAGGAGATCTGCAGGACTATTAAGATTTGAATTCGATTGAAGGATACACATTAGGGTTGGAAGAAGAGATATAACAAAGTTCTGAAAAGTGTTTGAGTGACCTTTAACCACGTACAACATACAGTTTGTTTGTTCTAATTACACAACTACGGACTTTCACGGTAAAGTGAGCACTTTTGAAATCCACCTTTGAAAAATGTCACTGCTCCTACCTGTATATATTCTAACATAATCAGTGACTTGCGTGCACCTAATAAAGTTGGTAACGATCCAGGGAAAGTAGTTCCATGCTTTAAAGGTGTAATTAGAAGTGTTAGGTAAAAAATTGTAACTACTGAAATTATGAATTTTTCTTTTCTGTTTTTTTTCATATAAGTGCAAAAAATAGCTAATTTGTAAATTATTTAATTTCACAGTTTCACTTGACCTACGCCCGAATCAAGCGATGAGGTCCACGGCAGTGTTAATATTACATGCGATGGTGGAATACGCAACGTGCAAACAAGTAGATCTTAAGCAGGCCTTACAAAAGTGCTCAGTTTACCGTGAACAGCCTTTACCAGCACAGTTCTCCCATTAAAATTATAAATGCATCAACCTTGCTTTGTTTGCATGCAGATGCGGTAACGCACGTGGTCGAAGGTAACTTCGACATGGGCTTCCAGTACCATTACCACATGGAGACGCAGACTTGCAGTGTTGTTCCCACTGAAGACGACTTCGAAGTGCACGCGTCGTCTCAGTGGATGGACCTCTGCCAGTGGGCCATAGCGACAGTGCTCGGTATTCCAGAGCACAGGTAGGTTATGGCGGTCGCCCCAACGTACACCATGCAAAGATAGACATGACAATTATCTCGGGAGACACGGCGGTATCGTCACATCTACAAACGTAATTCTGTAGTCATTACGTTCAAAATCATTTGGCCGACAAGCAGTACACAATCTTACACACAGGCAGTCCTCGTAAAGTGGCTTCATCCATTACTAGTATATATAAATTAATTTACCCGGGATTCGATAGACATTAAGTCGATTTGCATAGTCTTAAGCAAAATTCGTTTGATGGAAAACGTGTTAGAAATTATGTTCAATAAAATATCTTGATTAAAGCACCAAGTGTATATATTATGTTGCCGACGTAACATCCGATTTAATACTAGATATAGGCTCTTCGCAGTATCTTCACACTAAAAAAAAATCATCCCATGTATGAGGTGTTTGATTCTTTCCTACACATGGCATGTATACAAAGCATTATATACCTGTGTTTACATAAAGTGTCTTATTTCTGCTTAAATTTAATTGTTATCTATAAGTTCCCAATTAATTACAATATTTCATTTGTAACTAATATGAATAAAGACAGAGAGAAAATAGGTGTGTTGGTACTGCGTAGTAAGGAATAGTTCTTATGAATAGACTGACGACGCATAAATGAGGTGTGTTATCCCTTTCGTCTAATTTTCTAGACTTAATTAAGCTTTCTTTGCACTAAGCTTTCTTTGCACGAGACGGAGAAATAGCCTGAAAGTAGGAATTTAGGCAGGGCTTCAGAAAAGTAGAAAGTATCCATGAATGGATTATAGTTGGAATATTGTGGGTGTAAGTGTTGGTTTAGAGTTATTGCAGAGTATGCTACGCCCTGCGGAGCTAACCAGAGTGACATAAAGGAGCAAAACTAAACTTTTCAAATAATCTCTTAATGACAGCTTTTTCTTTTCAACACAGTATATGAATTTCTTAAATGTCTTAAAATGAACACGGGTTGTTTTATTAAGAAGATATATGTTTCATATAAGAACCAATTGGGTGCCATGCAAGAAGGTTTATATAACAATTATAAAGAAGAGTGAAGGTCTCCCCTGTTTGATATCATCTTGTCCACAATTTTTATAGCAAAATTCTTTGGCTTGTACTCATTCTTTTCTTTTACAATGAATTTTGTCTATAGAAATAGCAAACTCTATCCAGAAAAAACTTTTAGAAACATTAATTTTCAAACTACTGAGAGACTCCCAAACGTTCCCTGTCCATGAGCTACTTCTCAATGAGCCAGCAGCTTACCCTGGCTTATATAGCACTATAAACATAACTCCACTCCTCAATCAGGAGTTTAAAAGGTTACATTTTTAATTTAGCCAATCTAAGGACTGAAATATACGAAAATAGTATTTTTTTTCTTGTAAATATCACCACATGCCGCGCTGCGAGGCTTCCGTATGGCAACGCTCCAACACGTCACAGCTACACTAGCGCTGCTAAGCGGCTGGCTTGGAGACTCTTCATCGCGCCAGCAGTATAGCTCCGTGCGTGGCGTGACGACCATTCATGGCGTCTTGGCCGGCGCCATGGCTGCCTTGCCCAGGTTAGCGCAGGATAACGACGTGGTGTTTCCGTATCAAAAGGTAGGACATCTGCTGCACATAGTTACATATAATTTCGCACGAATTTGCAAAAAGTATGAGCGTGGATAGTAAACGTTTTAGATCTGTTGTTAGGCGGGCTGTACGTAGCGGGCAGGCAGAAAATTTGACGAAAATGAGACGCCCCGTCTCATCCTCCACTCCCGGAGCGATGGACCCAGGTGAGGATCAGAATATCAGCAGCCGGAAAATCTTTCGAGATGGCCAGTCTCGGCGAGCCCTCCGACGACACTTATCCAGATGAAGATGAAAAACTATATGATAAAATGAGTATGAATGGGAAACAACTCCTGGACTCCATAAGAAACACTAAAAATACACAAAAATCGTAATACATGATAAAACACACATAATGATTATATATTATGTTTTTACGTGTTATTTTATATGTCATACTAGAATACAGCAAAAAGATCATTTCCGAGCAAGTCAAACAGAGCAACACAACTTCAACTGTGACATGTGCACTTTATTTAGTTTCGCGGGGCTCTTCTCATCCTCTAACAACCCTGTCATGGGTGACAAAAACCTCTTTATAACGAACGGCCCTAAAACTTCGGTGCTAATTTTGCGCTAAACTGAGCTGCCTTGGAGATCAAGTAATGGACTTCTAAGAACACCTAGTCTCGTACCTGGAAAGTAACAGTGCCTGCATTTTTATTATACCTAGAAGCTAAACGAGAATGACACTTCTGAAGATTCTTTGCAGCTTGCTCCCGTACCTCATCCAAATCCTTTCTGTCTAAGGCCTCCCAACAGAACTCATGCAGACCCCACGTATGAATGAGAGGATGAAACTAACTCGTGCCAAAGAAAAGTTCTGCTGGCACACACTTCGTGGCATCACTAACAACATTATTATACACACGAGACAGCTGGTACAAAACTGTGTCCCTATCTCTATGCGAACCGGTCTGAAACATTCTTAAAACTGCCTTCAAATTTCGATCGTACCATTCAACTAAGTTCGCCTTTGGATAGTATGGTGTTGTCTGAATCAACTTCATTTCCCAAAAAAATGCGTGATTTTTATTTTGGCCGATACAAAATAGGTGGCATTGTCAATCACCATATGCACTGGTGACCCAAATAAAGTAAATAACCGCAGTCCTAGAATCTTACAGATCTCAACATATTTCATAGACCGCATCGGAGAAAGGCAAACAAACTTACTAAAGCTATCAACAGCAACCAATATAGATGTAAAACCGGCTTTGGTTCGTGGCAGGGGGCCAAACACATCTAGCTCCCACGGGAATTTCGCGACAGATGCACTGTAAGTACGTACTGTCTTCGCATCTAGGCTTAGCCTTCTGGCAATCCTCACATTGCTTAGCAAGGTTTTCAACCTCCTTAGCTAATCCAAAGCAATAAAACATTGTTTTTATCCTACACACAGTTTTATTCTGTCCAAAATGACTCCCCAAATAGGTGTTATGATAGTACTGAAAAATGGGCACACTCAAAACCTGAGGAATAAAAAAAACAAACTATGAGATTTAGGATCCACATACCATATCAACCCTTTCCGCACCTCATAATGGCCTGCCTTACCAGCATTCATATATAATTTTATAGCTCTACATTCCGAATTTGTTCCGTGGTGTTGTAACTTTTAATAAGCCTGAGGATAATTGTGCAAAACTTTAACCTGTCCTATTGGGCCTGCTTCCTTATATATCATCACTTTCGGAGGATTAAACTCATGAAACTCGTCCTCATCAAACATGCGGGACAAACAAACAATCCGCAACACNCTCATAATGGCCTGCCTTACCAGCATTCATATATAATTTTATAGCTCTACATTCCGAATTTGTTCCGTGGTGTTGTTGTAACTTTTAATAAGCCTGAGGATAATTGTGCAAAACTTTAACCTGTCCTATTGGGCCTGCTTCCTTATATATCATCACTTTCGGAGGATTAAACTCATGAAACTCGTCCTCATCAAACATGCGGGACAAACAAACAATCCGCAACCCCGTTGTGTATTCCCTTTATAAGCTTCACTGAAAAATTAAATATGTTAAGTTGCACTAGCCACCTAGCCAATCGTCCAGCTGAATTGTTCTTGGACAAAAACCAACTCAACGCTTGATTGTCAATATGCAATTCGAATTTCCCTCGTTTCAAATAGTCAGCAAATTTCTCCATACCATATATTGCCATTAGAACTTCTTTCTCATAGATAGAAAATTTCTGCTCTGCTGGTGTGAGCAGCGACTAGCATAGCCTACAGGAACAAGGCTTTTATTTTGTTTGACAAAGTTCTGCACTTAGTGCCTTCGAACTAGTCTATACTTGTAAAGTAAATGGTTTATCAAAATGAGGCAAATGAAGCACAGGTGGAGGAGCTAATTTTTTCTTTAATTGACTATGCATTTTCCTGCTCTGTTTCCCAAACAAAATCCACCACTTTTCCTATAATGGCATTGAGGGGTTTTGCAATGCAAACTCTGGAATGAATTTGGCATAAAACCCTACCATCCCAAGGAAACGCAGCCTTCCTTTTAAATTCTTTGGTGCTGGAAAATTTAGAATACATCGTACCTTCTGCGGATCAATCAATAACTGACCATCTGTGACCACATATCTCAGGTATTTAACAAATGTTTTTGCCCATGTGACCTTCTTGGGATTAACAGTTAAACCAGCTTCTCTCAAAACTGTTAAAAGAAGACGCAAATGTTTCATGTGTTCCTCAAAAGTTTCATTATAAACACAAACATCATTGATGTATGTGAATAATAAGTCGTATTGATATTTCCCCAATATGGGAAACAAAACCCTCGACATGGCTTGTGGGCCACAATTTACCCCCATCGTTAGCCTTTTGCACTGATATTGACCCCACGGAGTCACAAAAGCTAAACTCTCGAATCAGGATGCAAGTCGCACTGCAAGAAGGCAGAATGTTAATTAAATACAGAAAAATTGTTCGCCTTGCCTACATGTTGAAACACTGACTCGATTGTAGGCAAAGGATATGGGTCTACATATATGTTTTTATTCTCCCTATGGTAGTCAGATATAAAAAGATGTTTTCCTGGAATTTTCTTTGGCAGTAATAATGCTGGACTGTAATATATATATAATCAGAAAGCTCCAAAATATCCTGATCTTGCAACTCCTGAACTAGATATTTGAAATTATCTTTGAAGTTTAATGGCAATGGCGAGTTCATGTTATTATGATGGTTTGATTGGAGTGTGTCCATTGCCGACTATGAATAGCTTCTGTGGCTCTACCTGCTGCCCGTTTGAATTGCAGTCTATTGTTAATGAGGGCGCCGTGATGAACGGAGTCGAAGGCTCGTGTAAGATCCAATAGGAGTGCTCCTGCTAGTTGTTTTTTGGTGAAGGCAGTATAGACTACTTTGGTGATTCTAGTGATGGCATGTACTGTGGAATTATCTGGGCGAAATTTAAACTGTAAATTTGGGAGCAGTTGGTCTCTGTTTACTGTTTCCGTGATTCGTATCAGACTGATTTTCTCTACTACTTTGGAGAGTGTGGGTAGTAGGGCTATCGGGCAGTAGGAGGCGACTATAGAGTCGCCTTTATTTGGGGGGCAATGATAGCTGTCTTCCAGTTAGTTGGGAAGTGTGGGGTGGATGATGGCGGTATTGTAGATGCATGTTAATTGTACACTGGCTTTTCTGGGTATATGAGGGTGGCATTTGGGACATTGTCATTCCCTGGGCCAGTGTATGTTTTAAGTGTTTTTCTGTGGATTTAGGTGACTTCTCCTGGCGTGACTAGTCTTGTATGTGGAATGGAGTCTAGTACTGGTAGGGTTGTATAGTTGATTGTTTCTTCATCGCTGTCGCTTGGTGGAGGAGACAGTGCATGTGATAGGTTTTGCTGTGTATAAGTCCATTCAATGTGTCTTGTTACTACTTCTGTTTTTTGCTGTGTTGTTTCAATTATGTTGTTGCCATTTTGAGGGGTGGGATATGTTGTGGTTTAGCATTGATTGTGCGGATATGTCGCCAGATTGAACCATCTTGCAACGAAAGAGATTTTAGTTTGTTTTCCGCTTCCTCTGAAATCCATTGGTTGTATGCCTGTCTGCTGAGAGCTCTTAGCTGAAGGAATTGCTCATGATGTATCGGACTCCTTGTTCTTTGCCATAGTCTTTTGCTTTTGTTTATTTGTGTTTGGAGGTTGCGAATGTGAGGTGGCAATGTGGGGTGAATGTTTGATGTGCGGACTTTAGGAATGGCTAAGTTGGCAGAATTTTGGATTGCCGATGTGAGGGTCAATTTGGTGTTCGATGTCATGGAGGTTGTTTAATGAGAAATTGAGGTCTAACGACTCATATAATGTCCATTAGAATAGTTCCCAGTTGACTTCTCGAAAGTTGAATTTTGGTGGAAGAGGCTTCGAGTGGCGATATGTGTCTAGTAATCCTATAACAAGGAAGTAGTATGTTGTGCCAGAGTAATTGACATGGATCTTTTATTGTTATGTCGTCTGTAGTGATGGAGAAATCTAAGGTTTCATGGTAGATTCCGTTTAGTGTTTGGTAGGTGAAAGTTGTTGGTGCTTGGATTTTGAGTGGCTTATTATATATGTATCGTGCCAGTTGAGGTCCCATTCTGTTTGAGTGTAGACACTGCCATGATGAATGTGAAGAGTTGAAGTCTCCCAGGATAATTAGTCTTCTGTCTGCGGTGCGGAGGGCTTCTAGATCTGCTTCTGGGAGTTCTCCACCAGGGGGGTGTATGTAGCTGCTATTGTGATGGGTTCATGGTGGTCGTTGAGTTGGATGGCTACCGATTCTATTTCGTCGAAGTAGAAGTTAATCCAAACATGGTAGCATAGATTTCGCCTTATAAAGATGGCTACACCACCTCCTTGCGACTGAAGTTTGTCTCTACGAATGCTGTTGTATCCCCGGATGTTAGGCGATATTCTTACTGTAAGCCATATTTCTGTGAGTGCTATGATGTCAGGGATTTCTACTGTGATGAGGTCCTGCAGTTCATCTATCTTGTTCACAATGGATCGCACGTTCCATGTAATTATTTTTATAGTATTAAACATTGCAAATGTTTCCCATTGTTGCGAGTGCGTTTTGTGCTTATTCCTGTTGAGATCCTGTGTTTTATATTCGGGATGCCGCTTGTGAGATGATGTTCATGAATGGTGTTAAGACAGAGATAAATGTGTGGACCATCTGAATTAGTTTGGTGATTTCCCCCATGACTGATGGTTGCTGAGGCTGGTGTGGTGCTTGGAGGTGTGTATGGTTTGTGTGGTAGTAGGCTGTATTCGGTTGCATATTAAAAGCGATGGGTTGACTTTTCATGGAGTATATAGGTTTTTGGACCTGTGGTCTGGCGTTTACATGGGTGTTCTGCTGTGGGGGTTTTGATGTGGATGATGCTGCCGATGGGGTGATGTTGGATCTGAGTGCTGGGAAGCCCTGAGGATCCCAATAGTTT
The DNA here is from genome assembly GCA_002778355.1 of Clitarchus hookeri. NCBI lineage: Eukaryota > Metazoa > Arthropoda > Insecta > Phasmatodea > Phasmatidae > Clitarchus > Clitarchus hookeri. The sequence goes on from NQII01004504.1 coordinate 121,450, forward strand.
TGTATAGTGATTGGTAGTGGTGGTGGTGGTGGTGGTGGAGCAGTTGGGTTTTTTAATTTACGACTAAGAAGTTCCTCTCGCCCTTGTCTTCGTGGGCATTCTTTGGAGCTGCCTTCATGGTTGTCTCCACAGTTAGGTCAGGTGAGCTTGTCATCTGGTTTTGATGGGCAGCTGTCTGTGGCGTGTTTTTGAGCGCACTTTTTGCACGTTGCGTGTCTGTAACGTGTTCATAGCTCTGACAGGTCTTGCATTTTTTTTGAGCTGTTGGATGATGTGTTTCTGTGCGAACTATGTATTGGAGTATGTGTTTGATTTTGTAGACTGCATCTTCGTGGGTTTTGTTTGGTAAAGTGATAAGGAAAGAAGGGGGGCAATAATAAGTGGAGCGCTCGATGTTAGGGTTTCCGAGAATGCTGATTTGCGGGTTTGTGAAGCCTTGTTCTTTAATATATGTAGTGATTTCAGCTAAGTCGACCCCTTGTGGTATGTTCCTAACAATTATTCTAGCTGTAGTGTTTTCCCCCTAAGTACTGTAGGTGAGGGTTGGTCACCTTGTCCCCTTAGAAATTTTAGTAGTGCTTGGTGTATTTCGATGGAGGCTGGGTCGAATCTTATTTTGGGTCTTTGTTGTGACATTTGGAATTTGCCAATTTTCTTCTGGAGTGTTGAAAAGGTTGCTGCTGGGTTCTTTCCTGGTGAAAAATTCTTGCAGAAAATGGATGGAACTGTTTTACTGGGTTAGGTTGGATGCTGTTGTACGTTTAGTGGGAATGGCCTATTATTTCCCTAGTTGCTATGTGGGGAACTTCTTGGTATGAATGCCGTGGAGAGGTGCGGTGATCATGTGCTTTTATGCGGTGCCGGGTTGAGTAAGTGTCTATTAACGTGTTAGAGAGGGGTGGCATGCTGCGTTTGCGAGTGGTTCGCTACCACCTTCTTACTGGTTGAAAGTCATTTTTTTCATTGGTGCTGTATACATGGAGGTCATCGGAGCCGACACTTTAAGCTAGATTGCTGTATTTATTGTGTGACGCATAGTTGGAGATGAAGTAGGCCGAATCTGTCTCTTGATTATCCATGTGTTCTTGTGAGTCATCTTGTGAAGGTTGAGTTTCGGGAATTATCTCGTTTGAGATTTCTGGTATTTTATTGTGAGGCTGTGATGTGGATTCGTTGTCCCCGCAGTTCATTAGACTGCCTTGCGAGTCTGCAATGTGAGGATTTCGTTTGTGAACTAGTAGTTGTGATGGTGGTGGTTATGGGGTTATTTGTTCTGTTTTTGAGGTAGTAATTGCCCTTTTTGGGTCTAATTTGGTTTACTTTTGTTGTCTGTCCTGTTTTGTAATAACAAGTTGTTCGTCCGTCTTTTCGTCGTTTTAATATTCCATTGACAAGGAAACAGTTTTTCCTAATTATGTCTGTGGTGCCGTAAATATTTTTTTTTTTTTTTTTTTTTTTTCGTTTATGTTTTGGTGAGTCTTTGTATGTTTTCTTAGTATCATGCTTGGTAATGGACACATTCCAATCAAACCATTATAACAACATGAACTCACAACTGTCAGTCATGTGGTCAACAATGACGAACGTGTTTGTTTATATCTTCATTTTCAAAATACTGAACCCTTTAAATGAATAAAATACTTTTACCAGTTCGAATTTAATCTGCTTGCATTAAAAATGAGTTAGAGGAAGTATAAAAACATATCGTAGCACTTGTTTAAATAAAAAGTATTCAAATCTCAAATCCTATTCACTTAGTTCATGATAGCCGCGTTGGCGAAAACAAAAACATCGCAAAAGTGAACAAAATAGAGTAATTAAAAAACTGACGTGTGTGTGTGTGTGTGCAGAATCCTGGTGACGGTACGCCGGATGGGCGGGGCGTTCGGCGCCAAGATCTCGAGGTACAACATGGCGTCATGCGCATGCGCATTGTCAGCGCACCACCTGCGCACGCCGGTGCGCATCGTGCTTACCATGGAGGACAACATGGACGCCGTGGGCAAGAGGGCGGAGATCGCCACCGACTACAAGGTCACCTCGCCCTGCACTAACTGAGCCTTAAGGCTTCCGCCTACCTCGAGCTTTTTTTCTGCGTTTGAGGGCAAGTAGCGCGGGAGCGATAAGGGCGACACTGCCTTGCGCATCTTGTGCGCCATCGCCGCTAAGCGCAAGGCTGTGAACCGGCGTGGTGTTCTCGTCGTCCTGCGTGCACCTATGAGACTTTCAGCGATGAACATATAATTTTATTGGAGGAAAGTCTGTTGCAAGGTTCAATGCAGGGCCCTTGAGTATATTTGTATGTATCTGATGCGTATACTTAGAGATACAGCTCTTTGAAAGAACAATCTTTAGCTGAACTGGAGCGCTCTGAAATGTCGTTTCAAATGTGCGTGACGTCTTGAAAGAACTCGTCTGAAGTGTGCGTTATTTTCGTAGATGAGCACGTCGGGAGCATGTTTAATAGTTTCGTTGCAAAACGTGTATTTCAAATCACTCTGCAACGCAGTTCAAACTCCAGGTAGGCGGGAGCCTTAGCAATGAGTGGGACGTAAATTAACACTGAATTCGTTACAAAAATGTTTCAGTTAATGGAAGTTTTTAATTTATACAAGATTTGAAAGTTTGCCATAAGTCATGATAGACACGTAGAATTGTTGAGCGTCACTGCAGCACAGTCAGGAACTACTTTATGCACTCGGTTGTTTCCATGCTTTCTGAATGGGCTATGTATTAGTATAGCATATTTNCACAGTCAGGAACTACTTTATGCACTCGGTTGTTTCCATGCTTTCTGAATGGGCTATGTATTAGTATAGCATATTAGCGAACCATGTCGTAGTGTGCACAGGACTCTGTACGGAAACACAGTAGCAAGTATTCTGCCGAAGTGACGCATTATCTCAGCATGATAGCTTGCGCCGCAATGAAATGGACACATTTTAGCGCATGAAATAATCCGTCAGGAATGCGGCCCTCTGACAAAACATTTTTTCGGGAAGTTGGTAGCAGTTTCTGCCTGGGAATGCCGTTTTTTGGAATCTCTATGCTGGCTGCCAGAAACACTAAAAAAAAAATAATTTATCGTACATGTACCGATTTATGTACTACCGCTTAAATGCTCGATAGACGCGTTTAAAATTAAACTGCGAAAAATCTCTGCATGTTCCTACTTCTTTTAACACAGACAGTGACGGAGCACTTAAACGTTGTTCGAGAATAATTAGGGAAAGTAGTTGTCTGTCTTAATGTTTCAGCAAAAGTGTAATGTTCACATTATTGCTAACTGTAATTGGATTATATACACAACAGCGTAGGAATTTGCGTGAAAAATGCGCTTACGACCCTGACAGTACGACATTGTCACTTGAAGGATAAGTGGGAAGTTGTCATGAAGGGCCGCGGCAATATTAATGTTTAAATGCGTTGGAAGGATACACCGTGTAAACAAATGGCGTATTGTAACNGGCCGCGGCAATATTAATGTTTAAATGCGTTGGAAGGATACACCGTGTAAACAAATGGCGTATTGTAACACTGGAACTGGGTAGAGAAGTGAAAACTGAGAAGAAAATATACGAGTAGTTTTTTATTACGGGCCACTCTTCAGTGTCAGTAGCTCTATGAATCTGGCGTATGACCATGTGTGGGGCATACCACACCAGCTGCACAGTACTGCTGTGATGAAGGCAGTATATTATACATTGAAAAGTTCCACATGTAATGACAGTACACATTAATACATAATGGACGCTGGACAATTTGAGCATTTGATATCAATCCCGCCCAAAAAAGTATTGTGGGCTCCTATTGTGGACCGCTTGTTCGGCTCTTACGTTTGTGCTGTAGAGTGGAGTGTATTAATGTGTACTATCATTTCATGATGTATGCCTATTACGTGTGTATCATTACAATACATGATTTACTGCCTCCACCACAGCAGCACTGTTAGGCTATTGTAGTGCCTCTCACACGTTCATGCGCTAGATTCATGGCGCCGTTGTGACGAAACTGTTGGCCATAATAAATAATTACCCGTATATTTTCGTCACAATTTGCACATCTCTGCTCAACCTTGGTGTTACTTTCCACACATTTTTTTTACACATTATATCTACAGTTGGCTGAATAAACAAACTATGAAAGGCTGCCAGTCAACCATGAATGAGCTATAGCCTGAGGGAGGGGATATGGAGTAGTTGTGAGCACTTGTATGATTTTTCCTCGCTTGCTCTGAAATAACACTTCACTTAAACTCTGCACTTAACAGAAACTAACAGCCAAAAAAGCCACGGCCCTAAACTTTACATTTTGTATAGAATATTACACATCAAAACTGTAATGAGATGCAGTCTTACATATACAAACTCCTTTATTTTCGTGTACATAAATTTTCATCCCTCCTATGTTTACACCTATTTGTTGGGAAAAATTACTTAACTATTAATTTGGAGAAATTCCATTGCAACACTTCGTTGTAAGCAGCAGAAAACGTACATGACATAACAAGTTGGATAAGAAAATTCTGAAACACCAACCAGCGGTAACTGTTGTGAACAAACACTGGTTTATTTCTGTCATTACAGTCGCACATGATCACTTGTAAATGTCGTGATGAAGTTAAGAACTCGCACTACAGTCTTTTTTCGCCGTACTTTAAGTTAGAAGTGGAGTGTCTTCCAGTGGTGCACTGTACCCCATCTGTACAACGTTGAGAACTCATTAGAAAGTAGTGCATACACTGCCAAATTTGTCGGTAAAGTACGATCTATNCCCATCTGTACAACGTTGAGAACTCATTAGAAAGTAGTGCATACACTGCCAAATTTGTCGGTAAAGTACGATCTATGTTGCATATAAAATAAGGACGCGTATATTTTGTAACACCGTAAAATATTTTAGTAGAATTTAATTATTAAGAGTCGATTTTTTTTTATCAGAATTTAAACGTATTTCAATTTAGAATAATTCAGAAAACACATTTTGCAAATAATACATACATTCATCAAGTAAGACAATAGAATTAAAAAGGGACTTTGGCGCAAGGGGATGGGGGAGTAGGCTCCAGGTGGCTGATATCATGTTCTGTCATTCTGGTCACCCAACCGTCATATTGGATCCAGGTAACCTTGGACCTAAAACATTCCAAAAAGGCTGAAAAATTATAAAATCACAAAAAATTAAAGAATTATTTAAAGATGTACATGTAGGAGGTCCGGGGTTCGATGACAGGTGGATTGACTAAGCTCCCGACATGACCGGCCCTCGCCTGGTCGACCAGTGTCCATCTCGTCNGGATTGACTAAGCTCCCGACATGACCGGCCCTCGCCTGGTCGACCAGTGTCCATCTCGTCAGCCATTTTAGATGCTGATGACATTGACCTTGACCTTGGATGACCTCGAATCCAAAAAAATACCAAAATTGTTTAAAAATTTCTAANACCTTGGATGACCTCGAATCCAAAAAAATACCAAAATTGTTTTAAAATTTTTAAAAAAATTTATAAAAACTGCTAAAAAAAATTATTTTAAAAATATCAAAAATTTAAATTTCTAATATTTTGGTTTAGAGGGGATGGAGGACTGGAGCCGACCAGCCACAATTTTATGACGTCATCCAACCACCATATTAAATCCAAGTGACTTTGACCTTGACCCTATTTCCATGACCATAAACCTCAAATATTACAAAATTAAAAAATAACTTAAGAAATTTATTTTAAAAACTTACATTTCCGGAGGTTCCTTCAGCACCATATGCAGCATACGACTGACCCTCACCAATGTTTCTCATTGGTTGATTACTTGTGTTCGCTTCGCCACCCAACAGTGTTTTTCATTGCTTGATTACTCACGCTCGTTCGACCCGCCACTAATGTTTCTCATTGTATTAACATTCCCCTCCCCTATCTCCTCAACTCCACATACCATATTCAATTTTTCGTTTACTTGTCCATAACATAGGTGATGGATGCTAATGTATTAATTTCACCGCCAGAGTAGCTGTCGATTTAGCCACCATGTAGGTTGTTGTCGACCTTGGCATTGACTCCAATTACATAGAACTCGAAGGAAAAAAAAGAGAAAAATCACAGTCCATACAGTAGCTTCAGCCAAGAATGGTTCCTGGCGTGATTGACTGAGCATAAAACTACCTCCGGTCGAGACCAGTTCCTGCAAAACTGACTAGAACAACCTGCCATATCACCCACCTATGCAAACGATGATGGACAATTTCTAAAAAAAAAAAAAACCCCTAATAAGAATCTCGTAACTAACCTTTTCGCACGAAATCTTTGCAAAATTTGCGCAAAACCTTTTTACCACAGCTGACCATACCAAAGGGTCATACTAACTTACCAAGCCAACCAACTCGTTGCGAAACATTCCTCAAAAATGTTCCCCTCGTATCATTCGTTTGCCATATAGAACTCATCCATTTTAAAATANCTCCGGTCGAGACCAGTTCCTGCAAAACTGACTAGAACAACCTGCCATATCACCCACCTATGCAAACGATGATGGACAATTTCTAAAAAAAAAAAAAAACCCTAATAAGAATCTCGTAACTAACCTTTTCGCACGAAATCTTTGCAAAATTTGCGCAAAACCTTTCTACCACAGCTGACCATACCAAAGGGTCATACTAACTTACCAAGCCAACCAACTCGTTGCGAAACATTCCTCAAAAATGTTCCCCTCGTATCATTCGTTTGCCATATAGAACTCATCCATTTTAAAAGACCCGAGTAAGACACAATATTTCAGATCAAACCATATCCCTCCTCCTGCACACACACTCACATAAATTTTATATAAAACAGACTCTCGCAATAGATTGTTTACGCCACTGATTTTAAAATTCTTTCAGAGAAGCAGAAGGAACTGTTAAAAAAATTAAACCCAAAAATTCAAAAAAAAAAAAACATACTAAAATATTAATTTCAGATTTGTTTTTTCATCAATATTTCGATCAATTGGTTGCGATATTCACAAATTAGCCCCGTACGCGCCACAATCAGCACCGCATTCACCGCAACAGCAACCCGTGACAAACCGTCGATCAACCCGAATCCTTCAATCAATGCCAATCCTTCGATCGATCCTTCAGTTTGTCCTTCACCCATGTGTATAGAAATTACATTTGTTCGCCAACTGTCATCAAATTTGTACGTCGACAGAATTAATGTTTTTTTATGCGGTCAACTATCCATGCATTTGTATACTAAAGTATTTACTATCATTCTATATGCAGATATTTCCGTTAATAGTCGAACGCTCATAGCGCCACTTTAAAGTTGTGGGGGATAAAAGGGTACGACACACAAAAATAAAGAAAAAAACAATTATTTTATAATAATTTATTATTATTTTGTAATTACAATTTCAGAAGAAAGCAGTTCGTCACATCATACGATATATCCCCGTACCTTCAGTTTACTAATGATTGAAGATATCTCAACAATGCGCGAAAAATACCCACATTTTTGAAGGTCAATTAAATATCTGAGTCTATCAAAAAGTTTATTCGGGTCTTCGGGAAATAGGTTGACTGTATTCTCGGCGTTTTCTGCCTTCTTCGTGTCGCTCATTGCAGCAAATGTGGTGGAGGGGTGTGTCAGTGCATAGATAAAATCGCCATCATCGTCTTCAACATTATCACTATCTTCATGTTCATTTTCATCTATGCTCTCCATGATCGTCTTCACTTCCTGTTTCATCCACAATATTAAATTTGCTTTTCTTTGTAGCAGGAGTTGTATGCTCATAAATATTTAGAGCTGACGACCGTTAATTTTGAAGTTCGTCGACGACTTCACACGAACGTCTTGCAGGTGTACAATCTGCGCAAACCGACTCTACTGCACTCATTCCGTCTTCGTTAACTGTATCATCATAATCACCTGTCGAATCGGTACACATTGATGCAGCAAGAGGTATTGCCAGCAACACTTGCTGACTCCCAGTAGATGAATCCTTGCAGATATCGGTATGTTATTTCTATGTATCGCCTTGCACAAACTGCATGGGACCAATGTCGTAATGCTTCATCGCGCGAAAAGGACTCTTCGTACAAGCCGTTCTCTTCTCTCATGCCGACGAGAGTTTTGACCATAGGTGAAAATTCGATTACAGAATCGGCACTGGTGACAACCAGTTAGCGATGATGCATGTCGCGGCTCCATTATCGTTGAGGTCAAAGGCAGGCCTTTGTATTCGCAATTCATTATCGTGGTATGACTAGAGAGCGCTTCCAAATCGATGTTCACCTCATGGTGTCAGAACATCAACTGTAATTTTTTCTATACAAATGCGTTTCTTTTACAGTAAAAATCCTAACTTGTGCCCACAAAATGACTTCCACCATAAAATTTATATGTTAAAAATATGGGAGCACTCTGATAAAACCCACGTACTGGTGATACTGGTGATATTAAATGGTTTCTGAACNATTCATTATCGTGGTATGACTAGAGAGCGCTTCCAAATCGATGTTCACCTCATGGTGTCAGAACATCAACTGTAACTTTTTCTATACAAATGCGTTTCTTTTACAGTAAAAATCCTAACTTGTGCCCACAAAAGGACTTCCACCATAAAATTGATATGTTAAAAATATGGGAGCACTCTGATAAAACCCACGTACTGGTGATACTGGTGATATTAAATGGTTTCTGAACNATATGTTAAAAATATGGGAGCACTCTGATAAAACCCACGTACTGGTGATACTGGTGATATTAAATGGTTTCTGAACTTTTCAATTTCTGTCCCAAGTTACTGAATTTATCGTAACCCACTGTTCGTGGACCAAATATTTATTAACATTTTGGTTTCCATAAATTTTCTGTTTAATTTAATTAAATATACACACATCTTCTTGTTTCCAGAGTGTAGTTTTCAAAATAAATACGTGCAAATAAAATGAAAGGATTTGGCCAATTGCGAAATTCGGAATTACTGTCGGTGTTCATTAATATTTTGGATTACTCGCCACAAATTTTATGCTAGAGTACAATAAATTCGGAATAAAACTAGTGCACTTGCCTTGAGTAAATTGCTCCAGTTTAATTCCCATCTTTATATAAAGTAAAACCTGTTATGGTCATAAGTTTGTCAATGATTCATGCAACAACATCCCAAACTCATAATATGTTCTTACATCCAGAAGGCTTTCTTACTGCCTATAATATAAGAAAAGTGAGAAAATGAGAGAAGAATATGGGCGGCAAATAAGAGTGCCGAAGGGACTGAGGCGAGGGCAGAGCAGTGATCGAATGCAGTATAGTGGGCTGGGAGCATCCCGAGAAAGCCCCGCGGCCAGCAGCAACGTCCGCCACATCTCCCTCGTGCGACAGTTCAGGAGTAAAGGGCCGGGAATGAGGGGCAGCTCGCCGTGGCGGGAGGCTGCTGTCGGACCGCTGAGGCCACTCTGACCGGGCAGAGGTGTTTTATATTGTACGTACTGTTGCTGTACAGGTAGGGGTCGACAACAACGGCAAAATTCAATACCTCGAGGCGTATCTGTACGAGAACATCGGCAGCTCCAACAACGACCCTCAGGCTTCTTTTGCCGAGGAAGGCTTCGTGAACTGCTACAACAACAGCAACTGGTCCGTGATGGTAAAGGAAGTGAAGACAAACACCCCGTCAAGTGCCTACATGAGGGCACCAGGTATGCATGGCAGTGCGTGACAAATCACGTGTTTATAAGCGTTGGAGGCATACATGATATAGTGTGCGTGTGTTTAGGGTAGAGAAGGAAACTCGGAGGGAGGCTAACCTACACAACACAAAGTAACCCAACCCATCATACCTGACCAAACCTAACACAACACAAATTAACCTTACCCAACACAATCTGACACAAAACAACATAACCCGACGCAATATAATGCAATGCAACATAAACAGACGTAACATAATCCAACGCAACTTACAACAACCCAGTGCAAATTAATGCAACGTAACATAATACAACACATTAAAACCCAGCATAAACAACATAATCTCAGCAGTCCACCTCCTTGAGCTTGTTTTGACCGCCTTGAAAATAATACCAGTGTGCTTTTTGCCATACAATCCTACACGGGCTGTTCGCCGCGAACAGCCCATTCTCCAGACACAGAGAGGTTGGTTACAGCAACCAACATAACAGGCGGAGACTGCACAGTAGCACCAACCTAGCCACAGACTTATGGAGCGGGATCTGTAGGCGCGCGTCATCCCTCAAATGCAATGTCAGGCGAGGCTCTGGGATGGAGCACAAGAGGGAATTCACTGATAAGAAAAACGAGAGAATACCGAAAAAACCAATCAGGTTTTCTGCAGGTGGGAAATGTAGATGAATGTTCCTAACTTGGGTTGCATTACGTGGAGTGTTTCCTGTCTTTTGTCCTCGTCATAAGTAGCATACCACAAATTTATGTAATGATTTTTACTGCCTTAAATGTTTCCATAGTCTCATTGCAAATGGATATTTTAAACAGGTCGGTTGTATATAAGTGCCTTTGTGTGTGTGCACATGCTATGAACTTAAAAATGTTCACCTTTTTTTCACAAGCTTTTGAATAAACAAACTAATGCCAACCAGAATTCGTGCTCTTCTCCCCCATAACAAGGAGACCCCCCAAGTTTCCGTTAAGAATTTACTCATCACTTCTATGGTTCAATGGCGGCATGAACATGTAGGGGAAATTCTCCGATAAAGGACCGTTGCCTGTATTGGACCACCCTTGTTTCTCACTATGTAGGAACATTTTAAACCGTTCAGTTGGCTCTATTGATAGTCGATAGTGCCAAAGACATGGGTCAGCGATCAGTGAGTATCAGCCACAAGACGCAGCAGGAATGCCGTTTCTGTGATTTGATGATATTTTGTGTCGTTATTATCGTATTGCGGCACGTAAATTGCTCTATGGAATAAGACTAAGTAAGCACGTTGCTTTAGTATATTTTAAGTGTATTTCATTAACTTCTAACATCATATTGTAAATGCTACTACTGAATTTCGTGTATTCCTTTAAAGCCATATTTTGAGATATGACGACTNTTCTAACATCATATTGTAAATGCTACTACTGAATTTCGTGTATTCCTTTAAAGCCATATTTTGAGATATGACGACTAGTTTCGGATGTTGGACCAGCCCGTGTCCCCTAAATTGGATCAGTCCAAATTAAGAGACATGTATGATAATTAATTATAGGTCTACTTATTCGAATATTTATTGGCGAAATAGAGTGAGGACAATTTGCAGATGGCCATGGCAGCATACAAGAATGGTGATTATGGACTCGACATTTGCGCTATGGTTTATGATGTCCGAAAAGCAACAATAAAGAGACACTCCGATAATAAAATCGCATTCTCAAATACAGTGAAATTCTTCAACAGGCAGGCAACCATTTATGCAGATATGGAAAATATTGTCACCGAACACATTCTCTTCTTTGAGGAGAGAGTGATAGATTGAAAGAAATGTAACAGGAACACTCCGTCTCCAATTTGCATTTCACATTGTTGTGGCGTTACATTTTGTCTGCATCCTGAAAGTATTTTCTTACATTCGCAGCCAGAGTCTGGACTTATTGGTGAGTTGCAGAAGANCCTTACATTCGCAGCCAGAGTCTGGACTTATTGGTGAGTTGCAGAATAATCCTGTTCCCGCAGCTGACTTATGGATGGATTCACCGAAGATGCAGGTTCGCCTTGGAGTCCTTCCACCTGCCAAACATAGCTACTTTGCGGGTCACTGCCTGCAAGAATTTGGGGATTGCGTTGCGCACAAAGAAAGTGTCCTTGTTTGTCGCATGTGATCGGCGGAGAATGATGTGATGTTCAGATTGTTCTGAATCCTTCTTGGCTATCCTCGAGCCTTTTCGAAGCGTCTCTAGGCGCGGGGTTTGCGGGAAGGGGTGTCAGGCGTGTATATATGCCCGGGGTGAGTTCAGGAGCGGAAGGAATCCGACGGCCATACCGCCGTGGTAACCTGGCGNCAGGCGTGTATATATGCCCGGGGTGAGTTCAGGAGCGGAAGGAATCCGACGGCCATACCGCCGTGGTAACCTGGCGGTCTTCTCATCGCCACGGTTCAACATGGTATGGCGTGGTCGCACTTGGATGGGTGACCGTCCAAGGAACACCACGTATACGAAGGCGCGTACAAACACCAGGGAGGTCCTTTAAGGGTCAACACATTAATAGTCATGGAGGTGAGGTCAGGTACTACATTCAACCTGTCCCAGCCTGGGACACCAGGCGATTTNTCAACACATTAATAGTCATGGAGGTGAGGTCAGGTACTACATTCAACCTGTCCCAGCCTGGGACACCAGGCGATTTATGGGTCACGCCGGGCGAAAAGTCGCGCTTCGTGTTTCCATGATTTATGTCTCCCTATTCTGTAGGGAGCGAGATGCTACTACAGTTGTATAAATAAATGTCGGACTTTAACTTTTTCTGAGAGGAATTGGGACTTTGTCGTGCAGCAGGTATTTACCTTCATGAAAGACTTGTCTGCAAGAGTTAATGTGTGAATAACTATTCTGCGTTTAGGAATAAAGAAACTCGTGGGCACGTTCTGAGATGAGTGACCTCTCAGGAGAGTAGTAGTGTCATGGTGGATCGGATAAATGAAGGAAGCTGTGCAGTGTAGAATTACACATTATGGTTTCTGATACACTAAAGTGATCTATGAACTGGTACAATATTTGTCTGCTATAAATCAGGGGAGTAGTTTATTTTTTACTATGTGTGGTTAGTAACACTACACACAATATTAATATGTGGTAAACACGCGGGTTTTGCAGGCCGACGGGTTTTCTCTGAGTTCTCCCGTTTTTTCCACCCTTTCGTTCATCTCTAGCTCATTATCATTAGATGTGGTTGGTAAGTGCCCTGAAAATCTCTCGAGAGTGAAGCACTTTTATTTTTGACGTGACAACGTCTTATAATTCGATAGAGCCGGCTGCACGCACGAAAAAACATGACTCATGCGGCGTTACCTCGCTCTGAGGCGTTCCATGTAAGGCTTGAAGTGCAAGCGAGAGCGCGGAACGAGCGAAAAAGAAGCACAATCGGCCTTTGCGTTCGGCAGCGTTCGACATCCGTCTCTCTCCTACTTGAGTGAGCGATGCGTCTGCGTGGACAGCTGCTATACTATAGTACATTTACATGTTTTGATCGAGTATCAAGTGCAGTGAAAAGTGAATGTGGTGTCAATTGTTTATAGCAACGATAATTACAGCGATANAATGAAATTAAAATTTTCTTTTGAAAAATGCTACCATTCCATCAGTATTTTCTTAAGACGTTGTCACGTTCAACTATCGTCAGTAAACCGACTTTACAGACAACCAATTTTTTTTTTTGCAAGTAATGACTAATGGTGATGTATTTATAAGCTCTGTAATAATAACAAAAATTGGAATACGAAAATGTTTGCTATTTTTTTGCAGGCACAATAGAAGGACTCGCCGCGATAGAATACATAATGGAGCATNTCAACACATTAATAGTCATGGAGGTGAGGTCAGGTACTACATTCAACCTGTCCCAGCCTGGGACACCAGGCGATTCATGGGTCACGTCGGGCGAGAAGTCGCGCTTCGTGTTTCCATGATTTATGTCTCCGTATTCTGTAGGGAGCGAGATGCTACTAGAGTTGTATAAATAAATGTCGGACTTTAACTTTTTCTGAGAGGAATTGGGACTTTGTCGTGCAGCATTGTGTACCTTCATGAAAGACTTGGCTGCAAGAGTTAATGTGGTAATAACTATTCTGCGTTTAGGAATAAAGGAACTCGTGGGCACGTTCTGAGATGAGTGACCTCTCAGAAGAGTAGTAGTGTCATGGTGGATCGGGTAAATGAAGGAAGCTGTGCAGTGTAGAATTGCACATTATGGTTTCTGATACACTTAAGTGATCTATGAACTGGTACAATATGTGTCTGCTATAAATCAGGGGAGTAGTTTTTTTTTACTAGGTATGGTTAGTAACACTACACACAATACTAATATGTGGTAAACACGCTGGTTTTGCTCGCCGACGGGGTTTCTCTGAGTTCTCCCGTTTTTTCCACCCTTTCGTTCATCTCTAGCTCATTATCGTTAGACGTGGTTGGTAAGTGCCCTGAAAATCTCTCGAGAGTGAAGCACTTTTATTTTTTTTGCAAGTAATGACTAATGGTGATGTATTTATAAGCTCTGTAATAATAACAAAAATTGGAATACGAAAATGTTTGCTATTTTTTTGCAGGCACAATAGAAGGACTCGCCGCGATAGAATACATAATGGAGCATATCGCGAAGGTATGCAATGTGAACCCGATACAAGTTCGGAAGAACAATATAAAAGTTGGTGACCCAATACTGAATCTCATTGACGACCTGCAAGCATCTTCGAAGTACACCACCAGGAAACAACAGATAGACGCCTTCAACAATGTAAGAATACGAAATTTACAGCAGTAAAGAGGGTGAATTTAATATTCTGCACTAAGATTTTGGCAGTATTTCATTATGTAATCTACTGTAATAAAACACACTTCCTTCCTTTTTTGCCTATTTATTAAGGCGAGCTGGGATTTTGCCCAGCGAGCCCGATCATATCATCCTAAAGATCACAACTGGGACTCGGCCAATCCCACTTTGTAATTCAAATATTTTGGATATACCGTTAGCTGAACTCGAAAGTTGCCGTTTTTAATTTCCCATGTATTATATATGCCAAATATTTTTATTGAAAATTCATCTACTAGCTTTATCTCAAGTTATACAAATAGTATACTTGTTTTTCTAAACTCGCGGTATCACTTTAATTTTATTTCATGTTGCTTATTTACACAGGAAATACATTTAAAACATTATATTTCCCCTTTACTTTTATTGCGGATTTTTAATTCCCACGATTGTGGAATTAACCGTAACAGTATCTCCTGAATCAAGCTTTGTTTCCGGACCGCAGCTCAAACACTTTTGACCCTTGTTATTTGCGTACTGTAGTTCTCTGAACCATGAAAAAGCATACTCATTTATGTTTCCGAGGTCAGCTCCAAGTTCGCAAGCCGCAGTGGCTATGATGGCGGTCATTAAGGTGTTGTTCCAATATATAATATTAGATCTTGTCTCATACAGAATACCGCAAAATAAAGAGTTTTTTGTTTTAAAAAGTTTACGTAATCAATGTGTTACTGAATTAACTGCAGGAAACAGACCGCCTATTTACTTTACAAGGGGCGAGGAACAGTCTAGTTACATCGTTACACGTTAGATTATATAAAATTCTTAAAAATAATTTTTACTAACGATGTTTTTTAATATTCTATGAAAAAAATATTGCTAGGCTCTGTGCTTGGTTCTGACTCAACAATAATCGGTCTTCTTCTTGCGAGACTGTATACATGCTGGTGGTAAGATCCTGTTTTCCCTGTCAGTTTCAGTGTTAATTTTCTATATCGCCAATGAGAGAAGACGACGCTATCACGAGACTTACTTACCATCCGCACACACACAGAACATATATTCTAGCAATTTCGTTCAGAACCTTTAATACAGGGGAACTAGAGATTTTATAATGCAAGAGAAAAGTGACTGTTTTCATAGTGATAAATTGCTATGATTATGTTTTCTCTTTCAGTTAGGAAAAAAAGGTGATATTTTGGCAGCCCTTGTTATTTTAATTGTCCGCAACATAATGTGATTTTGAGGAAATAGTAACTTAATCTTTAAATTCAAGGCTGCTGACTATATTTCTACATTACACACATACTTTGTACGTTGTGTTAAAGTAATAAGTTGAATATTTTAGTCTGAACGAGTAAGGTCCTAAAAAGGCACGGCGAAAACAGTTAATATAATTTATCACAGCGCGGTCAGTGAATTCATATTTTTCTGCAGTAGTTTCAGTGAATATAGTTGATTGAGTCGCTCAGCTCTTGAGGGGTCGCTGTGATGTAATGGTCAGAGTACTCTCCTTCCACCAAGGAGACCCTGGTTCGATTCCCGGAGGGTTTTCAAAGTAATCGACACGCACAATTTGCAACTTACTTTATTTGTTGATAATTTTGGTGTGTGTGGATTAGTCCAGATATTATGTTCTAACAGTCGTGTGGTCAATGCAGTTTTATTAGTGTCTCGGCAGTCACAACATTTCAGTAAGTTACTTAGATACGCAGAAATTACCAGCCTTTCTAAAAATGCAACATGCTTAAAAAATTACTTTGCCGTTGCTACTTTCATTTCGGCTGCTTCGCGTTTCTTGGTTTCAATTGAGAGTAATTCTTGTATTATCTCTCTATTATGTATTTGTATATTTCTTTATGTATTAAACACACAATAGTTCCGTCATACAACACGTTTCGTATTAAAAAGCTTTAAAATTAGGGCCCGCAAATTACAAAAAAAATTATGTATCGATTCGCTTTATCCTGTGTGAGCGTCAACAAATACGTATCTGAACTAAAAAAAAATAATAAATCACCAAAAGGCTATAAATGGTTGTAGTTGT